>MVAJ01000046.1:0-151125 GCA_014825545.1 Cystofilobasidium capitatum | reverse complement strand
AGGAGGGGAAGAAGGAGCATCTGATGGCATGACATCCCGCGCCTTTTATGGGAGGGGGCGGGTAGGCGTAGAGACAAAAGGAGGCTTGCCGCTTGAGAAGGCGGCTCGGGCAGAAGGCCCGCCTCACTGCACTCAATCTTCACCCCACTCGTTCAAAAGAGCTTGTCGAGAGAAGTCATCGATCCTCTCTCGAGTGCGGAAAAGTACAGAACCACTCCGTGTGGCCAGGAAGACTTGAAACGACCAACCCGCCTCCGCTGCTGCAGCCGGCGACGGGACACCCGAACGATCGCCCAGAAAGTTCTGCCCGTCTTCAAAAAACTGGCGTATCCTTCAACCAGAGGCTCGACTCTTCCCTGCTGACCCAGCGCGCAACCTTGTTGGCCACCCCTACCGCCTTGTCCTTCGGCACGTCGACTGGTAACGACAGGTAGAGCTCAAACGCCTGCGTGAACTGTCAAGATTTGTCCTCCAAGTCAGTCCAGTCGTGGTTTCGTACTTCAGAAAGACGTGAGGAGAACATACCCAGCCTAGGATGGTTTCCGACGTGGTGCGGATGACGAGGAGCGTCAGAGGTTCGGCCCCGGGCGAGCTGCGCGAGTGTAACGCGTCGTGCACTCTTTGATAGTGCGTGATCAACCTGCACACAGGCCGGAAGAGACACACGACGCAGGTCAGATTGAAAAGGCTTGATTTTGGTAAGGCGGATGAGAGAAGACGGACCGCAATTGCTCGTCCGGAGTGTCGTATGGGGCGTCCCAGCTAGGCTGCGTGAGCTGGACCGACGTGCACGACTTGTAGATGAAGTGTTGCAAAGACGGGATATTGAGTTCACCTATTGGAAAGATATGAAGGGGCGTCCGGCTTGTCAGTCGATGAAGAGTGACCTAGGGAGCCGGACAGGAAGGAGTACTCACGGACGCGGTACGAGTGACCGGCGATTGATCTCTCGATGCTGGCGAGGCCTCCTGTCTCCGTCAGCTCCTGAATTGCTAGCAATGTTGAGCATCAGTTCCATCTCCTGGAAAGGGTGTCGTCGCTTCAAGGGAAGAACGCACCTTGATAGTCTTGAGCTTGACGTCCTGCATCGCTCCGAAACCCTCCTTGTCCTTCCCCACCCCTACAAATCCCACTCCTCCCCCTTGATTCTCCAAGAAAGCCAAGTAGACCCAGCACCACTCTCCGCCCATCTTGGGCAGACTGACGGGCACCCAGGCCTCGCCCCCTGGTTCGCGCAGCGCCGGCGAGGACCGGATGAGCGTGAGGAGCAGGTGCAGGTCGGACGGGTGGATCGAGTGCTTGCGCGGTCGGAGGAGGTTGATGACGGAAAGATGGGATGGAGAGAGTAGCATAGCGTACAGCAAGTCCTAGAGACGGGAGGGCACAAACGTCAGTGGGTGTGTGCGCAGGCTTCAAGCGTGGGTCCGGAAGTACCGAGTTGGAGGAGCTCGACGACAAACAGCGCCCAGCTAAGCGTCGGTCGGCTGAAGACATCCGTAGAGGTGTGAGACTGTGAGTGAGAAAGCTGAAGTCGGTCTGAAGCGAGTCTAGCAGGGTGCGAAAGAAGTTGTCGGTTCCTGCAGAGACGTTCGGGGTGATCAGCGCGCTGCAGGAAGTCGTCGTAAGCGACGTGAGAGTAGACGTACCATCGAGAAGCCGTCGGAGGTCGAAATTCGTACGCTCCTTGAAGATCTTCTGCAGTTGGGCTGAGGGAACGGCCGAGAGAATGGCGAGGTGCAGGTATTCTAGATGGATCCTGGCCTGTGGGTCGGCAAGACGAAGGCGAGGTGAGCAGAGTATTCTCACAGTAGGAAGGAAATTCGAGATGACGGGACGCACCACCGACTCTGGCTCTCCGACGGTCGACGCGCAGGCGTAGTACAGCGGCGGCCTGAGGAGGAAGGTGATGTTGGTCTCGCCCTGCTTGATCGTACTGGGGAAGTCCGCGCGCAGCGAGGAGGAGGTCAGTGTTACATCGCCAGTCAGAAGAATCCCTTCCAAGGAGAGAAAGACGTACCGCAGCTTGTCCGAGCTGTCTGCATCGAGGAAGATGGAGACGAGCGTCTGGATGACACCGACGGTCGTGTTGAGCTGGGGGTCGTCCGGGTGTCTGGTAGGGGGCAGCGCAAGAAGGCGCGTCAGGTTCGGAGGGCTCAGACAGAGCGAAAGAAAGGACGTACGATGCGTAGACTGGCTTGCCTGCCGAGCTGAGCACGAGGTATTTTCTCATGCGCACCCTCGGAAGCAAGGCCTGGGGGACGCTCTAGGTGCAGAGGAGATACTGTATCTTCGAAGTGACGGTTAGGACGACAGTTTGGACCGACCTCGACCTCCTCCCAAACGGCCAGGACGACCTCGAATTCTCTACGACACATCGACTCTCAACGAAACGGCACGAAACGGCAGATCCGCTACACATCTGTAACCCTGCAGGAGGCTCCGTATCGATACCGTGCAGGCAACCATGTCCGAGTGCGGCCTGCTCCTCTTCCCCTGACGCAACGCCAGCTCCCTAAGGGCTGACTTTGCTTTTATCTCGCCTCGCCCTGCAGAACCGTCTTCATCCCCTTCACATCACCCTTCTTATCCTTCTCTCCGTTTGCGGACGGACCCTCGACAGGTGGTTGGAACGCTAGCGGAGGTGGGTTCACGAACTACGCCCCGAGCGCGTACTCTGGCGACCTCGGAGTCCGATGGACGTACGGCGGCGGCAGCTCGTTCTCGTTCAACTTCAACGGTGCGCCTTGTCATCTGGTAGGCAGGTCGAACTGCAAGGCAAGAACCTGGACTGATCCGCTCTTGTTTGATCGACAGGCACTGCGGCTTTCGTCCACGGCAGCGCGACCAACTCGCCCTCCTACACCCTGACGGTCGACGGCACGTCGGCAGACCCTGCAGACGCGGACCAGTCGCTCTTGGGGTCCTTCAAGAATCTCTCGCCCGACTCTGTCCACACGCTCACGCTCAACACATCGTCAGACGCATCGACGGACGCCTGGCTGGCGATTCAGAACGTCCAGCTGACGGTACCGACAGGGGGCAACGCTAACTACACCTACGACGACGCCGACACGAGTCACTTCAAGTATGATGGTACCTGGGGAGTGGGAGCTGCTGCCAGTCAGGTACGTTTGAGCGTTTCGCGCTCTCACCAGTCCAATCTTGATGATCAGCACCTGACACTTGCGCTCGCACGCCGAACCCCAAACAGGGCACGTACATGCAAACGACCACGTACACTCAGCAAACTGGCGCGTCGGCGGCCATCAACTTCACCGGCACCTCTGTCTACCTGTTCGGGTCGATCCAGCCGGACCACGACCTGTACTCTATCTCGCTGGACGGGATCCCCCAGGGCACATTCAACGGCAGCAGCAAGGCCGCATTCGTCCAACAGCTGCTGTGGTTCGGTAGCGGTTGGGACAATGAGCTGCACGTGCTGGAGGTCACGGATGTCGATGGGTCCAAGCTGGACGTCGATTATAGTGCGTCCGCCCCTGCTCGATTCTTTGCCTTCTCCTAGGAACGGAACACTGACCAGGCGACACCTTCTCGGACTCAAAGTCGTCGTCATGAGCTCGCCAGAGTATGTTCCACAGGTTCTGGCTCTGTCTTTGGAAGCTTGGCTGACTCTGACTTCCTGCGTCGACTGTCCAGTACGGAACGCACGAGGAGGATCGCAGGTATCGCCGTCGGCGCGTCCGTCTTTGCCATCATCTGCGGCTGTGAGTCCTGTCAGCCGCGAAAAGGAAAACCTCATCCACTGTTTGCTGACTTTGTCTCGTCTGCTTTGCCTCGCCAGCCATCGTCTTCTGGATCTGGAGGACAGAGCGCAACGGACGGCGCAAACTGGCGGACTACGTGCGTTTCCTCTACTCCCTCGCCGCAGTCCCACATCTCGAGAGCCTACCATTGACCCTCGCTTGTTCTCTGCGCGTCAACAGGTTCAAACTTATTTGCGAGAGAAGGAAGGCTACTAAGTATTGTTTGTTTGAGCAATCCATGGTTAATAATTATTCCTCTAGGCGCGTGGCCCTTCTAGCTCGTCGCCCACCAGCTGCCGAGGACGTCTATCTAGAACCTGGCACACCTTACAAAAGGTCTTTAGGGGAGACCGTTGGCGGCTTCGAGTTCGGGGAGGACGACAGCTGCCATCCAGACCAGCATGATCTGTTGGCGAGAGAAAGGGACGTGGAGGGATCAGCCGTCGCTCGGGTTTGAAAGGCAAAAAGGAGCCCGGTAGAGACAAAAGAGACGCACCTCGACCCTGGGTCCCGAGAGCGGGATGTTGATGGCCGAGAAGCTCGTGTTTTTGCCTCGCCGCTTGGCGTCCGCAACCTTTTCAGCCTGCCGCTGCCTGCGCTCCTTGGCCTTTGCAAGTGCTCGGATGACCATCGTCCGGCTCGCCTCAAGGTGGCGGAGCGGCTCGTCCAGCGGTGGGAGCAGAACGGGTTCCGGAGCAGGAGGAGGGGCCGACTCTGCGAACTCGGTCTGGGTAGGGGAGGAGCTGGACGGGAGAGCGCCGTCGTGCGCCGTGCTGCCCGAGGCGAACGAGACGGGTGTCTGTCGACCACTGCCGCTGGCGCTCGCACTCGAGCTTCCACCAGCCTCGGGCACGTACGAGGACGCGAGGGAGGGAGCGTATGAGGGACCGGCGCCGCTGCTGCTGCTGCTCGAGCCGCCGTTGGTGCCGTTGTGGAACGACGTCAGCGAGGACGACGACGGCGCCAAGTGAGTCGGATGGCTGAGGATGGGGTTCAAGTTGGCGACGGCGGGTTCGACGATCGTAGGAGGGGCGGCAACGGTGGGAGCAACCGGAGACGAGGGAAGGATGGCCTTCTGATTGATCCGAGGACCGAAAGCGTACCGCCAGGTGGCCAGTCGTTCGAAGATCCTGTAACAAGAAGAAGGAGAGTCGCAGAGTGTCAGGGTTTGCAGGTGCTGGTTCGGAGGAAGGCCAACTTACTCGAGGAACTCTGCCTGGGCCATCGAACGCGCGGGCAGGAAGACGGGGTACCCCTCCACTCCATCTACGAGATGCGTCGTCTTGGCGTACGCCTCACTCGCGCCCGCAATGTCGCCCAGCAGGAGATAGCAGAGCAGGATGCAGTAGTGGGACTCGACGAGGAGCGGGTGGTAGGTCGTGAACGTCTGCGTGTGCGAGTGGCCGGCGTGCTTGCCGTTGGGGTCGTTGCACGTCGGAGGGGCGGACGAAAGGTCGGAGGTGCCGTTGGTGATCTGGGGAGGAGTGTCGCCGTTGGTGATGGCAGGACGCGAAGGGTCTGTCGGTTCAGGTGCGTGGATGCACGTCGACTCCATCTGAGGAACGAGAGCAAAGCAAGGATCAGCATCAATGCTCGAGGCAGCCTTTACCCCGAGTGAAAGGAAGGTACAACACGACGCACCTGGTCAAAGTGCGCAACAAAGCGCTCGTGGTCCCTGATGGACTTTCGAGCGAGCGCATGGACATCCGTCTTCCACTTGGGCTGCGAGTATTCCTCGTAGTAGAGCCTGAACTTCTCGCCTTGCTTGGATCCGAGCGGCCCTTCCTTGTGCCCGTTCTGGATGTCAAAAATAGATACGGCTCAGTACGTCAAGGGTTTCAGGCGAGCGAGAGACATGTTGGTGCGAGACAGCGAAACGCACCTCGATTCCGCCAAACCTGCCTCCGGGGATGTTGCACAGCCTGACCTCGACCCCGTCATTCGTTCCGTTCCTCCTGACGCCCTCGATGCCCAGCGCCGCGCCCTCGATCAGCCAGATTGCGTGCGTAAAGTAGCTCGACGCCCTCAGGAAGAGGCACTGCGGTTCCATCGGCAGGGGCGCCTCCGGTCGGGCCGAGGGGTGCTGGGGTCGATCGTCGGTGGTAGAGTGAGTGTACGGCGATGAAGGGCGATGAACGACCAGCTCGGACGAGTCGTCCTCGACCGTCGGTGTGGACCCTCCATGCGAACCCGGCGACCCCTCCCTTCCCTTCCCCTTGCCCTGAGCCGCGCTCGACGCTTTCTTCTTCTTCTTGCCAGCCTTGGCCCGCTTCTTCCGCTCAGCCCGACTCTCTAGGAGCGCGTACGTAAAATCCTTGGCCGCACTCTGGAACTGGTCCAGGAAGACCTTCACGATCCCTCGCGTGCGATAAAACTCGAGGCGGTGAGGCTGGAGGGCGATCAGGTGGTCGAGGATCGCCGTCGACGTGTTCTCAGCGACCATCCGAGAAGGGATCTTTTCGTGAAAGAAGTTAACATAGAGGGCGTCGATGTTTTCCGGGTCTAGTCGTCAAAAAGGAAAGTATGGTTTCGAAGTCAGTACTCGACACGATCAGGCCAACCCTTCTTTTGCCGAGAAGGGCAAGAGAAGAGAACGGAGACACGCACCGACTTTGAGCACCTTATCTGCCAGGTCATCCAGCGCCGTCGCCCCTTGCATGACCATGACGCTGCACGCAACCTCGTCCCACTTGTACGCCTCCGCCAACCTCTGGCAGGCCAACACCCTCAGCCGATGCGTCCTCGTCGCGCTCATCGAGGCTGCCCTCCCGTTCTCCCCCCTGGGAGGCTCGATCGCCGCCAGACTCGCCGCGCTCAGCGTGGAGAGGTTGAACGCCGTCAGACCGGAGGACGCGCGGATTGCCAGGTCGGACGCCTCATCGACGAGCCGGCGGATATTGATGATGGAGCGGAACACGCCTGGGTCTATGGGCGGTGGCGTGGGAGCTTGGGCTTTCTCCTTGCCCGTCCCGAGGAGTTTTGACAGAGGCATCGAGGGAGGGAGGCCGTAGGGTGAGTTGGGGGAGGATGTCTGGGAAGCCGCATGCGTGAGGGCCGTCGACGGAGGAGGGTAGGACGACGGCGATCGATTGGAGGACGGCAGAGGCGCCAACGAGAGAGGGTCGAGGTTGAGGGCGAGCAGAGACTCGAGAAGCTGCGATCAGAGAGTGATGCGGACTTAGCGATCTGTAGACGTGACCGGGCTGAAAGGTCGTGTGCGAAAAAGTCAAGGACGACGTACCTCGACCGGGAGTTGCAGCCAAGGACCCTGCAGATACGAATTCGAAGGGTCAGTCAGAGGTCACAGGAACAAGACAGGTAACCAAAATACGTACATGGTAGGCCGAGATGTGTCTCCAGTGCTTGTTTCTGCTGATGCAGAGCGAGCTCGTCTGCTTTGGAGCATAGGGAGGAGGCGGAGGAGGCGCCTTTGCGCCCTGAGCTGCCCTGTTGGCCGCTGCTGCCCGGTCGAGGATGGCATCGTCGTCGTCCTCATCCTGCTTGTTGGCGGTCGACTTCTTCTTCTTCTTTTTCTTCTTGCTGGCCGTCGTTGGTGCCTGGTCGACCTTCGAGGAAGCGGCGGCAGCAGGGTCGAACTGAGGGCTGTCCGACAGGCTGACCTGGGACAAGCGCTGGTTGACCGACGCGGACGAGGACGGTCCTGCCATGAGTTACTTGGAGGAAAGTAGAGAGGAAGTAAGGGTCGCTGTGCCTGCTGTCGACTGGATCGCCTTTTGCTCTGCTCCCTTTCGTGCCAACGAGACCAGGGCGGAGACGAGCGACCGGCCCCAACAAAAACCCCCGATCTGGGCCTTCCAGTTGTCAAGTGTCGCAAACTCCGACGGCTGAAGGCGACCAGGCGCACGACACACTCAAGCTTGCAGAGCGTTCTGTCTGATGGCGACCAGCTACAGCGTCGTAGGATAGCAGCAGCAGCTCGTACTGCCAGACTTAGGTCCGCAAGAACCGAGGACCGCTCATGCCGGACGGACGACTGCGCGCCAAATCAAGGCGCTGCCAGCCTCGAAGTCCGACCTTCTTGCTCCCCAGCCCAACGAAAGCGTCGACAGTCAAGGCAGAAATCTCCTGGTCTCCTCCTTCATACTCCATCTCCCTCCTCTCAAGCACTCTCTCAGGCCAGCGACAGAAAAAGTGAGCGTTTTTTCAACGTCAGCAGTGGTCTTGCTGCCGCTTAATTTCAAGCTCTTCTTGAACCCGCAGAGGACCGAACTGAGCTCACCCCAACCTCAGCCCCAGCCCTATAAAGACACGGATCCTCCCCTTCTTTAGATGGTCTCTCTCACCCGCCTCCTTCGCAACGCAGCACCTTCAGCAGCACGACACGCCCAGATGACCGCCGCCTCTACCATCTCGCACCCCGTCAGCCCAGGTGAGAGCCCTCTCTCGCTCCGCGGCTACCTGTACATTTCGTCCCAAACAGCTGATCTCTTGCCCTCTTTCGCCTTTGACAACCCAGACTCAACCTCTGCCGCTGGCACGTCAGCACAAGGCCTCCCTCTTCATCGAGATCCTCTGAGGAACCAAGGTGCGTCTCGTTCCTCGTCGCTGGCGTCCCGTCCGACAGCCGCCCGCCCTCCACTTTCTGGGCTCATCGGCCCAGCATCGTCCGATAATCTGACCTTGGTCTCTGACTCGACCTCTCTGCTGCGTTTCTCTACTAGATCTCGGATTCTCGACCTACAACCGAGTCTTCCACCGACTCAACGGTCTCCAGCCCGCGTGCGTTCTCCTTTTCACATGTTCTCGCGCCTGTCGCAAAACTCCGGGATCAAGCAAACTGACTCTTGCCGTCTCCAACCCCTCGCCTCCAACCTTCTCTTAGTGCGCAGGAGACGCTCGAACAGCAGAAGGCACGAGCGTTGAGGCAGCTCAGGTCCAAGTCGAGCGGAATCGAAAAACACCTCTACCTTGCCCAGCTGAGGCAGACGAACGTCAAGCTGTTCTACGCCCTTGGTACAATCCTGTTCTTTGCTATCAAGATCGCTCAGGTACTGACACATAAGGTCGTTTTGAAAGTCGAGGACAACCTCCTTGAGATCACGCCGCTCATCTACACGCCGGTCGTTGGGGAAATGTGCGAGCGGTACTCAGAGCTCTACACGTGAGATCCCTGTCATCTCCACTGTCCTCGCCTTAGCTGACGTCCGTCTTCATCCACAGCGCGCCCGAGGGACTCTTCATCTCGCTCAAGGACCAGGGCAACATCAGGGCCGTCCTCGAGAACTGGCGAGAGAAGAACGTGAAGATCGCCGTCGTGACGGACGGTTCGCGAATCCTGGGGCTTGGGGACCTCGGGCTTGGAGGGGTGGGGATCTCATCGGGCAAGCTTAGTCTGTACACAGCCGCCGGTGGTGTTCGACCGGAAGAAACTTTGCCCATCGGTGCGTCTATCTCTCTTCGAAATCGTATTTTCGCGACTGACTCGCCCTTAACCTGTCTGATGTAGTTCTCGACATGGGAACCGACAACCAGAAGCTGCTCGAGGACCCTATCTACCTCGGACTCCGATCTGTGAGTTTCTCCCTTTCCCAAAAGTTGTTTCTACGAAAAGACGCTGAACTTTTCTCTGTGTTGTCAGCCTCGACGACCCCTCCAGGAGAACGTTGCCTTCCTCGACGAGTTCATGTCCTCCTTCCGAGAGGTCTTCCCGTCCGCCCTCGTCCAGTTCGAGGACTTCTCGTCGGAGGCTGCGTTCCACTACCTCGAGCGGTACCAGAACGAGTACTGCACTTTCAACGACGACATCCAGGGGACGGGGAGCGTCATCCTCGGGGGTTTCATCAACGCTGCTCAGAAGAGCGCTGAGGCGAGCGGGAGGGCGCTGGGAGACCAGAAGATTGGTGAGCCGTCTTTCTGCGTGATCCTTTCTGTTGGACCTTCGTAGGTACTGACTCTTCTCCTCTTCTGGGGTTTGACAGTCTTTTTGGGTGCTGGATCGGCTGCTGTCGGTGTTGCCAAGCAGCTCATCTCGTTCTTCACCCGAAACGGCGTCTCGGAGGAGGAGGCCGTCAAGAAGTTCTGGCTTGTCGACACGAAGGTTTGTTCCTCCATCCTGCTAAACGCAGGAGAATGTCGCGCTGATGACACCTTCCGCTGGATCTGGTTGATGCTTAGGGTCTCGTTACGGCTGACCGAGGAGACAAGCTGGCCGAGCACAAGAAGTTCTTCCAGCGGTTCGACAACGACGGTCAGCAGTTCAAGAGTCTGCGGGAGGTCGTCGACTACGTTGAGCGTGCGTGTTTTTCTCTTCTCTTCTCTCTTTTGAGAAGGCGAGGATGTTGACCTGAAGACTTGATTGGGATGGCCAGCTACGGCCCTGATCGGACTGTCGACGACCAAGGATGCCTTTGACGAGGGTACGATCCGAAAGATGGCTGCGCTCAACCCTCGAGTCAGTCTTTCTCTCTCCCTCGATGATGCGTTGGGGCGCAGTGATTGACGGCTCTCCATGCTCTCGTCCACAGCCCATCATCTTCCCTCTTTCGAACCCCCTTACCAAGTGCGAGATGACGTTCGAGGATGCTCTCACCTGGTGCGTCAGATTCGTCCTCCACCTCATTTTTTTCCTTCGGCTGACTCTCCAATCACTGGTGGACAATGCAGGACGAACGGCAACGTTGTATTCGCCTCTGGATCGCCCTTCTCGCCCATCGAGGTCAACGGCAAGGTCCACTGGGCAGGGCAAGGCAACAACATGTACGTTTTCCCCGGGATCGGTCTCGGAGCCAGCTTGTCGGGCGCTACCAGGATCTCGGACCGTATGATCGAGGAGGTGCGCTTTCCTTTGCCTCTCTTACCTGACTGCAGGATCGCAACTGACATCCGCGCACGATCTTCGCTTGCAGGCCTCCCTCGCCCTCGCTAGCTCGCTGAACGACCAGGAGAAGGCCGATGATCTTCTCTACCCCCGAATCGAGCGAATCCGAGAGATCTCGTGCGTTGCCTCTGCTTGTCGACGCGGTGCTCTTTCCTGTCGCGCTTTGCTGACTTCTCTGTTTTTCCCTTGCAGCGCCCACATCGCCGTCCGAGTCATCGAGACCGCCCAATCTCAAGGACTCGCCTCGAACGCCGCTCTCCAAGGACTCTCGAAGTCTGAGCTGTTCGACCTCGTCGTCAAAAACCAGTACCGACCCTCGTACGACGTTGACGCTGTCAAGGAGAACGGCGCCCAGCGGGCTTTGCTTTGAGGCTCCGGTCTGCCTTCCTCCCCCCTTCCTTGCTTCCGCGATTTTTCTTGCTTGCGTTCCTTGTAAATCCATCCCCTCGCATGCCCCTCCTTGATGACCTTCTCTTATTGTCCTCCCACCCACAAAAGACACTTCTCCGTCCCTCGATGCCCGGTCGAGCCCGTCTCCCTTGATCAACGCGACCCTTGTAATCGTCCTCCGCTCTCATCCTTCTAGTAAATGTTCATTCTGAGGCATGACCCTTTCCCTCCCTTCGAAAACTGCCTGCCCGCGAAAGAAAAAGAGAGAGCGATCGCAAGTGGCCTGAGCAGGTACGTGTTGTCGAAGTGGGCGGACTTCTGTCAGCTGCATCGCTCTCCCCTCTCCCCCCCAAACAGACCTCCCGACGCCCATTACAGACGGCGATCGCCTCGGCAAGCTCGTCAGATCTCGGTATGTTCATCTCTCGTCCCGATCCGGTCGACGACCAGGTGGAGGCGGACGAGGATCAGGCGGCGTCGGCGTCGTTGGTCGCAGCGCAGGAGGAGGACCCAGCTCGCACCTCGTTCATCCTCTCCCATCCATCCCTCTCGGTCAGTTCCTCCTGCGATCTTTGCTGCACGCAGAACAGTAGAAGGCCCTGAGCTGACCGGATGCGTCTTGTTGGTGGGATGGCAGCTCTCACGCAAGGTCCAGTTCACCGCTCCGCCATCGTACCAGGCTCTGCTGGGTCGCGTCCTCCTCATCCTCGCCCCGTCCCACTTCAAGCCGTCCCAGCTGTGCTTCTCGTATGTCGACGCTCATTCGAAGCGGCACCTAATCAGGGACCAAACGGACCTCGAGAAGCTGTACGACGGCGTTGGAAAGGGGGAGGACATCCGGCTCAAGCTGGTCGTCCGCGAGGGCGGCAGGATGGGACTGAAGGAGTGCGACAAGGCGCTTAGGAAGCTGTTTGTCTCCAAGTCGGTCATCTCTGAGGTTCGTATCCGCTCTCCCTGTTCGATCCCTGCCAAGGCATCGTTCTGACGTCCTTTCATCGCTTCAGGCCGTCGCCCCTCTCCCCAGAAAGCCCGCGCCGGTCACCCTGACCCAGCCGTCGCCCAACTCCGCCCCTCGATCCCGCAGGTCGTCCACCCCAGAGTCATCCGTCCTCGTCACGCCCGAAGCCACCTACCCTTCTCTCCCGCCTCGTCCAGTCTGGGCATCCACGTCTGTGCCTGCGTCTGGTCCGTCGGTTCCGGCGCCCCCTCCACCTCCACCGCAGTCGGGCGAAGTCGTCGTCGAGCGATCAGCGCGAACTGGTGTTCTGGTCGAGGAGGTTCGAGTCCTGATCCGGGATCTCCAGCAGAGTCTGGTGCGACTGGATGCGTTGCACGAGCAGGCGGTCGGAACGTCCGTCGATCCGAATTCATCTTCGCCCCCTTCGGCGCCTCTCCAGGCTGCCATACCCAGGCCTTCTCCTCCGCTCTTGCATCCGGTTCCTTACCACCCGATACCTCGACCGACCTTCCACGCTCCTCCGTTCGTCGACACGTCGACACATCGTCCGCTGCCCAGGTTCGCGCCCGATCTCAGCACGCCCCCGCGCATCGCCTCCCCGACCGACGACGACGCCGACCACGATGGGAGCGTCGAGATTGACCAAGACGCGTGGGCGTACCTCCCTACGGCGCTCGATCTCGATCTCAACGGGACGATGTCGAGGAAGACGACGTCTGGCAGCCCGCTGCCGCCGTTCGTGCTTGGTCCACAGGACGTCGACTGGACGCTGGCCAGGACTGATACCCTGTACGCGACGACGGTCAAGGTCAACTCATCCGAACCCTCAATCGCTCTCCTCCAGTCCGAGCAGGCAGGTCCGTCGGTGGGCGCTACGCCCGACTCTGGTCAGCGGTCGGACAGTTCGGATAACGACGAGTCTTCGGATGAGGACGTCACGCTCTGGAGCAACAAGCTCTCGAAGGAGGTCAAGACTCTGTCTCCTCAACGAGTCTCCGACCTCAAGACCCGTCCGTCGTCTGATTCCAGCAAGTCTCACTCGTCGGACACGTACTCGGGCGAACCCTCCATCGCCCCCATCGCCGCCTCTCCCCTGTCTCGATCCTCGTCGCGCTCCAGACCCAAGCCGAAGCCAGCGACCGAGTCGACCGCGACCTCTCCTGTCGTCAGATCTCCTCCGGTCGTCAGGTCCCCATCATTCTCAACCTCCTACCCTCTCGACTACCACTCGCCGAACGCCTTCGACCCTGCCCGTGCCGATCACGCCCAGTCGCAGAGGCAGATGATCCAATCTGCCCAGCATCAGCAATTCCACCCTCAGCAGCATCCCTGGATCGTCTCGAACGGCTACGGCGGCACCCCGTCCAACTTTGTCGTCGGCGTCCCGTGTGTGCCCGCCATGGTCTTCCCCGGAATGACGATGGGCTGGTCGCCTGGCTCTCCCGGCATGAGCATGGTCACCGTCAACGGAACCCCTGGAGTTTTGCAGGGAGTCAACGGGTACCCTGTCGGAGTCCACACGCCCAAGGGTTTCCAGCCGGACCTGGCCAAGCGAGAGTGGATGGATCAGCCTCCGAACGGAGGAGCAGGGTCGTCGATCCCAAGAATCCCCACCCACCCTCAGTACCTGTACCACAACGCCTTCTCTTCGCCGTCAACCGCTCCGACCCGACCGGTCATCAGCAAGGCCTTCATCGCCCAGCCTCGAACGTTCCGAAACCCGCACCCGTTTGCGTCTCAGCACACGTCGACCGTCTTCAAGCCCGCCCCTGCCGCCCGACCGGTCGAGATCAAGAATCCCTCCATCCCATCGACGACGCACCTCCCCGTCCCGCACGTCCGGCTGCCACCCCCACCAGCGGCCGGTCAGACGTCGCCTCCGCCCATGCCGGCCCACCTCCTGCCAACCTACCTGAAGGTGTACCGACGATCGTTCCCGGACGTGGACAAACGACTCAAGGTTGCCGAGGAAAGGGCCGCTGCGGCCAAGAAGGAGAAGGAGGAGGCAGACAAGGGAGGATGGATCGAGAGTGGCAGCAGCGACGCTCACGAGTCCAACAGCGACGGCTGAGAAGGAAGACAATTTTCGTGCGTACCTCCTTATCTCAATGTCAATTTCTTCCTCGAAGGCTGATCCCATTACGTGGTGTTGTTTGCAGACCTGTGTTTCGCCATCCTTTCCGACAAGGCGCACCTTTCTCGACCTCTCTGCCCTTTTGTGGTCCAAACTGGTTCAACGCCCTCGACTCGCCAGCATCCCTTTTCACGACGATCCTGGTGATCATCCAGCCTCGCACGACTACCAACCATCCCTTTCATGAAAAATACGACCTTCTACGACTACTTTTCGTCTTGACGATACCTCTCGCAACGTCCTTCATGCCACCATCTGTCTGCTCCTGCCCGATTTCCTCGGACGGTCGCTCTTTTCGACCGTCGGCCCTCATGCGACACTTCTCCTCATCTCATGCCTTCCCTCCTTCTCTGCCGCTCGCTTGGACGATTAGCCGGTTTACCCATCCCCGCTCATCTAAACAATCTCGTCCTCTTCGCTCAGCTCTCCGGTCGCGGCTACATACCTCCCCTCTCTTAGCGCCCCCCTGCTCGAGCTTCGGCATCGACTCGTGCCTTTGCTTGTCCTCGTGTCTCTCCTCCCCCCTCCTGCCCGCGGGCCAACTACTCGCAGCACAGCCTTTCGCTCCGCTAGCTTGTCGATAGTGATGATGCCTCTCCCTCCCCGTTGTGCCCGAGCGCTCCTCAAACTGTCGACCCGCGCTGCGCAGGTTCTCTGGTCTGCTCATCGACGACCCACAAGGGGGGTATCGATGACCCCACGCCACGTACCGCCCCAAAAGAATCAAGATGGACGATCTTCCTCTGCCTTCGCGCTCCACGTTTGGACATAGGCCAGCTCATCTCAATCTGCGTCGGTCGGACGTCCAGCCGTCAAACGTTGCAACGAAGTCTTTTGTCCTTCTCCTCCCTTGCCGCGCAGCAGGCTGCAGCGGCCACAGCGTCGAGCTCAGACGAAACTGCGTCCCGCTTCCTCCTTAGGGAGACAGCGGACTACTCGAGGGAGAAAAGAGAGAGACGAGACGCGAGATGATGTGTTTTTTTTTTTTTTTTTTTTTTTTTTTGTACTCTCGAGGCGAGGGAGGCGTAAAGCTGGGCGGGGCAAGACTCTGGCTGGCTCAGTTGCCGGATCGACCTCTTCTGCCTCTCTCCGACTCTTTGCTTCCTTCGCCCCAAACACCTACCTCCAGGATATACATCAACAACACATGGCCCACCAGGGACTCCTTCCAGCTCAACAGCAGCAGCAGCTCGGATTCGGTGGTAGTCCAGGCGGTTCGTCGGCTCAGTCGCCCTCCTTCCAGCAGCAGCAGCAGCAGCTCGGCTCCTCGTCGACCATCGTCCCTCCCGCCGCCCCTTCAACCACACGCTCGCGCTCTCGCTCCAACTCGGCCGGCAGCTCGAGCCTGGGCTCGCACCACGACTCGGACGACTCGTCGGACGACGACCAGCCCCAGCCCACCCAGGCTGGCGAAGAGGTGGAGGCGACCGTCGCCCAGGGCAGCACGACCGGCGGCGGCCTACCCTCCGACGGCCCAAAGAAACCCAAGCACGGCTCGGGCAAGAAGGGCAAGCCAAAGGACAAGGACGGCAACGCGCCAGCTCGCAAGCAGAACGTCGTGCGTATCCCTCTCTCGCATCTCCTCCTCTTTCTCCTCTTCCTCTTGCCCTCGTCAGTCGCTTTGGCGTCGAGCGTGTTTGCCCCTCTTCGAAAGGCTCGGAACCTGTAGGCGGGACCGATGCGCAGAAACCAACCCCTCGTTTTCCCTCTCTCTTTTCACGCTCGTCAACGCGAAACCCGGCTCCCCTCCCGCTGACGACTCTCCCTTTCCGTCGCTCTCCAGGCGTGCGACCCCTGTCGGTCGCGCAAGGTCAAGTGCTTGCGGACAAATGGCTCAGACAAGGTGCGCTCCTGCTCTTCAGCCCTGTCTCTTTCCCCCCATATCCTCGCGTGCTAGGAGAGTTTCACGCCGGGGAAACGGGGTTTCGACGACTCGGACTAAGCAATTTGGCTTGCAACGATCACTGACGTTCGTGTTTGCTTCATTTCGTGGTCTTGCTGTCACCCTCTCCGCCTGCGCGTTCGTCTCCTGCCACTCGGCCTCGCAGTGCGACTCGTGCCTCGCAAAGAACCTCGTCTGCACGTACGTCCTGCCGCCCCACGTTCGGACGCGCACCTGGAAACTCTCTTGCTGACAACCTTTCGACGCGTTTTGGCTCGACGTTCTTGACTGCAGGAATCACTACGTCTCCTCGCTCGCCAACAAGGAGCGTCGACGACCTACGAGCGACAAGCCGCGCACGAAGTCGGGCTCGAGTTCGGGTCCGTCTGGAGTTCATGGTCCTCCTTCCGGCGAGGGATTCAAGAAGCGCAAAGTCTCGCACAACCGGTGCGTTCTCTCAAACCTTCTCTGGGAGTGATGTAGATGCTGACTCTCCTTTTCTTCTGGGTACGCAGAACACCCTCCAACAACAGTCGCCCGTCGTCCAGTCATGGCCGACCTGCGCAGCGGCCCAACGAAAGTCATCCACCGGGGATGCACTACCAAGGTGCCTCCTCATCCTCGACCTCGGCCCAGCAACCCTTCCCGCTCCCGCCTCAGTCCCAACACCAGCAGATCCAGTATCAGCCGCCCTACCGCGACTTCCTCCCTCCAGCCGCCATGCAGTACGGCCACCCCGGCTACGCCCAGAACCTCCAACCTGGTCAACCATACCCCTTCCCTCCCGCCGGCGTCGACCAGTCCGCCTTCGCTCTCTCGCACCAAAACATAACCGCCTCGACATCTCAGCTCCAGCAACTCTCTCAGCAGCATTCGCACTATCCCAAAGCATACCCGTTCGCGCCTCCTCAAATGTACCAACAACCCTCTCCCTCGACGTCGAACTTTGCTCAGAACCCTGCCCAACCTCCAGCAGCCCCTCAACCGCCGCTCAAGCTCCAGGTGTTCCCTCCGCCCATGTCGTCCCTGCTCGCCTATCTCTTCTCGCCGACCGAGGTCACGACGGCCGAGCTGGGGTACACGGACCAGACTCTGGTGGGCCACGAGGGCGGCAAGAAAGAGCTGTTTGACGAGCCGCCCAGTCCGGCGCACAGGGACCTGATGGTCGATGCGCTCAGGATGGAAGTCGCCAACGACCTGATCGAGAGCTACTTCCAGGTACGTGCTCGCCCTATCACTTTTCGACCTGCGGACCTTCGCTCACGCCTACTCGCAGATCGTTCACATCCGAATGCCGTTGCTCGCCCAGTCGGTCTTCAAGTCCGAGTTTGAGTCGTCCCAGGTGTCGCATGTCAAGCTCGCCGTCGTCCTCGCCCTCGGCGCAAAGTTTTCTGAGCACCCGATCATCGTAATGGACCGCGACCAGACGTCGGACCCGACGGTGACGGTCTCGATCAACGGCTCGCCCGTCACGAAGAGAACGAGCCGGCTCGTCAGGCTCCTCGTCGCGCGGGCGCAGCAGGTGCTCGAGGTCCACCGGGCGTACCGGTCGCCGACGATTGACAACATCCAAGCATGTCTGCTCATGGAGGGTCTGCTCAACCGTGCGTCCATCTTTCTTGGCCTGCAGATGTTAAAGGGGAGACGCTGACGTTGTTCCTTTGTCTCTGGCATCGCTTCCAGCCAAACCTGCCGAGTCGACGCCCGGCCGAGACGTCCCCTCGCACTCGAAAGGGTTCTGGACGACTGTCGCCATCCGCCACCTGCTCGAGCTAAGGTGCAACCACATGTCGTCCATCCTCGCCATCGAGGACGAGCTCCGTCGGGGCGGGCTGCTCTTTGCCTGGTGGCTCGCCTGCCTGAGCGACTCGATGGGCGCATTCTTTTGGAGGCAGCGGCCGCTGCTGTGCGACGACGACTACGACAACGAGCCGCCGGTCGCTTGGGATGGAGAGCACTTTCAGCCAGTCGACGACCCGGATCAGGTGCGTTGTTGGCTTTCGTGTCGGAACGACTTTACTTCACAGCGCGCGCACGACGCTGACATTCTGGCTTGCGCGGTTCGGGCTCTGCAGTACAAGTGCTGGTACATGTCTGCGCACGACCTGGCCAAAATCGCCCGCGAGGCGTGTCGCCGTCTGTGGATGCCACGCGTGGAGAAGGCTGGGATCCCGCTCGCCTCGCTTCAGCACTTGATCGACTTGCTGTGCGCCTGGCGGGACACAAACCTCAGCATGGTCGCCGTGCCGAACCAGTGGCCGGCCACCTGGGACTTTGTGCACGCCGTCACTGCCTGCGCAGCCGACTCGAACTTCCATGTGTGCGTCTCTTGCTCGTTTCTACTCTCCCACCTCTCTGCGACCGGCACTGACGTCCATCGTGCACCTTTGCTTTTTCTTGCAGCATGTGGATCTGCATCCACCGAGGTCTGCTCGACTACGACATTCTCGAAAACAACGAGATCCGTGCCGGTCGAACGTCCCCCACATCCGAACTTACTGCGCAGATCGACAAGGTTCGTTCGCAGCTCAGCCAGGAGGCCGCCCACGCCGCCACACGAATCTCCGCCCTCGTGAGCTCCCTTCCATCCGTCCGCCTTGTCAAGGCCTCAAACGCTGATCTCGATCGTTGTCTTTTCGCTAGGCTGTCGTCTTAACGACCAACGGCTATCTTCGACTCGACCCCAACGTCCTCCACTACCCGGTCCTCGAGGCAGGCACCTTTCTCGCTCGGTACGGCATGATTGAAGTCGAGGGCTGCATCAATGGCCTGCGCCAGTACGGGACGACGTACGAGGAGTGCTACGCCCAGGCGGACGCGCTCCAGCACTCGTACGACGAGGCGCGGACGAGAGGTCTGGCTGCGGCCGCGCTGGCGTCGGCTCAGGCTCAGGCTGCTGGTCCCATGGACGTTACTCCGGAGTCGTCTCTACCGCTGGCGGTATCCTTCGTGAGTGTTGTGCTCCTCCTTCTGCACCGCTGATTCCCAAGGCTGAGTCTTCATGTCTCCTCTCTTGTCCCTACTTAGCCTCCACACAGGAACGGCGACGACACGTCTGCCAACGGCCACGGGTCGTTCGATGCGCAGCCTCCTGAGTTCCAACACCAGACCAACGGCTCGCTCCCGTCCGACGTCGCCGGCGAACCTTCGCCCTCGGGTTCGGTGACTACTTGGTCGCTCACCGCGCCAGAGAGCAAGGACATTTACGCACCATTTGCCGGCCCTTCGTCCTCGTCCTCGAGCGCTTTCGCCCAAGCCAGCCAGTGAAGGACTTCCGTTTTTTCTACCTACCTTAACGTTGTACTTGCGGGCCATGCAAATGATCATCGTCCTCTATCCAGCAAGTTCACAGGCCGCTCGCTGACCACTTATGAGGAGCAAATCTGCTGTTGACCTCTGCTCCTGTCACTCGCACTCCCTCAGCTCGCACCTCAAACACACCAACAGCTTCACAACCCTTCAGCTCTACCTCCTCAACATGTCCATCTAAGAGACTGTCCTCATCGCAGATCCGTTCCTTCTCTACCGTGGATTCAAGCGTTCGACCGCAGTCTGGACTCGGACTATGACCATCTCGTCGTGCTGTCTGAGGTTGACCTCGCAACGTTATCTCTGATGCGGCCAGCAATTCCAGAGCTCGGATGCGTTAAACGGCGCTGAACCAACAGATAACATCAAAGGCAGCTTCCCTTCCCCATCTCTCCCGCCCTCTTTCACCTTCCTCGACCTCGCAAATCATGTCTACACCCGCAAAAGACCCTGAACTCGACAAGCAAGACATCAAGCTTAAGGTCGTGCCTGCGGGTGAGGCCGCAGGCCAGGAAGGCGGACATGGCAAGCTCGACAAGAACTTCTCCGGGTTTGCTTGCCTTGCCATCGCCTTCGCGATCATTAACAGCTGGTCTGTCCCGCGCCTGACGTCCGGAGCTCACAGCTGAGAGACTGACGCGTGTCTGACGTCTTGATCGGTTTACAGGACTGCCATGTCTGCCTCGGTGAGCGTTTCGCCTTTGGAAGTCTCCACTCCGGTTTGGACTGACGGTCGTGTGTTCATCGAAGCTCAACATTATTCTGCCGTCTGGAGGAGCCGTCGTCATGGTTTGGGGACTGATCGTCAGTGCCCTCGGAACGTTGGCCATGGCTCTCTCCTTGTGAGTCTCTCCAGCGCAACTCTCTGGAATGCACCGAATGGAAGGAAGTGTGTCTGACAACGCCCTCTCCTCTTTGACAGGGCCGAACTTTGTCACGTGTACCCCATGACTGGAGGACAGTTCGACTGGACGTACATCCTAGCGCCTAAAAGCTGGCAGTTGCCTTTGTCGTTCTTCGAAGGGTTCGTCGCTCCTTCTCAATCAAACGAGTCGAGAGACTGCAAGCAACACGGTCCTGACACTCTCAATCTTCCACGTTCACAGATGGATGGCAACCGCAGGATGGGTCTCTCTGACCGCAACTGGTCCCAGTCTCGGAGCGAACTTTCTGGTCAAGTCCGTCCCAGCTTGACACCCTTGGTCCTTTCCATCCGTTTACGGGTCCTGATGGCCTCGCTTTCTCCAAGCAACAGTCTGATCGCTCTTTGGGACAGTGGGTACCCTCTCTCCTGCTCCACACGATGATTTCCTAGACGCTGAGACCTTCCCCTCTTGGCTTTGAACAGCAAACTACGTTTCTGAGAGATGGCACATCTTCCTGATCTACCTCGCTTTTGCCTTGGCCTCGACTGCACTGAACATCTTCGGCGTCAAGATGTTGTCCTCCATCGACGCAGCCGTGAGTTCTACCCCTCTCCGTTGCCCTCTCCATCGAACTTCAAGCTCACCGGCTCGAGGATCTTCGCAGTCATTTTGGTGGAACGTGACCGGCCTCGTCGTCGTGATGATCGCTGTACTTGCTACGGCTCGTGGAGAGTACGTCGCCGGTCACCGTCTTTGTCCCTGAACTCCCAGTCTGACAATAATGTTGGATCGCAGATATCAACCCGCTAGCTTCGTCTTTGGAAGCTTTTCAAACTCAACCGGCTGGCCAGATGGGTGGGCCTTCATCCTTGGTCTGCTCCAGTCGACGTTCGGTCTCACCGCCTTCGATGCCGTCGCACACATGATCGAGGAGATGCCGCAGCCAGCCGTCCTCGCTCCCAAGATCATGGTTGCCGCTGTGCTCATGGGGTCCAGCACGGCTTGGGTCTTCCTCGTCGTTCTCTTGTTCGTTCTCAAGGATTTCGAAATGGTCCTCAGTTCGTCGGCCGGCTCGCTCATCGAGATCTACTACCAGGCCACTTCGTCCCGAGCTGGAGCAACCTGCTTGACCATGTTCAACATCGTCGCCCAGTGCTTTTGCACGCAAGGTTTGATGACGGCTGGGTCTCGGATGGTCTTTTCCTTCGCTAGGGATAGGGGCTTCGGCCGTCTCTCCGCTCCTCTCACGGTCGTCCACCCGCGTCTCAAGGTTCCTGTTTGGTCCATCATATTCACGAGCGCTTGGGTCATCGTCTTTGGCTTGGTCTGTGAGTCTCCTCCCACTTCGCTTCCTGCTTTGTATGTTGTTTGGACTTGTACTGACCCGTACGATTACTTGCAGTCCTTGGGTCATCCGTCGCCTTGAACGCCATCTTGTCAGCGTCCGTCTGCTTTCTGCAGGTCTCTTACTCCGTGCCCAGTTCGTCCTCTTCGTTTCTTCCTTTTTCTGTCTGCCCGACCACTCGTGACGCGATGACCCTCACGCCGAACGCTGGATCTTGTAGTCGCCCTGGTTCTGTGGCGAGGAGAAGAAGCGTTCGACTTGGCCGTCCACGGACCTCGCACGATGTCGCTCGGTCGCTTCCGTCGCCCCATCAACATCTTTGCCCTTGCGTTTGCAGCGGTGACGACGGTCGCCTTCCTCTTCCCACCGGGCCTGCCGGTGACGGGCTCAAGCATGAACTACGTAATCGTCATCGCCGTGATCGCCTGTCTTCTGAGCGTCGCCACCTGGTTCACGGACGGAAGGAAGCACTTCCAAGGCCCGACCGACATGGAGGCGCGTCTCCAAGAAGCGGCCGGCTCCTCGACTGGAGAAGCCTAAATACCCAACTCTTGCCATCGATACCCGACCGACATGTACCTACTTCTGACTCTGCTTTGCACGGACAAAGCCCTTGTAATCCGTCGCAAGGGTCGCATCTATCCCCCCGGGTTGATCTACAAGAACTCCATGCCCATGCCCAGCGCCCAGCCCTTGCTGACACCCTCACCCTGCCTGGCGACCAAAGGCAGCGTGAAGCCCAGCTCGACCCGGATCGGGTTGAACTCGTACACGAGGCCCATTCCTACACTCACGCTCGGTCGGGCGAGCTCCGAGAGGGTCTCCTTTGGCGAGCGCGACGATGACGGGAGTGGGAGAGACGCGAGCGAACCGACGTTGAGGAAGGTGTGGACCTTGAGAGGCCAGTCGGGCTTGAACGGCAAGGGCGTGAACAGACTTGCTCCGACGGAGTAGGTGATGTTGCCTCCCAGCGAGTCCTCTGTGGTCACGAGAGACTTGTCAGTCTCTTACTTGGGTTGGAAGGGCCGATGATAGTGGATAGCGTACCATAGTCCCGAGGTCCGAGCGCATTCACCTTCCACCCTCGCACGCTGGTCGATCCTCCAGCCAGAAGTCGATCGCCGAGCCAGACACCCGTTGCTTTGTCAAAAGGCAGGACCGCACCCGTTCGGGCGGTCAAGCTGGCGAACTGATGTGAAGAGACCCGTTCGAAGGTCAGGACGCGGACGAGTATGGATGGTAGAGATGAGAGACGTACGTTTCCGCCTCCGAGGTAGCGCGAGAAAGAGGTCTCGGTCGTTGACTTGACGTGCTTTGCATCCCCACCAAGACCAGCAAACTCCTGTACGACAGCAAAGGGTTGCAGTCAGCACTGTTCAGCATGATCTCGTAGGTTCGTGTGGGAAGGTGAAAACGCACCTGAGTCGCCTTCCAGTAGGACCCTCTCGAGCCCAAGAACGGACGGTCGCGCGTGTCTCGAAGGAACGTGTGCAGGACTGCCGACTTGAGGTTGGCGCCTGGTCGGGCGGCCTCTCGGATCGAAAGAGACGCTTCTGGCTTAAGAGCGTGCAGGGAGCGGTTGATGGCTTCGTACGAGATCGAGTGCGAGCCCCACGATCGAGTGCTCTGAACAGAAGGAAGTCAAAGACGCGGTCAGTTGGTAGCACTGGCCGCACCTAGAAGAACCGAAGCGGAGCCGCACCTCGTACGTCAAGCGACCACCCTTGATACCCTCCCAGTGAGAGGCAAAGGCGGTATTGTCTCTGTCGAGCGAGAAGCCCGAGAAGGAGAGAGCGTGGAGAGGGGAGGCAAAAAGAGGGGTGCGGAGGGTGACCTGTACGGGAAAAGGACAAAATCAAGCGGCGCGAACATTGAAACCGAGCGGAGAGTGAGGCTCACCTCAGTCGCGGATCGAGTCTTGGTGCCGAGCGACGACGAGACAGTAAGAGTCTCCGCTCCTCCAAAGAGGTTCTTAATGTTGCCCGTGATGTACTTCGAAGCGAGCGCAGGTTGAGGTCAGAATCGAACCGGTTCAACAATGACGAAGCCCAACGATTGAACTCACGGCGCTTCCTTCTCCCTGCCCAACTTCAGTGCCTGACTTGAGCATCAACCTTCCGGCCTCCTTGACGTCGACGACCAGGTCGACCGCGCCCTTCTCCGCAAGCAGACTCTGCGCCTGCTCCAGACGGACGTCGATCTGCTTGAAGATGCCCCACGGAGCGAGCGCCCGCTGTGCGCTTTGGGTGAGGTGGAGAAGATCGCCGAGCGTCTGAGGGGAACTGGAGAGGAGCGGGTTGAGGAGGGAGGAGAGGAACGAGGCTCGGGTTTGGGCGGTACCCAGCACCCGGAGCGAGGACAGCGTCATGGGCTTGTCGAAGTTGTCCTCGATCTGAAGGTATACAGAGAGATCCCGGTGGTCAACGCAAACGCGACTAGACTGAGCTCTAGAGGAGGAGGCAACTGACGAGTGTCGAGAGCACCCTAGAGCTCCGCTGTTGCTCGCCCATCATCCGGCGCTGGCGTTGCTGGTCCTGCCAGGCCATTAGCTCCTCTAGAAGTCGAACATGAACGCGCTTGAAGTCAGTTACTGTTCCAAAGCGATCAGAAAGCGGGAGAGACGGACCTGTCGACAGGCCTGTGGGCTCTCCATCGCTGGCGAGGGGTGCGAATGGCGTCCGAAAGTCTCGCGACGGCGCAGGAGGAGGGACGGCCTGAAGGGGGCAAGAGCGTCAGTCCCAATAACGCGCAGAGCTGAGTCCAGGAGCACATACGTCGAGAGGGTCTGCAGCAGAGGGCAGCATCGTTCTGAGTGTTTGAGAAAAAGGGAGAGGTTTGGGCTGATGCTTGTCGAGGGGGTCGATCTGATGGTATGAACTTTTCGCTCTTGCGCTGCTCCTCCCCAACCCCCTCCCCCTCTGTTCTCTAGTTTTCTCCCCTACACACTATCTCGCCAAACGAGACAGACACGACCGGTCTCTCAAACGTACCTCACACGACCGCCGAACTCCATCAGATTGGCGCGTGGGACGGAACCAGCACGCCCTGCTCGCAACTCTCCCCTCTCAACCCCTCCGAACTCTGGTCGTCTCGCTCGGACCCTCCTCTCCTCCCGGTCGAGCTATGGCGAGCCCCGTCGTCGACGACGAGTACGTACGCGCCCTTCGCGAGCGGGCCAAGAACAGCTCGAAGCGGAAGGCGCTCGAGTCGGCTGCTCCTGCGGCTGCGGACGTCCACAAGATGCCTCGGCTCGACCTCGAGGAAGGCGAGGAGATTGAGGAGGTGGGCGAGATCATCGAGGTCTTCTCGAGTCCGGAGGACAGCAACGCACCCCTACCTCAATCTGTCCCTGGTCCCGACGCCGCATTGGCGACCAAGACGGTCCCCGAGCTCATCGTACTCGACGACGATGACGACGAGCGAGAAGAGGGCGAGATCTCGGACGACGAGGGTCCTCCGCCTCCCTCCCCTCCAAGCCCCGTCTCACAACAACCTCACCCGTACTTCCCCCGCCACCTCCCCCCTCCTGCCGCCCTACCCCCTCCGAACGGACACTCGCTTGATCCTTACGCCAGTCTCCCGCCCCATGTTCTCGCTGCCGCCATGCAGAGCGCCCTCATCGGGCCCGAGCGCTTCCCGCCCATGAACCCCGAGCTGCAAGAAGCCATCGAGGACGGAACGATCGGTCGCAATTCTAAGCGAAGGGCGCGAAGGGAGAAGAAGAAGAAAGAGGAGGAGAAGGAGCAGAAGAAGAAGGCGGAGGAGGAGGCCGCAGCTGCAGCGGCGGCGGTGGCTGCGAGGGAGAACCTGTACGACCCCGTCGCTCTCGGAACGTCGACTCTCAAGAGTGCGTCTCTCCTCTCTCCGCAGAACCTGCTCGAGCGACCTGAACCCTGACTTTGGTTCCTTTCTCTTTTGCAGTCGACGAGCAAGAGTATCGCGCAACCCGGCTCGTCCTGCTCGAGTTGATCTCGTGGGGCGTGTCGCCCGAGTACTTCGTCTCGCCCCTCGGCCTCTCGCGCGAGGCCATCCTGCTCTACTTTCGTGACCTCCGGATCCGACTGCCTACGAATCTGCCTAGCGGAATCGCGAGGGATCGGAAGGGGAAAGGCGTAGATCCTGCGGAGAAGGCAGCGGAGGTGAAGACGGCGGTCGTGCCGGTGGAGGACCACGAAGAGGGCGAAGTATTGGAGGATGGCGAGGAGGTGGAAGGACCGGCACCTGTTGAACAGCCAGTGCCTAGTTTTTTCGACCCAGAGACGAAGGAGGTCACGCGTGAGTTGAACGCAACCCGTCGGTCCAAGAAGCACGCTGAACTTTTGCTCTCTTCTCTATGACTCTCAGCCAAGCCCGCTGAGTCTGTGCCACCCGCCTCTCGGACTGAATCTGAAGAGCAGAGCAACGAGCGAGGGCAGCGTAGGTTGTCGCTCTACCCGTTCTGCGTCTTGGATTCTGACTCCATCTTATCTGTGCAGCGGAAGCGTCTCCTTCCCCTATCCCTCCCCTTCCCCCAAGTCAACCTTCCCAACAGCCCTTTCCAACAGACTTCCCTCAACAGGTGTACCACCAGCAGCAGTACTTCCACCCGGCCGCCTTCCAACAGCAGTTCTTCCAGTATCAGTCCGACCCTAACACTCCTTACTACAACCCGGGCTTCTTCCCGGCCATGGGCTACCCGCATCCCTTTGCGTCTTGGGCAGGTCAGGCACCCTTCTCTTCAATGCAACCAGAGATGGTTGACGCACCGATGCTATCGTACGGCGAGCCGTCGAGCGTCGAAGAGGCACCTACAACCCCCTCTGGCCTTCCTCCTCCTCCACCGTCATCGCCTCCTCCGCCTTCACCACCTCCTCCACCACCCACTCTCAGCATCTCTCGCCCGCCCTCGCCACCCAAACGGGAATCTCCAGACCTGTCCAACTACACGGCCAGCAGCACGCGACTCGTCCGCAAGCTCCCGAGCAAGCGTCCGTCAGCGATGGACTTTGATGGCGTCCAGCCGTCGTCTGCGACTGGCTCGCCCCTGTCTGAGAGTGCAGCGTACGTCCCTTTTTCCCTTCCAGAGCGACCGAAATCGCTCGTCAGCTACGTTCAACGGCGGTATATCATCGACATCTCGGACGAGGAGGAGGAGGACGACGACGACGACGACGAGAGCAACCCGACAGCTGGCCCTTCCACTTCCTCATCGACCAACCCGGTCATCAGGGTCCAGACAGAGACCGTCTTCCTGGCGCCTCTCAAGCACACTCGACCGACGACACTCTCGCCCGTCGCCCCAGCAGTTTTGGCCGCACCCACTCCTTCGCCCTCAGACACGCTCCAGACAAAGGAGGCCGAGATTGAACGCATGATGGCGCTAATCGCGGCGATGGAGAAGAAGCAGAAGGCACGCTCGCCGTCCCACCCTCCTGCACTCTCCAAGCCCGTCGGCGCCAGCGTTGCGAGCGCGGCAGCGTCGTCTCCCAACGACGCGCCCCCTCCGCCTGCCTAGTCTCTCCCCCCTCCTCTCCCTCTCTGTTCTTCTATCGCTGTACGAGTAGTCTTGAAGAATGATCCTTCGCGTACCTCAGAAATCCGAACGAAAGATGATCGGGGCAGGAAGGGGAGAGAGGGCATGGAGCTGTGTGCATCGACCGGAACGAACGTGCCCTTGCAAGACAGTTTGAATCTTCAAGCGATCGTGGAGAGAAGCAACATATCATTAAGTAGGTACGAACGTCGGGACTGCAGGAAAAGGAGCGATCAAGGGGGGGGGGGGCTTTCTACTTCTTCGCGTAGGCGCTCTCCTCCCTGATCCATGACTCGAGGGTGTGCAAATTGGGGTGGATTGCTCGGATCTTGGCGATGTCTGAATCGTAGCCTTCGTTGGCAAAAAAGTTGAACTGGGGAGAGGTGAAGGTCGGCGCGTCTGATCAGTACATTGAGGAGACAGGGCAAGGGAAGAGGTGAACGAACCATGAGGTCCATCTCCTTGACCGCCTTCTTCGCGGCCCAGCCGAAAATGGTGAATGTCTGCGGTGCGGGAATACCTGCTGCGGCCTTGAACGCTTGGTCGACCTCCTTGAACGAAAGCTCGTCTCCGGCCAGGTCGAGAAACTGATGGTTGTACTTCTTTGGGTCCTGCAAAGCGATTGCGGCGATGAGGCCGATGTCTTTGGTCGAGATGACTTGCAGCTTCTTGTCGTTCTTGAGAGTATGCCACCAGATGGCACCGAAGACCTTTCCCATCATGCCAGGAACGAAGTTCTCCATGAACGCTACCGGTCGTAGGACGCTGAACGGGCAGAGACCAAGACGTAGGGTCAGCTCAAGGCACAAGAAGGAGACGAGGCAAGCCGCTAGTACTAACGTCCATCCCATCTTGTCCCCCGCCTTCTCTTTCAAGTAGTGCTCGACATTGTGCTTGGTGATGAAGTGAGGGACGTCTGTCGGCTGGTCGCCGTCTGGAAGAGACGGAAGGAGGGCAGTCAGCGATCGTCGCAAAGAGAGACGATATCTGGGGAAGACGAACGTCGGTTCACAGAAGAGAAGACGAGGTGCTTGACATTGTTGGCAAGGGCGGCGTCGATGAAGGCCTGGTCGAAGTGTGAGCGATGTCAGCGAGCGCCGAGTTTGAAGCGAGGAGGATGGCTCTCACCTTTCCCTGAGGCTCCTCAACGTTGGGTCCTGACATGGCAGCGACGGTGACGAGGAACGCGCTGTCGATCTTCTCTCCGGCGTCCTTGAAGATCTTTGCTGGGTCGTCAAAGGTCCCCTCGACGACCTTGGTGTTTGGGAGCTTTGCGAGAGATTGAGCCGCGCCAGAACTGGCCGATCGTGTGATGGCAAGGATTTGGTAGCCCTTGTTCGAGGCGACGAGGGCATCAACGACAGCGCGGCCTGCACATGGAGCGAGGAGAGGGTCAGAGATCGAGCTCCAACGGCAGCAGCTGTTGGTCATGAGTGAACTTACCCTGCTTGCCCGTGGCTCCTGTTGACAGCGGCACGACAAGATGGTCAGACTGCGATACATTGTGAGTATCAAGCTAAGAGGAAGAACGCACCTGCAACGAGTACGGTTTCTGAGATGGACATGTTGATGTTATGAGGGCTGAAGGGTGGTTGAGCTGGTGCGTCTGAGGGTGGAGCTGCTGAAGTGGGTTTGGGTGATTGAGGGGAAGAGCAGGTCAACAGCAGTCTGGCTGCTCCTTAAAAGCGGTCAGCGAACTGCCCTCCCTTCCTCGAAGCTCGATGGATTGATGATGGAGCGACCTCAGACAGGCGCGACCTGTCGCCCATGCGAAACTCCGTCGTCGCCGAGGCGACCCGCCGATGGCCGATGACCGACCCCAAAAGACTTCTTCGCTGCACTTTCAGTACGAATCAGCTCTCGTGCGCGGAGGTCAGCAAGGTCGGTCTTGGGGAGTGTATGTCGCTGTTGACGAGTCGCGTTCATCGGCGTTGTGAGGGACGCCGTTTCCCACTGTTTGAGGGCTCACACTTGACAGGCGGCGCAGCAGGACGAACAAAGGGCACGACGCCTTCCATCGCTGCTGCTTTGGTGTCCCAGCAGCAGTCTCGGACTACTGGGACATGAGCAGGGTACGGAGAAGAACGATGGTCCAGCATGGGAGCGGTGAGGCGGGCCTTGTGTGCGAGCCGCCGTCTCAAAGCGGCAAGCCTCCTTTCGTCTCTGCGCCTACCCGCCCCCTCCCATAAAAGGCGCGGGATGTCATGCCATCAGATGCTCCTTCTTCCCCTCCTCGATATCCGACCTAAAGTCCTTCCAAGCTGACCTGTGCTTGCTTTTGTCGAGAGCTGACCGTCAGGGCGTGCCTGGAGGCGGAGTTCGCCGAGTGGACGGTTGATGAACGGCTCATGCACTTACAGCACCATTCTTCGTCTCTTTCTCTCCGGGGTCTACCTCAGGCGCCGGCATCTACTGGAGGTCGACTCAGAGGAGCGATGGAGTTTCATCCATCGGCATTGGAAGGGTTGGGTGCCTTCCCGTCCTCTCACCCCTCTTGCCCACCCCCATCTCGGCATGGTGTACATGTTATTTTCCTTTCTACAGAATCAGCAGAGACATGCAGAGGTGAGAGAGGAGCAGCAAGATAGAGAGGGGAGGGAATGGATGAGTGGAGAGGGTAAGGCTGGAGGGGAGGCGGGTTGGTTGTGCATTGACTTTCGCTTTCTCTTTCCTTCTTTCTCCCTACCCACACCCCCATCCCCTCCTTGAATCCCCTATCTACGCTACAACTCAGCATAGCCCAGACCCACACACAGCACATTCGCAATAATCCTAAAACACACCATTCAGTATATCAAGACCTGCCTACCCTTCTTCTTCCAGAAGTTCACCATGTGCGTTCCTCGTTTCCCCCCTCCCGCCCCTCCCTCTTCGCCCCCATTTCTGCTTCCAACTCCTCCCATCCAATCCCTCTCATTTCTACATTGCCCTGATCCTTCTCTGACACTCACTCTCCCTCCTCTCCTGGTTTGGTCCTGTCTTGCTTCGTTTTGCGCCCAAAGTGAGTCTCCCGTTCCTTTCTGCCCACTCCCCTGTCTTCACTCAACGAGGCGGCCTCTGACCTACCTCCCCTCCTCTCCCCTTCTCTTCCTTTCTCAGTCTCGGCTACAGCCTCCCAGTAGCCTTCCAAGTGAGTTTTGCTCTACCGCCTTTGATCCACATCCTCTACTCGCCTTATTTTCGGAAGAATCGCGCTGACCCGCCTTCTCCCCTGCCCTGTCCGGTCTGCCTCTTCAGCTCTCCTCCACCTCAACCACACCTGTCTCATGACAAAAATGTCCTCTCTCTCCATCCGAGCTGCCTCCTTCGTCAAGAAGTGCGCCCAGACCGGCATCCGACTCAATCGACGACTCTATCGACACACCCGCGTCGTCTCGACCTCGGCGATCGCCATGAACGAGTCCGAGGAGATCGCCTTTCCCGAAGACTGTTGGGTCCGATTCGGCATCGAGAACCCTCGAACCGTCGACGAGGAGGAATTCGAGGTCAAGGAGGTCAAGGAGGTCAAAGTTGAACAAGTCCAGGCCGTCTTCGGACGACACTCCCATAAGATTTCCCTTTCCGTCGCGGTTGAGGACTTCGCCCACTTCAAGGGCGACATTTACTCGCCCATCCCGCCCAAGATCGTCCGCAAGCGACGATCTGCCATCTCCATCGCCCGACACTTCCCTTCCGAGGTGAAGATTGTCGAGGCTGAGCACAAGACCGCCCAGGTCGTGAGTCCTTCCCTTCAACTTGTCTTCTCTCGCCTTCGACACCCGGCTGAGACTCTCTCTTTTTCTCTGCGCGTCTCAACCTTTTTCTCTCCAGCCTGTCGAGGTTCCCACTGTTGTCGTCAAGTCCGTCACTGCTCCCGTCATCGTCGAGTTGCTTCCGGTGGAGGACGTCAAGTCGGTCTGCAACCTCAAATCCGCTCTCAAATTGAACAATGACCGCTGGTGGTCTGCCGAGGAGCATGCCAGAAAGACCAAGCGCGCCGTCGAGGACAAGAAGAAGAGCGCCCGAGTCGCCGAGCAGGCCTGCTGGTGGGCTACACCCGCCCGAGTGAGTCTCCGTCCCTTTTCTTCCGCTTGCCCTCTCTCCCGTTTCTGACGCGTCGTATCTCTTCCTGTTGTTCGTAGGACGCGTCTCGAGTCGTCGGGTTCGCGTCCGTGAAGGACCTCACTTCGAGGGTCGACGACGTGCGGCCCGCACCAGCAGCCCTTCCACCAGTCGCACCGGCGCACTTCAAGTTTGTCGCCTCGACCGAGAGCGAAGCCGACCCCAAGGGCAAGGGACGAGGTCAGGCCGAAGAAGTCCTTCCGGTCGCCTACCCTTCGGAGGAGACCCTCGAAAAGGTCATCGACGAGATTGAGAGCCTCACGCCCCTTCTCGGATGGTCAGCAGAGGCTCTCGACGCTCTCAAGATCCTGAAGGAGGAGGACGTCCGAGGCCACCTCTACGTCTGCCGCGTGCACATGTGCATCGTCTCGGCCACTACTGGACCCTCGAGGTACACGCCTCGAGAGAACTTCGAGGAGGAAGCTCGGATCCTTCCTGTCTGGTCGCCCTCGAACTTCCTTCCGGTCGACTTCAGGTGCAGCGCCGAGTGCTGCGCAACCCGCCCCGCCGCCGTCTCCCAGTCGGTCGACAACTCAACGGCCATCACCATCGAGGACGAGGAAGATGAGGACTTCGAGCTGCAGCTCGCCCTCGCCATCAGCCTGAGTCTCGCGGAGGAGTCGATCGGTGTTGTCGAGTCGCCTTCGACCTCTCCCATCCCCTCCTCCGGCTCGCGCTTCGTCGAGGACGACGCCACCACCCTCACGAATGAGGATTCTCAGTCTACGGTTGAAGTGCGAGGTCCTCTCTCGATCACTTCCCTCAAGAAGCTCAACAAGGTGAGTCTCTTCTCCTCTCCCGTTTACATCTCAAACCCACAACTAATATTCCTATTCCCTCCTCTCCCGCAGCTCGTCAAGGACCTCACGTCTAACATCAAGGTCGTCGCCAAGAAGTCCTCCAAGTCGCTCAAGAGTCTCCGAGCGCCTTCGCCGTCGTCTGCTTCGAGCTTCACGCAAACACCCTCGCCGACGATCAGGTGGGTCGACCCGATCATCAAGGAGAAGGACGAGTTCGCGAACTACACGTGAGTCTCCTCAGTCTTGCTCTCCTTCGAGTCAAAAGGATCAGTCGCTGACGCTCTTCGTCTGCTCTTTTAGTAGGATGACCATCCCCGCCGCCACCTAGGCCCCTACGTTCAGCGACACTACCCCTTTTCCACCTACTCTCTCTCTCCCAACTCAGATCAGCTTGACTCGTCCTGAATGCAGAGGGACGAGCTCGCCTAGGCATGCACTTCATCTCGCTCCCCTCCATTCCGTCTCATCCCCCCGTCCCACCTCCTCCCACTCTCCCACTTCCCTTCTATTCTTTCAATAGGTCTCTATAGCTTTTCTTATTCATATTAAAACTAGTCTCACGTCGTATCACGTAGATCTGCCAAGTAAAGGAAACTCTCACTTCTTCTCCTACCAACTCTCCTTTCCGTCTATACCCTTTGTCTCTGCCCATTGAACACTGCCCTGGATCCGCTTCTGTTGCCTGTTGACTCCTTCTCCTGCCTGTTGATTCTTTCCATAGTTCCGATCTCTGATGTGCCTAAAATCAATTGCCAGAGAACGTGAGGTTTTCAAGCGTATCGATAGGAGAGACAGCGCGAAGAGGTACAGTCGTGAACAGCTCAAAATGATCCTCTTTCAACACTCGTCTACATGTACCCCGGAGGAGGAGGTCCGTCGTCCGTCGGCGCTCTCTGACCGGACGAGCCCGACGCCCCCTCGCCCATCGTTGCTCCCCACGTCGGCGGTTCGTCCTCAGGCGGCGGAGGTCCCTCCGGAGGGGCACCGTAATCCCACCCTCCTGTTCCTCCTCCCGCATGACCCGCAGGCGCAGCTTGGGGTGCGAAAACAGGCACGACCGGCATCGGCGCCCGAGTGATGAGCGGCTGAGGTTCAGCCTTGAGGGACGTCTTGACCCAAAGCGAGAGTAAAAACTGCCGGTCGACGACGCCCGGGACGCTGAGCGGACCCGTCCTCGCTTCGGACGGATCGAGCGTGTGGGCAAAGTCGAGGTCGATCTCGGACGAGAGGCCGGTAGAGAGGACTGGGTGAAGGGAGGCGATGTTGACCTCCTCGTCGACGAGCGGGACGATTACCGACTCCGACCCGGTTGTGATGATTTCGATGTGGCCTCCGAATCGCTCGACGATGAAGGGAGTGGCGTCGGAGGAAGTGGAAGACGAGGAGGCAGCGACTGCTTCTTCCTCTCGGCGCTTCTCCTTGCCCTTGCCGCCCGTGAGGGACGAGAGCAGGGACGTCTTCTTCTTCTCAGGCGTTGGAGGTGCGGCCGGCGGGAGATGGAGGAACACTTCCAGGGCCAGAGGTTCCGCAAGGGATGCTTGAATAGGGACATGGGAGAGTTTGACCTGCACGAAAGAAACGCATCGAGTAGTGAGCGGTGCGCCCCGGTCTACGGACGACGAGACGAAGAGCAACGCACCTGAACCTTGAGCCCCGAAGCGGGGAGGATCGTCTCCCAACCCTTCTCGGCCTCCTCGCCCAGCTCATACCCAACCTTCGCAACCTCCAACTCGACCCTCTCCACCACGTCCAACTCCCCACTCGCGACCCTGTATCCGCGCGCGTCGACCGCCTCGCGAGCCACCTCGGGTCCAGCGCCGGCGAAGGACAGATGCGCTTCGAGAAAGTGTGAGATGCTCCGCTTTGAAGAGCGGAACGAGGGAGGAGGACCGGAGAGGGTGGGGAAGGGAGATGCTCTGGCTTTGCCGGTGCCGGACGACGGGCTGATGAGGGGCGGGGACTGGTGGTCGACCGAGGGCTTCTCGGGAATCGTAAACTGATGAGTTTCAAACCCGCAATTTACAATTAGCTCTGCATCTCTCAGAAAGAAGAGAGCGGTGGTCGAAGAGGAGGGAGATTAGGGAGCGAGCGAGGGAGACCGACCGAAAACTCCCAGCAGGCTTCGAAGACGTTGGATCCCGCCTGTCCAGCAGCCGGCATGAGCAAGACCTGTTCTCCCTCGCCGCCAACGAGCGAGAGGACGGTCGTTCCTCCTCGAATGAACGCCGGTCCAGGAGCGTCGTCGATGCCTGCACACAGGAGAAGGGAGGTAAAGGAGGTTCAACTCTCGGACCCTCCCTCAGTTCGCCAACCCATCTCAAGACGTTTCTCTCCCCGAGAGAAGAAAACGACAAGCGGCAAAAGAAACACTCACGAGCTTCCCAGAAGTACTTGACCTCGAGTCCTCCGAGGTCGAGTCGGTGCTTGACGTCCCGGACGCCTTCGTCGTTGACGGCGACGAGCGCGACGTGGCCCGAGCAGACGTCCCCTGGCTGGAGCGGCAGACGGGTCGGCGTCGGGCGGATGTGTACGGACGTGTGCGAGAGCGAGTGGAGCGTGAGTTGGGTAGCCATCCTTTGAGATTCTGCTGTTGTTGGGTCGAGGGAGGTGTCGGGGAGGAGAGGAGGAGAGCGAGATGGGCAGAAAGGGCGTCACAGCTCGAGCCCAAAAGCGCAGCAGGCAACCCTCTAGTAGTACTTTCTGGCAAAGGGCACAAAGGCTCCTCGTTTCTTCCCGGTCGCCTAGGACACGGAGGAATCTAACAGTGAGAGCATAGGGCCAAGGAAGGATGATGAAAGCAAAAGGGGTGCCATCGATAAATTCGGGATCCTCCCCTCAAAGCCTCCTCCTATAGACTTATCACTGCTTCCCTCCTTGGTCGTCTACCTTGGTCCGTCGACCGGCGTTCCACTTTGAAAACTTTGCGCTCGAGTACCAGAGTGACTTGAGCGGGCCGGTCGTGACGATGCCCTTGAGACTCTGGGTCAGGGCCGGTCGGCGGGTGATGCGCGACGTGTCTGCGAAGAGAAGATTGAACGGGCAGTCAGCCTCTCGTTCTATCGGTCGAGCTGCCTTTCGATTCAAGTCTGCCTCCAGGTCAGAAATGGGGAGAGAAGGAGGGAAAACTCACGAAAGACCAGCTGTGTGCCGAGCACGTCCGACCCTCCAATCTGCTCCCACAGAGCAGCCTCGGCCTCCTTGTCCGTCTCTTCCCTCGCCGTGGTCGTGTACTCTCCCCGGATGGCAGCCTTGAGGTTCTTGGGCAGCTTGCGGGCGAGTCCGGCTCGGTGCGAGGGCGAGTCGTCTTGCTGGTTTGCGCCAGCAGATCCCAACAAGATCGATATCGCGCAGGAAGTCAGCCCGGGCGGTTCTGGCAAAGCTAGAGAGAGGAGAATGGGCGTACGTGAAGGGTCCCTCCATGACCACCAACAACAGCCAAACCGTCCAGCTCGCTCAGCAACCGCCCGTAAACCCCCCTAAACCTCTCCATCTGACTATCCACAATATTCCCCACTTTTGACGGATTCTCAGCTCCCGGGACGCTCATCCGCGGATCACCAGAGTAGGACAAACCGGCTAGGCGGAGGTAGAGGTCCCGTTCGCTGAAAGTTGGCGGGAGGGTGAGGAGGGACACGCGCAGGGCTGAGGCGAGGTTGACCTGGTTAGCGAGCTTGACGCGAGGGTCGTCCTTGACGATTCGGATCTGCAAGACGCGGTCCAGGAAGGGGGAAGCAGGGGGTAGGGCATGGAAATAGGAAAGTTCGAGACAACTGAGGTCAGCGATCGGGCGTTATCGGGCAGTGCAGGAAGGAGAAGGGACGAACGGGCTTGTGCATCCGACCAGAGCAGTACAAGGTCTCCCACTCGATGAGATCCTTGCACAGTTTATCCACCGTGATGACTCCATACTTGATCGTCTGCGAAAGATGAGAAAGGTGGACATTGATTGTTCTCATGTCAGCGCGCCCAAAACTCCGCGAAACTGGTGAAGGGAGAGAAACGTACGGCTCCCTCGACCTCGCAGAAGGCATTGAACCAGACACCAGCTCCTCCCTTCTGCTGCACCCAGCTAACCGGACCGCTACCTGCCAGCCGAGCCCAAGGCGGGTAGTGGCTCGGGTTCTGCTGGAGGTTGATCGAGTGAAAGTGGTCTGCGTGCGTGGTCGCAAAGATGAAGTCGAGCATGGGTTTCGAGCTCGTCGTCGCTGGAGTCGATGAGAGAGAGGGAGAGCCTGTTTGAGAGAAGATGCCGGAGCCGTAGGCAAAGGCGTATCGTATGGGTGCCTTGAACGAGCCGACGATGGAGGAGATTTGGGCGAGCGTAGCCTCGGGCACGGGTACGAGCTGGTTCGAACCGAAGTGCGGCGGGAGGGTCAGACGGGACGTCGACGAAGGTCGCAGGATAGCAGAGGACGTCCTTTGGGGCGACCGGGAGCTTGGAGGCTGCTGAGCAGCAGGTTTTGAGGCTGGAGGCGACGTCGAGGGAGGTGACGACGACGACGACGACGAGGAAGGGGAGGGCGGAGTGAGTTGGGCGTAGGCTCGTCGGGTGTGCCGGAGCAGACTGCGAGTCGACGGCCGCGCGGGCGAGAGGGAACACGAGCGGGCGAGCATGGCTTCTGGTGGAAAGAGAGTAAGGAGGATTACTGCGATGGGGCTGAGATGGACGACCAACCGGAGCGGGTCGATTCGGGTGCCCCCCTTTGATTCGGATGCTCTTGTGGAAAATCATGATTTATCCATGACACAACCAGGATTTGATCATGATGACCCAAGAATCATGATCACCTCAACGTAGTTTTGGCTCCGACTCTCCCGCCCTGACCTTCGCCGAGGGAACGTCCAGACGACCGTCCAGGAAGCAGCCCAAACCACCAGGACTCGCCCTCCAAGCTTCTCACTCCGGACACCGCACTTCACTTTCCGCTTCTGCCCGTTAGAACCACTTCTCTACGGCAGAAAGGATCCCACCTGCCGCTCTCTCTTTCGCCGCACGCGCTGCTCTCCTCTCAGCCCTCCGCCTTCCTTCTCCGACGCTTGACCCTCCCGCCCTCCCTCCTCCCTCAACCCCTCGCTCACCATGGTCCGCCGCTTCGCACACGACATCCTAGCCACCTCTCAGCGCCTGACGTCCGTCGGCGTCGGCTCCGTCCCCGTCTGGCACGCCGCCGCGCTCACCCACCCTCCGCTTCCGCTCAAGCCGGTCCGCAAAAAGTCGACGCGCGACATCACGTACGTCGAGGACGACTTTCGACTGCGGTTCTTCCAGGACTTTCCGCTCGAGGCCATGAGGCCCAGGGTGTTGAGTGAGAGGGAGACGATTGCGAGGGATCGGGGACCGGAGGGGGAGGCGTGGTCGAACTTGGAGCAGAGGAGTCGGAACCCATCGTCAGAAGAGTGAGTAGCAGCCACTTTCCTTCCTATCTGCAAGCTCCTTTAGTTCTTAGACATCTTGAGAGTACACTCCGCTGACAATGCTCTTCTGTGGCTTTGCGCGTCATCTTCTGCCGCCGGTTAGCTGCATCGCTTTCGCGACCAACCTGCACCAGTCCTTCGCCCTCCCGCTGTCGAAAGCATACGCCATTGCGACGGCTCAGTTCGCCCACCTGAGGGCGATCCACGAGGTTGCTACGAGGGCTGCGTACAGGGAGGCCAGGGCCTTCGGAGCGCATGCCATGGAGGAGGCTGGAGAGCTCGTGCGTACTCCCCTGCCTTTCCTGCCTTCCTTTGCTCCCTCCCCTTCTCTCAATTCTGACCCTCATGACTCTTCTCCCGTCCTCTCGCCCGCCAGGCCCGACACAACAAGAAGGTTGAGAACGCGCTCAAGTCGTGGAAACCCCCAGCTTCGTCCTCCCGCACGACCGCTTCATCCTCTGAAAAGGGCGCGATTCTGCCCAAGAGAGGAAAGTCGATTAAGGCTTCTGGTCAAGTTTGGTCGGCCGACAACGGGTTGCCGTATGAGCTCAGGGGAGATTCGGCTGAGCGACCGGATGCGGCCGGTGCGTTTAGCGGTGGGAGGAAGTACGTTGGGGGGTGGGAGAAGTGGGCCGAGTGGAGTCAGCAGAGGCGGGCGGAGAAGGGCGTGTGGTTAGAGAAGAAGAGGTCGAATGCTTGAGAAGCGCGACAAGTTGGGCAACTCTCTGCCATGGGCTTCCTTCTTTCTTTCGGAGGACTCGAGAGACCATGGGATGGCCGTCTGACAGCAGAACAGAACCGCTGCGAATCCATGTTGTGCGAAAAGTGCGAGATGTGGGAGTTTCTTGCGTACTGTCCGGCTGACGCTGGGCGCGAAAAAGGCAGGGCGAGGCGAGCGAAGGTCGAGTTGGACGTGTAGAGTCCTCAACCTCTCCTCTCTCGCGCCCTCCCTCACGCGAAGAAGCACACTCGCCTAGAGCCATTTAGTCTCCGAGCGCTTTCAAAGAGGTAACGGAGTACAGTGTATCGTCCCCTATTGAGGAAGACCTCAGGTACGTCGCCCTTCGTCACGCCAGCCAGACACGGGTGCAACGCGTCCGACTCACGAGAGCAGGAGCGTGTCTGACCTCTCTGCCTGTCCCTACCACCCTTTCATTCCCCCCACCCCGGACCTCTCCCGTCTGTAGATCTACTGGATGGAGCGGAAGCCACCTTCGGCGCCCCGGGCCCAGAGACTGTTGGGGGAGGTTGCACAGCACGGCGTCGACTTCTACCACAGGATCCCTCAAGGTCGTCCTAACCACGGGTTCGTCTCTCTCCTTATTCTACTCGTTCGAATCGCGTGTGCTCGAACAGGGCTGGAGGTCACTTGCTGAAACGGTGATTGTTTGGGTGGTACTGTAGGCCTGATGGACCGTCGGGGAGTAGAGGACAGGACGGGCTCGGGAGGAGGGACGACCTCCCCTCCTCGTCGTCTTCCTCGTCCACCAGGGTCGGCTCAACAAGTCGCGTAACGTCTTTCGACGCGAGCAAAACGGTAGACCTGGGCTGGATGCCGCCTCCAAGAGGCATCTCACCCGTACGCCAACGGAGGTCGTCCTCTGGCCGAGACGAAGGAGGGATGTCTGGTGGTTCGGGAGCTCGGAGATCGTCTCACGGTCAACCAGCATCTCCTACAGCAACGATGACAGCTCAAGCTCCGCCTCCTGTTGCTCCTAGACCTTTCAAGTCTCGGTTCTCAAAGGCTTACAGTCCAATTCGAGATCAGCCCGTCCTCCCTCCTCCTCCAACGCGACGCGCACTCTCACCAACCCCGCCCCCTCCCCCTCCCCCTCCCCCAATCGAGTCTGCACCTCCTACTCCGCCATCACTCGCAGTACTATCACGTCCTACTACACCACCTCCGGCACCCCAGTTCGAGGATTGGACGCCGAACCCTCCTCGGCCGCGCTTCCAGCACAAGCGGTCGGGCGCGCCGGATCCGAGGCTGGATAGTCTGGGCAACCCGTTCACGCCCAGGAACTCTCCTAGGGTCTACCGCGAGCTGCGCTTGCTTCCGGAATGGGAGGTCAGTCTCTTTGTTTAAAACTCGCGCGGGCACGCGATCAGTCTTACGAGGGAAGCTGAACCCCTCTGTCGTTTTACCTATTGCCTGCTTGTCGAAACAGTGGGACGCAAACGCCCTGTGGGAGAAACCAGCCCCGCCTGCCGAAGCCGTCCTCATCACCGGTCTCGACCCTCTCACTCGAGCGCACGAGATCCGCGCGTTCATGAGCGACTACGGACGGGTGGACGAGTGCGACCTCAAGATGCACCCGGCTCTCATGACCTCGCTCGGCATCTGCTGGGTCAAGTTCAAGGGCCCGAACCTCAAGTCAAAGGTCGCGCACGATAGTACGCATGCGCTCGCAAAGCACGTTGTGGCGCGAGTGACGGGGCAGAGGATCGGGATGGGGACCATGGTCCATCAAGAGAGGGTCACTGTAGTGCTGGACGGAGAAGGAAAGCTGGCCGAGAAGGCTGCCAAAGACAAGCTGGCTCCTGCCCCTCCTCCACCACCACCGCCTCCCCCGAAAGCTCTCGAGCAGCCCTCTTTGCCCCCTCCGACGACGACTGCTGCTCATCACTCCCCAGCCGGCCCCAACCCTCTCCACTCGTATCCACCTCCGCCCCAGCCGCACCACCCGCCGCCGAATCCTCCGAGCGCACACGCATCCAATGGTCCTCGCTGGTCCCAGAATCCGAACTACAAGTCGTACAGCAGCTCGTACTCGACCCGAGGCCCTCCCCAGTCGTATCGTCTGTCGGAGCAGCAGATACAAACGTTCCAGCACCCGCCACACCAGCACGCTCCCCCCCATTCACACTATAGCACTTCCGTCTACACCTCCTCCTACAACAACAATCACAACGCTGCTCAGTATCCACCCTACCAGCCGAGCCACCCACCTCCTCGCCCCCCCGTACCAGCAGCGTCCATCTCGGTCGACTCGTTCTCGGCCAACCCGTTCGAAGGTCAGAGTACACCACCAAACGGCTTTGGCTCTGGCTCGACGCCTCTCGTCCACGTCAACGGTCATCGGTCGCCCGGTCGCCACGGCCGAGACCGCTCGGGATCCGCCTCGGAGGTGGAGGAAGTAACGCTCAAATCCGAGTCGGACTCTCCTCGACGACCGCCCCCCAAGGCCGAACCGACGAGCGCTTCTAAGGCGCTGTCGTTCAAGCGCAAGCCAGGCCTCGGGCCTCGTCCGAGCCCAAAGTCGAACGCGGCGCTCAACGGGGGAGGACCCGTCATCCACGTCTCGCCGCTCAAAAACCTCAAGAAGAAGGGGTCGAGATCAAAGGCTCGAGCTGCGCTCTCGGACGACAGTCAAGCGTCGGATCACCGACCGTCCAAGACGACGGCCAAGCAGCCCAGGAAGAAGAAGCTGGTCAAGAAGCGTGACGCTGGTTCGCCTCGGCCTCCGTCGCCCTCGCCGTCCACCAAGTCCGAGTCGAAAAGCGATCGGCCAGACTTTGAGTCGGAGGAGAGCGAGTCGGATCCTGCGGACGACGAGCAGGAGGTCGAGGCTAAACTTGAGCGACCGGTCAAGAAGCCTCGGATCAGCAGAGACTTTACGGACAGCAGCGAGGGCGAAAAGGAGCTCGACCTGCCGACTGCGGCTAGGTCATCCAAGAAGCTCACGCCCAAGCAGATGGCCGTCCCTGCTTCTGCTGTCGTTCGTCTGGATGACAATAGTGGAGCTGCCGCGTTGTCGCCCGCTTCGACAGCCCTCATCCTTCCGTCCGATCACCTCTCGTTCGTCGCCCACCACGATGGACCTCCTGTCGAGAACCAGAGTCTTCCGTCAACTAAGGGCAAGAAGGCCTCCACCAGCAAGTCCAACAAGGCCAGCAAGAAGGGCTCCAAGAAGGCTCGTGCTGGGTCAACGTCTCAACCGCTCGCCCTGCCCAACGGAACAGATGTGCTCGACGTCGCTCCTCGAGCAACACCCGTCAAGGTCCGCAACAAGCCGGCCAAGATGCCGGTCGACAGCAACCCTTTCACGGCCGGGATCGCTCAGGACGACGAGGACCTCTGGGTGCTGAGGCTGATCGCGTCCAAGGCGCTCAAGGAGGAGAAGCGCATGCTGGCCGAGACGAACGACCCTCCTTCGGCGGACGAGGAGGTCTCGGACGGCGGCGATGCGACCGACACCAGTGCGGACTCTGCGCTCGAGGACAAGGAGCTCAAAGCTGGCCGACGCGATCGGCCGGCTGGTGCTGAAGTGGCCGAAGACAACGATGACGAGGTCGTGCACCAGGAGGAGGAGGAAGAGGAGGAACCTCCTCACTGCTTCCGAACGCAAGGCTACCGAAAAATCACCGAGCGGGAGAAGGCCGTCTACCTGCCCCAGCGCAACAAGGCCGTCGTCGACGAGCCTGACCCGGCGGCACCACCAACCTCCTCCAAGCCCAACACCGCCATCTCAAACGGTCGCTCGAACCGGATCGAAACGCGTCGGCTCGTCCAGGGTATGGACCAGAACCGGAAGGGAGTCGCCGAGGCGGGCGACGTGCTGTCGTTCAATCAGCTCCGAACGAGGAAAAAGCAGCTCCGATTCGGCAAGTCGCGGATCCACGACTGGGGTTTGTTCGCGATGGAGGCCATCCCTGTCAACGACATGGTGATCGAGTACGTCGGCGAGGTCATCAGGGCCGCTGTTGCCGACAAGCGCGAGAAGCACTACGAGCGGATCGGCATCGGGAGCTCGTACCTGTTCCGGATCGACGACGAGAGCGTGGTCGACGCGACGCTCAAGGGCAACCTCGGGTGAGTCCTACCTTCCCAAATCCTTTTGTCCTTCGTGGAGCTGTCAGTCTTCTGACCTGAAGCCCTGTCTTCCTTCTGCCAGTCGACTCATCAACCACTCGTGCACGCCAAACTGCATCGCCAAAATCATCACCATCAACAGCGAAGTTCGTCCACCCCCCACCCCCTTCCCTTTCTGTATATCATCCACCTGACGGCCTTCCTCCCTCCCTCCCTTTCTCACGTGCAGAAAAAGATCGTCATCTATGCCAAGTCGAATATCGAAGTCGGGGACGAGATCCTGTACAACTACAACTTCCCTGAGGAGGAGGACAAGGTCCGTCTCTCTACACACTCTCCCCCCTTCTCTCTCTACCTCGCTCTCGCTCTCCCTTGTTTTGCCCGCTGAATCGCGTTCTGACTCCGTCCTCTGCTGGGTGCTTTTCTTTCTCCAGATCGTTTGTTTGTGTGGGTCCGCAAAGTGCAGAGGGTACCTCAACTGAGCCCTCTCCACCTCTCTTCTCTTCTCTCTTCCTCCTCCCTCTTCGTCTTCTCTCCTATTTCACTTCCTCTCTTTCGGTCTTTCCTTTATCATCTCTCTTCTTGTACCGACCTCCCAACATTGAGTCTTATCCATGCTGCACCCACTTCATCCCCATCTCAGCGCCCGCATCCTCGCTCAAGAATCGTGAATGCTGCCATCTCGCTTCGGACTGCCAGAGCAGCGCAATAACGAGAAGAAGGTATGGAACAAGCATCGGATGCGCAACGTTCGAGTGGGCTTGACCATCAATTGGCGAAGGGGGGTGGGGGGTGGGAGGGACAGATCAGTCACGAACGAGTGGTAAACAAAACTGAGCGCTCGACGGAAAAGAACAGGACAGAGTATGGAAGGGAATGAAGAAGTTTGGAGGACAGTCGAGAGGATCTGAAGATACGTCAAGAGGCTTGATCAGGATTTGGAGACGATGAAGGGACCCGCAAGCGAGAGTCGAAAGGACGCACTGACGCCCACATTAGCCGAGGGAGCTCTGAACCGGTTGACTGATCGTTTGTTGGGGTTCTTGCGCTGTCGATTCTCGACCTTTCACTCGAGTGGCGACAGCATTCTTCTCTGAGCGCAGTTGTGGGCGACGGCTCGGGGAGGTCAGTCGGACGACCCGCCGATCTGCAAAATACCAGTTCCGCCGCTGAACACGCAATGAAGCCCCGGAATGGAAGACGGCGCGATTCAGGTCGTAAGATCAGGAGACGTGACAGCAGCAGGAGAAGACGAACCCGTTGCTGTCGCCGTACAAACACAACGTGGTGCCTTCACCATATGGAGTACCTCAGGAGAAGAGCTGACCGATTTGGTCCAGGTCGTAATCTCCCCACCAGCGCATAATCAAAGCTCGACAGTCCAAGTACGTCCGCAAGGACAGGCTCAAACGGATCCCTTGTTCGTCCACTTTCGTCTCCCTCCCTATCTCTCTCGTCTCTCGCTGGATCCCTTCCTCATGTAATTCCCGTTCCTCTGCGCTTCGTTAGTCCCCGACATCCCGCAACCGCCCTGCTCCCATCTTCACCCGACACCCATCCTTCCTGTGTTCGTAACGGCGCTCCGTTTCCAAATTCCTTGTCTGCTCTGCATCGCTTTCTTGTTTCTACCATGCTGCTTGTACATTCGTTCCGTAGGGCGAGGCCGCGACGGCACTCGGCTTTCACTCTCGGATGGTCTTTGCAGCCGTACCTTCTCGTCCAGAGCCAGACCCAAGCAAGTTTTTGGACGAACGCAGCGTACATACTCGCAAGGTCGCCCTTTCGCTCGTTGAAGAGAAGAAACCGGGTCTGATTGTACACCTAAGACCCAAAGAAGGGAACAAGCAATGAAGAAGCTGATGCAAAGAAATGAACAGGGGTAAGGAGAGGCGAAACAGAATCTCAGGGGAAGAGGAGGAGGATCCAAGCAGTGTAGCCAGTTTCTAAAACCGACCGAGGTCACACCTCTTCAGCGACCTTTACCTCCTCCTCCGCCTTGGCCTCTGCTGCCTCCATCTCCTTCTCCAACTCTGCCACCTCCGCCGCCTCCTCCTTATCAGCAGCGTCCACCCGGTCGGCAGCGGTCTTCTCGGCCGTCGCTTCGAGCGCGTCCTCCGCATCGATCGCTTGGGCCGCTTCTGGTTCGGAGGTCGGTTCGGGCTGAGCGACGGGAACCGGGAGGGGGTCGTTGTCCTCTTCCAAACCCTGCCGAACCCAAACCATATCGAAAGGTCAGAGAACTGAAGCGAACAAGCAGGAAGAGGACGTAAAGGGGAGATTACGTACGCCGTACTTCCTTGGAACCTGAGTGCCGATGCCGTTATTCCAGACCTCGACCCGCCGTCGAGCGAGGATGCTCACTGTACAACGCAAGAAGCAGAAGCGGGTTCAGCTTGTTTTGGGATGCGCAGGGAAGATGAGGGGTTGACTTACTCGTGCTGCCTGACGTTCCGACGAAACCGACTCCTTGGGTGAGGATGACCGAGTCCAGCAGGGTCGGGTACCTGCAGGCCAAGTTCGAATCGAGCACGTTAGCTCTTCCGAGCCGGTGTGAACTTCATCAAGAAGGAAAGGGAAGGAAAGGAAGAAGGAAGGAAAAGAAACGCACCAAAGCCCGTTCTTCTCGATCGTCTGCTCGCCGTCGTGGTCGATCAAGTGCCACCCGAGCTCTCTGACTGACTGCAAAAACTCCTCCCCATGCTCGTCAGTCGTCACCACCACCCGGTCCGTCTTGATCCCCCTCTCGACCCTCAGCCTCTCCCGCACCCAGTCGACCTTCTTGACGTACTTGGCGAGAGAGGAGTAGCAGTCCTTCTCGTCCGTCGCTGCCAACTCCTCCGGCGAAAGGTCCTTGCAGACGTTGCCGATGTCGCTCCGTCGAATATGAACCGAGATGAACGGAGGCACCTTCTTCCCCTTCTTGTCGCTCACGCCAAACATTCTTCGGAGGTACCCTCGGGCCATCTCCTCAAGAGCGGGTTCCCACCGCATGAACTGGCCGACCGTCTCCCAAGCGCCGCCTTTACCCATTGCGGACTGACCGGTCCAGTCCAGTCGACCATCCGTACCCCCGTCGCCGAGGTTGTACAAAAAGTCGATGTACAGCACGTGGTCCTCGGGCGGGAGGACGGGGGGTGTCATGTTCCTCGCGGCGTAATAGGGCGAGACGCCCCTGTCGAGGTAAAAGTTTGCGAATGCGTTCGGTTGAGGTTGGAAGACCGCTGTGAGGTCGTCGAACGAGGTCGAGGTCCAGTCGACTAGGGGCTTGAAGGTTTCTGGCATGGGGGTATGGTACGGCTCTGAGCGAAAACGCGCGAGGCAAAGGCAGGGCCAGAGTGAGAGTCAGTTATCGAACCAGGAGCCTTCCGAAGGGCTGGAGAAAAGGGGGAGGGGAGGGAGGACGCACTGATGCGGTAGTTGTCGAGCTGGTAGCACCTCCTTCCCTTTGGTGGACTCATATTTGGTTCCTCTCCGTTCGGACCCGGGTAAAACTCAGGGTTGGTGACCATCCACGTACTCCACCCTCCAATTTCCTCCTCGACCGGATGCACCAAATCCACCTCTTCCCCATAAAGGGGCTTGGTTTCGATCCGGGTTTTGAGCTCTTCGATCTGGACGATGGGGATGTCGAGCGAGCGGGAGAGGCGGGGGAGGTCAAAGACTCGGGCGAAAGGCATGGAGGCGGGGACGTGTTCTGCGTCGTCTATGTATCGGAGGTGAAGGGAGGGGGGGAAGGGGAAGACGATGGGGACTCGGCCGGTATGTAGGCCTAGGTGGATCACTGAGGAGGGGTCGGTCGCGCAGTGACGAGAGTCGTCAGGACCTCTTCGCTATATGCGCGCGCAAGAGGAGAAGGAACGCACAATTGATTCCCATCATGACGTCGTTTGCTACAAGCAAAGTAAGAGAGGGAACGACTCAGCTCCAAAAGCCCAAGAAGAGAAGAAAGGGAGGGGGATGAGATACGTACTCCAGCCCGAGTGGAAGCCGGACATGATGTACTTGAGGTCCGGCCTCAAGTTCTCTGTGAACAAAAGGTCAACCAAAGGCAACTATTCGATTTCAGGTATCCTTCAAACGTGTGTGTGTGTGTGAGAGAGAGAGAGAGAGAGAGAGAGAGGAGGACGGACCTCGAAAGTTGTTCTTTCTCATAGTCGACCTGAGCGCGCCATCGCTTGCGTCCCCCGTCGAGCTGCCGTCAGACGTCGCCCCCTTCCATCCGACGAGACCGCCTACGGACGAGGAGGCGTCGTAGAGAGAATCTTGGACGGGTTCGGAAACGACTGGGAGGAGGACGAGAGTTGCCAGCAGGAGGATAGAAGTGAGGATTGCCTGAGAGGTCCCACCACACACGCCGCGGTGTCAGCCCCAGCTCGGGCCCAGGGCGACAGAGAGAGAGAGAGAGAGAGAGAGAGAGAGAGAGAGAGGAAGAACGGACAATGCGCTGGTTGAACGACCTCCGCTGCAATGCCTTCCAGAGCGGGTTGGACCGGAGCTTCGAGAGGAGGGACGAGCGCGTGGTTGGGTTGAGCAGGGTGTAGCTCGCCTGGACCATCTGGCGCGTCGGAGGGAGCGAGGGGAGTGTGGAAGGGGGGTTTTTCCCGAGTGGGAAGAGAGAGAGAGAGAGAGAGAGACGCTAGTGAAGGGAGCTCGAGCGAGAGTAGAGAGCAAGGAGCGTCGGGGGGTTGTCGAGTAAGGACTGAAGGAGAGAGCGGGGTGGAACGCGAAGGGTGTTCCGAGCAGCGGCCTCGACGGGCGCGTGCTCTCCTCCCCCCCCCGCCGAACCGACCAGTCGTTTCAGTTCAGATTCACACGTAATACTTTGACTTGCTTCCAGTGTCGAGGAGAGAGAGAGAATAAGAGAGGAAGAGAGAGCGGTAGTCGTGTTTGCTCGGCTTTGCAGGGTCCTCGTCGTTGCGCGAGGGATGGAGCGCGGTGGAAGTGACAAGAGTCTTGACTCTCGCCCACCGGCTCCTTCGAGCGATTCCTCTCACCCGAGTCGTTGCATCCTTCCTGCCCAACTCACAAAGACGAGGGTCCGTAAAGCAGAATGCAGAAAAAGAACAATCATCCGAGACAGAGTTCCTTCCTTAGGCGGTGGCCTCCTCCTTCTTGACCTCTCCTCGGGCCTTCCTCGCAAGGAGCGCCTTTCTGTCAACCCCAAAAAACGCTCGACGTCGTCAGCCCCATCTCCAAGAAAAGTTGAAAAGAGGCAAGGAGAGAGATATGAAGAGTAACGCACCGGTCGTTGTCAAGGTGGATAGAAGTGATAACACAGTTGGAAGGGTGAATGCCAACAGGCACCGTAGCGCCCGAGGACTTCTCAATCGTGAGTCGCTCAACGTGGACAACGTACTTGGCTCGGTAGACCTGAACGATCTTGCCCTCGCGACCCTTGTACTTTCCACGGGTCACCTTGACCTCGTCGTTCTTCCTGATGGGAAGAGCTCGGATCTAACCAACCAACATAACCCAAACACAAGCACGCACGATTACACACAGGAGGGTCAGTCTCTCCTGCTGGTCGATCAGAGGATAAGGAAGCAAAGGAGGAAAAAGAACGCACCTGGTACTTCTCCCGGAGGTCCTTGGCAAGAGTCGTGGACATGATCTTGCGCCTGACCGACGAAGGGGCATCGAAGTGCGCCTTGCGCGACTTTCGTCGGGAGGAGTGGACGTCTGTTGACGAGGGTTCAAAGCGACGGTGGGTCAGTCTTGGAAATCGTGAGACGGTGGTGGGTGGAAGTTGTCGGGGGAAGGGCAAGCGTTCGAGGACGGGGGATGTGACAGGACGATGACTTCTCCCCCCTCGCAGGCGCAGGACGAGAAACAGCAGGAACAGCAGCAGCAGCGGCAAGCGAGGGTAGGAAGGGGCGATGGAAAGTGTTTTTGCTGGAGTTCGAGGGCCGGCGTGAAGCGTGCAGAAGGGAGGTTTGATCGAGGGAAGGGGGGATTTCGAACGGCGGGATGCTGGACGGAGAGCGTGTTGAAGAACCTCCCGAGGGGGTACCACCGTCGAGCGAGGGTAGACCCGTCCGACGAGCGTGAGGAGGAAGGGGTTGCCGGTTTGTGGCGGGAAAGAGGATGTGTCGAGTTTGTCGTTGGTCCTGCTGAGTTGGTCTGCTGCTGCTGCTGTATGATGTCCCTGCCTCTCCCTCTCTGTCCTTTCTTTCTCTCTCTACCATCCTTCAGTCCTGTCGTCCCCAAACCCCGCTCCTGCGTGCCCTTCCACACTTCGCGAAGTCGTCGTCGTCCCGGTTGTTGCCTGCGACGAGGAGAGTTGGAGGAAGGAGGGTAGAGGGGGGTGTTCTCACCTGCGTTCTGCTTCATCCTAGAGACAACACCGAGAGAACAAAGATGTCAGGAACGAACGTCCAGAGTGTACAGAGGACAGGTCAAGAAGGAAGGCACGTACTTTGGTGGTACTTGATGAGGAGTCGACGGAGGAGAAGGACACACAAGCGCAGAGGAGCTCGAAACCACCCAGCGGCCAGGCGCGCGCAGGCGCAGCAGCGGACAGGCGGGCGGCGGGCGGCGGGCCCAACCCAAGAACCCGCATTTGGGGATTGTTAGGACCAGTCTCTTTGAGAAACCCCCGACCAAAGTCAGGGCTGGGCATCTCTTCAGGGTCGGTTCCAGCTCTTTCTCACGCTCAACACCTTCCTCCCACCTCACTCACAACGCTTCCTGCTCGAGTGATACAACGCGCGAGTGCGGAAACGAGAAAGAATAGGGCATGTTATTCTCTCAAGGTTCCTTTCAACGACGAACGCGCTCGGAGAAAGGTGGTGGTGGTGACAGAGGAAAGAGAGAAGAAAACGCAAGCAGATGAGAAAGGAGGAAAGAGAACTTGAGAGTGGGTGAAAAAGGCAGGCTTTGAAGTTTGCAGGAGGAGAGATAGTGGATACAAGAGAGAGAAGAGTTGCTGGTGTGAGAGGTAATCGCGAGAGAATGCTGGGTGAGAGGAATAGATGGAAGAATGGACGACGACAGAACGGTGGGTGTCGTTCAGGCGAGCTGTGTCGATAAGAGGGAAAACATGACACCCGAGCGTGGGGAGGGGGGGGGGGGTGGGTTGCCAGCGTCAGCAAATTACATCCCCACAGTACCGTATTAAAGAGAAGGGGTGGGGCTGAAGGGGAGCGAGGAGGAAGAAACGCACGTAGTTGTAAGTGTCCCTCGCGCCCTCCTGCCTTTCGAGATACTCCTTCTCGACGAGCACCTCGATCTGCTTCTTGATGAGCGTCACGTTCGGCTGGAACCTCGCCGACACAATCTGAGTCACCTCGCTCAGCAGTGCCTGTGTCGCCCAAAGAAGGAACAGTAGAGAAAAACGTTCGTTAGTCATCGCCTTGTAGGACTTGTGGGCAGGAAGGGGGGGGGGGGGAGAGAAAGGGACGGACGTTGTGCTTCATCGTCTTCCTCGACTTCATGACCCTCACGATCGTTGCCTGGATCAAAAACTTTCGATCCTCGTCGACGTCCTTGAGCAGCTGGGTGCTCTCGGCCTTGGTCTCGGTCTTGACCGGCTGGTTCAGCTGGACGCGGACCTTCTTGCTCTTGAAGCCTGCGAAGAAGAGAAAGGGGGGGGGGGTCAGGTTCTGCTGAAGAGAGAGAGAGAGGGAAGGAGGAGGGGGGGGGGGTTTGGAAAGGGGACGAACCGTAGTTCAACTCGTAGTTCTCCTCCCCGTCCTCCTTGACCAGGTTGAGCACCTTGTTCTTGACCAAAACCCCCAATTGACCCCTCAGCGTTACCTCGTTCAAACTCGTCGCCGTCTGCAACTCGGCGTACGAGAACGCGTCGGCTGCGTTGTACTGGACCAGAATGGCGAGCTGGTAGAGCGAGACCATGAAGATGTACGAGGTTGAGAGGTACCGCGTTCGGACTTCGGCCTTGGAGATGTTCCACAGCCAGGTGAGTTTTCGGCCGCTGCGCACCCGTGTCGGAAGAAGAATAGGTTCAGATTCAGCAGTGCGAGACGGAACAATGAAAGGATAAAGGAAGCAAAGGAAGCAAACGCACGAGTGCTTCGAGTTGTAGTACCGGATAAATCGGTCGTAGTGCTTTGCGATGTCGGCCGGGATCGTGAATTCTGTCGGGTTGGGTTGGACGGGCCAGAAGCCCTGTCCGAGCACGGCGACGCTGATGTCGACTGATGGCGGAAAAGTAGATATGGTCAAGGGTGAAGAGTCAGCACCTAATGGGGGAAGAGGAAGAGGATAAGAGGAAAAAAGGGACGCACCATCGAGCTCCTTGGGATCGTGCGTCTGCTGCATTTTTTCGTTGAACTGGTCGCTCAGGTCCTTGCTCAGGTTCATGTCTGCGTGCGAATCCGAAAGGCCGCCCACCAAAAACGAATCAGCATCCTCATCAAACGGCGAGAGCTGGACAGAAGGCAGGTGGGGGTGAGGGGGACAGACCGGTAAACATTCTCTGCAGCTTGCTCGTGTACTCGAACCCAGCAGCCTCCTTGAGCTTGGTGATCATGCTCGCCTCGGCCTCGTCCGAGACCGAGAGCGTGTTGATGAGCCGCTTCGAGAGCATCTTGGAGTAAAACTTCTGGAACACGTCCTTGTCCTCGAGGTACTTGAAGATAGCCATCTGACGAATTGAACCCGGTGGGACGGGGTGTCAAAAGGTGTTCTTCTTTGAGAGGGAAGGGACAGCGAAGGGGAGGGTGGGAAGAAGGGACGTACAACCTGGTTCAGGCCCTCCTCGAGGTCGGCAGCCTCGCTCGCCCGATTCGTCTTCTTGAGCAACGCGTCCGTGTGCCGCGCCAAAAACTCGGGGCTCTTGTTGGCCGACTGGTTGCCGGCCGCGTCCTTGGTCGCCGCGTTCGAGTTGACGTAGTCCTTGCAGGCCTGAGCGATTCACCGGCAGAAAGAGAGATGGTCAGATAGTGGACACAAGCCTGGAGAGAGGGAGGGAGAGGAAAAATGAAACGGACCTTGTCTAGCGAAGCGACGAACCCAGCCTCTCCCCTAAAGCTGACGTTGACGACCTCGAGGTTCCTCTTGTGCACTTCGAGCAACGCCTCGATGTAAGCCTTGGGTGCGACCGCCTCTCCCTTGCCCTCTTTCGCCCCGGTCTTTGCTGCTCCTTCGTCGCCCTCGGCAGCGTCATCCTCGTCCCCTCCCGCTCCTGGGGCGGACTTGGCCGCAGTGAGCTTCTCGACGGCCGAGAGACCCTGTCGGCGGACATGCTCCTCGAACCGCTTTCGGAGGGGTTCGAGTCCCTCGGGAATCCGGGCGAGGAGTCCGTACAACTTGGCGAGGTCTGGATGGGAGAAAGAGAGGGGAGGGAGGTCAGCCAGACTGAGTTGTCTTTCCACACCTTTGTCGCTCCGACCCCATTGCCCTTTCTCCCGCCTCCAACGAAGGGCCCAGAGTTCTTCCTCCTCGCTTCCGGAACCCCCTCTCATTCACCGAAGAACAGGAAGCAAGATCGAGACGAGAGAGCGCAGGGCGAAGGCGAAAGAGAGAAAAAAAAAAAAAAAAAAAACACGCACCGTTCGACTTGTCATAGTCCAACAGCGTCTGAAACTCGTCCCACAGCAACTCCGCATGGGCCCGAATGAGCACATCCTCGCACGTGCTGATCAACTGTCCTCACCCGCGCGCCCAGTAGCAGCCCTACGTCAGAAAAGATCTTACCAAGGCTTCCGAAGGGAGGTGGAGGAGGGGGGGGGGGGCGCAAGAAAGGGAAAAAGGAACGCACAGCCTTCCTCGTCTCCGAGTGCAAGTAAATCTCAACCCGCTCTTCCTCCTCCTTCAACCTCTCCTCCGCCTTGCCCAAATACTCACTCACTGAATGCCCCGCAACAAAGGCCTCCGACTCGCGCTTGTAGAACGTCCGCGTCGACGCGAGGAAGGGGGTCTCAAAGTGCGTCTTGTAGAGGTCGAGGTTCTGCCTGTTGGTGTCGTTTGCGTCCAGGCCGAGGGAGACTAGGAAAAAACGAAAGGCAAACGTTGCAAAGGGGGTGGGGGGTCAGCTTTGAGGGAAATCAACTCTCAAAGTGCTCTCTCTTTCTCTCCAATTGTCTGAACCCCCCCCCCCCCACCCCTCCTCCCTTCGACAAAGACAAAACAAAACAAAACAAAGCAAAGAAGAGGAGGAAGAAAAACGCACCGAGCGAATCCACCACCTTCCTAACCAACGAGCTGTCAATCTCCTCCCCTTCCCGCTGTTTCTCGACCAACCCGAGAAGGGCGCCGACGAGCTTCTTGGACTTTTTCTGGATGGGGATGAAGAAGCAGTCTCGCCATTGAACGAGGCCGAGCTACAGAACGCCGGGGGGGGGGGGCAACAGGAGGGTGTTGAAAGGTGAGGAGCAAAAAATTGTGTCAGGGTTTATTTGCCAACCTCTGTTTGAAAGCTAGAGCGCTCGATTGAACCCCCCCCCTCCTCCCACCCCCTGCCTCTCACACTGCGTTCAACCCAATAAGCGAGCGCTCGAAAGCAAGCAACGAGGGTAGAGAGAAAGAGAGTAAAAGAGAAGAAAGACGCACGATGTAGATCTGATAAACGCCCTTGCGTCCCTCGTCCTTCTCCCGCTTGACCCAATGTCGGTTCAAATACGAAAAGAGCCGGTTGACGTAGTTGGCTCCCGTCGTGTACCTGTCCCACTCGCTTACGTAAAACTGGAGGAGGGCAACGTCGGAGAGGGGGTCTGACTTCTACCCACACCCACACACCCATCACACAAGTACAGTTGGAAAAATCGGACAAGCCGGTCGTCAGACTTTGGGTGGACGAGGCAAGGGAGAGGGAGAGGAGGAAGGGGGAGAAGGGACGGACCTTGGTAAGCCCCTCCAGATGGGCAGCATAGTATTTTGTCAAGTTTTGGTAGAGGTCTGCTCCCATCAGATGCGCACCGCCTGACTCCCACAAAAAGCACACGAGAGAGGAAGAAGGTGTCAGGGTAAGGTTTTCTTGAGAGCGTTGGAGAAGTCAGAAGGAGAGGAATTTGATGAGAGTGCGAGTGAGTGCGAGTGAGTGCGCAAGTGGTGTGTATATGTCGTCTCCTTCCCTTCTCTCGTCCCACTCCGGCAAAGTCTTCTAACGCAACACCTTATTCAACCCCTTTCAACCCCCCCCCCCCCCAGCCCTCCCCACCCAAAAGCCCTCCCCCGCAGTTCTTAAGAACGTGAAGTCGAAAGAGATAGAAAGCGAGAGAGTGAAGAAAGCAAAAAGCGAACGTACTTCTTGCTCCACCGACGCCCAAGCCGGCACTGACAGCAGGCTTCGCCTGGGTGCAGTAGTTGTACGACACTGTGTAGAGGGACATGTAGTACGAGTAGGAGACGCCGGATCGGAGGCTGCGAGACGAGCGATTCCGAGCGAGAGCGAGGTGGGCGAGCAGTGGGCGGAGAGGTGTGGGCGAAGCGAGTAAGGGCGAGCAATGGCGGGCGCGATGGGAAGGAGTCGGCGAGTAAACGGCGAGGATGGTTTGCGAGTTGGAGCGGGTTTGACGGTCGAGCGATCGGTGAGAGGGAGTTGTTGAGGGTGCATGCAGGGAGCGAGAGGAAGAGGGTAAGGGGTGTCCGAGCGAAGAACGAGACCAAAGTACCCAGTCGACCCCATCAATCAACGAGCGATTCCGAACGGTCGACCAATCGGAGAGAGAGAGAGAGAGAGAGAGACGGGCCGGGAGAAGAAGAGAGGTGTGGACGGGAGGAAGGGGCGAGAGTGCGGGGGGGGGTGATGGAAGAGCGGAGTGTACGACGACGGACCCATCGCGAAATCAACCCGAACGAGCGAGCGAGCACGACAGGTTTTGAATCGAACGCGAGCCGAGAGGCGAGAGGAGGACAGCCGGTGGGCGAGAGAGGCGGGGGGTTGAGCGGGAGAAGTGTGGAAGGGTTGCGAGAGGGAGGGGGGCGAAGGGGGGGAGATGAACAGAACAAGGGAGCGAGAGCAGAGGGAGAGAGAAACGACCGTCAGTTTCTCTTCATCTTTTTCATCCCCTCACACATGAACCCCTTCTCCCTGCCTGCCGCCCTCCCCAGAGAGCACACTAAAGAAGGCGTTAAAGGGAAGGAAGAGCGACTGACTGGAGCAAGATGTGGTCGACCCCGTCCTGGAGGAAAGCCCAGGACGTGGCGAGGTCTGCGCTTGGACTGTTGCACGAGCGATGAGCGACCATGTCAGTCTGCCTGTCTCTGTGCCCTGCAGATCGCGAGAGGGTGCGTACGGTGGGGGGGTTGGGTCTGAGGAGGATGCCATCGTTCTTGCTGCTCGTTGATATCGTTCGGAGGAGCGAGCTGACAGACGGTCGTCGGGCGTCGGGCGTACTCTCCAGCCAGAGCAGAAAGCCTCCGAACTCGCCCTATGACTGGCAATCGGACCCAAAATTAGGATGTCCCTTGCCCTCCAACCGCGATGTCGTCCGACGCAGACGCCGTCCGCCTGGGCGTCCATCTGATCAGAACCCACTTTGGACAACTCACAGCCGTCAGTCCCTGATCCGCCTTCCCTCGTTTGGGTTTCTTGACTGACTAGGATGCAAGGGGGAAGCAGAAGGTCGCCCAACCGTTGTTGCACAGAGGCCAACTGACCCTCCCTCAACTCGCGAGGCTGTCCACGCTTCCACCCTCTCCGGCCAACACACAACTTATCCGAGCTTCACTCCTCCTCCTCGCGCAGCACAACCTCCTCCTGCTCACTCCGCCGTCGACCCCAACGGGTGAGGAGACGTACTCGCTCGACTTGCGCCGCGTCTTTGACCTCCTCCGCGTCGGACGCGTAGTGGAGTACGCCCGTCAGACCTGGGGAGAAGAGGGAGCGAAGCTTATCGAGCTTCTCGCGGAACGCGGGAAGGCTACTTTGCCTCAGCTTCTTGCGGGTCTGGCTGGGGAGGGAGGGGGGCAGGGGGCGTTGGAGGAGAAGGTCGTCGAAGTGAAGGAGGAGGTTGAGGTGACGGACGACGACGAGTCGTCAGACGAGGAGTCTTCCTCTGAGGACAAGAAGAAGAGGGGCAAGAAGACGACGAGGAAACGACCGCCCAAACAGTCTTCCTCCCGCTCTAAACGACGCGCCGCAGCCTCTCCTTCTTCTTCGTCGGCCTCGGACGGCTCGGACGCCTCCTCCTCCGACGAGTCAGAGTCTGAGGACTCCGACTTCGAGGAAGACGACGGTAAGAGGGCGGGGTCGAAACGGAAGCGGTCGGCCTCGAAATCCAAGTCCAAGTCCAAGTCGGCCAAGTCCTCGTCCTCGAAGAAGACGAAGCGCTCTCGTCGGGACTCTCCCTCGGAGGACGACGAACCCTCCTCCAAGACGGGCAAGGACAAGAAGGACAAGGAGAGAAAGACGAAGATGGTCACAAAGCTAGTCAAGAAGACCATCCTCGTTCCTGCGAGCGGGATGGACAAGAAGCGTACGTTCCCCCCCCCCCCTTCCTTCCCCCCCCCCCACTCTCCTCTCCCTTTCCCTTCCCTTGCCTTCCCTCATCGCCTCGCTCCCTCCTTCTCTTCCCACTCTCCTTCTCTCACCCGGGTCCTGACCCGCCCTTCCAACCGCCAATTCCCCGTTCTCCCCCCCCCCCCCAGGTCAAGCCCTCATCCACTCGGTCCTCATATCCCTCTTGAAGCAATCCTTCATCCTCCCGTCCCACCCCTCTCTCCTCCTGTCGCCCGCTTACCTGCTCTCATCAACAAGGAACGCCGAGCTCTCCCTCCTCCGGGGAGTCATCGGGCCGAAAGACAGGAAGGAGGCTTTTGAGCGGGCGGGGGTGAAGGTGGGGGGGATGAGGGATGAGTGGGCCGATTGGCGACGAGGACTCGTGAAGAAGTACGTTTTGCACCCCTCCCCCTCTCCCCCCTCCCCCCTCCCCCTACCTACTCCTTTCAGATCCCACCTTCCCTTCTTTCTCTCCCCTCTCCGCCTTTCTCCTTCGTCTTGCAAGAAAGGAAGAGGCTGACTGTCGGCGTTGGTGCGCATCTGCATCTGCAGGACGGCCAAACCCCTCAAGAAGGGCAAGACCTCGACCTCGACCTCCAAAGTCGGCACGAAGGGGGCTGGAGCGGCAGGGGAGGACGAGGACGAAATCGACCCCACCGCGAGCTTTTACGTCAACTTTGATCGATTTTCCCTACTCATGCGGAACGAGGTACGCCTCTCCTCTCTTTACTTGCTTGACTTGCGTGTTGGGATGAAACTGACGCTGTGTGTTGTTATTGTTGGGTGGGAGGGTGTAGTTAATCGTCAAAGCCGCAACGGACAGGCTCAACTCCACCGCCGGCCAGATAGTCTCCACCATGCTCTCTCTCGCTTGCCCTACTACCAGCACCGCCTCCTATCCCACCTCTACGGACGCCCCTGCATCGCTGGACCAGTCTATTTCACCCCCGATCACACTCCACCAGATCGCGCATTCTCTACCTTCCTCCCTCAAGCTGTATAAGGGCATCTCGGACCCCTCGGGAACGCTAGGCCCGAAATCCGCCCCTGCCGAACTGGTAGCTTGCTTCTGCTCGCTCCTCGCAGCCGAAGACAACCCCACTTCCTCCGGACTCCTCTCGCTCATCCTCCGCCGAATCTCCTCTTCGAGGGATTCATCAGCCTCCTACGCGGTCGACTACGAGACCGTCTGCCGGCGACTGAAGGGGAGGGTGCTGGATTCAGTGGTCAGGGAGAGGTGGGGAGATGAGGCGGCTAGGGTTTTGGGGGTGGTGTTGAAGAATGGGAAGATGGATGAGAAGCACGTACGTCCTTCCTCTCCCCTCCCCCCCCCCCTCCCCTCTCCTCTTCTCCCTTTGCCTCTCTCTTGCTTTTTGTTCCTCGGAAAGGACCGCCTTCTAACGTCTACCCCTCTGTGGTTTGGTGGACGCTTGTGTGCTGCTTGCAGATCTCCAAAGTCGCCATGCTCGCCCCAAAAGACGTGAGGGTCATCACCGCCTCCCTCTCCTCTTCCTCTTTGTTGGAACTCCAAGAAGTGCCCCGTTCAGCCGACCGAGCCCCCTCGAGGACGTTCTACCTCTGGCACGTCGACCTCCCGCGAGCATACACCGCTCTTATCTCCCATCTCTACAAGACTCTTGCCAACCTGGGCCAGCGGAAGGCGGCGGAGGTTGAGAAGAAGCGAGCTTTGGTGGAGAGGAGGGAGAGGGTGGATGTGAGAGAGTCTGGGGGGGAGTTACTGGGGGAGGTAGATAGGAAGGAGGGGAAGGAGTTGGATGAGAGGCTGATGAAGTTGACTTTGGCGGAGATGAGGACCGGTACGTTCTTTCTTCCGTGCCCTCCTCTCCCCCCCCCCTCCTCTTTGTTCCTATTATCTGGCTCGAACCCCTCCTTTACTCCTGAAGGAACAAGATACTGACATGCGATCCTCTTCTCTTTTCTTGCGGTGTGGGGTAGATATGAACGTCTTCATCCTGAGGGATCTGCCAGGAGGACCGGTCGGGTCAACCCAGGTGGACGCGTTTGACAAGTAAACCAAGCTCCCCACCCCCTTTTTTCTTCTTGACCCTTTCTCTCCCCCCCGTCTCCCTTGCCTCTTCCAAACGTTATTTCGATAAAGCTCTTACACGATATCCATGATCCCTCCTTTCTCAGCCTTGTGCGAACGAGAGAGGTTGCGTTCCCTTCGTCTTACGCTGCTCTGAGCGTGATCACTGCCCGTCCTTCCATCCCTCACCGATAGGCTCCTGTTGGACACTTCCCTGCCAGACTCACGTCAAGGGCCGGTAGGCTTCCCGTTCGGGTGCAGTCAAAGCACGCGCCCTTTGAAAGCTGGGGCGAGTTGTCGAGCCGGGTGGAAATGGGACGAGCGAGGAGTTGAGGAGGTCGACATGTGAGCAAGGAGAGCAGGGAATTGAGCCCTCTTGTCACTCCTGAGGCTTGTAGAAGACCTCTATGGGTCGATCAAATCCTGTTGGTCGCCCATCCAGGAAAGTAAGGACGCGGATCAGTTCACGCTGGGGTCACTGGGACCAGTCGTAGGAATTGAAGCAAAAGGACGCACCCGTCTGGTCAGCGTCGCCCACCTCGACTTCTCCAACGTCCCTCAATCTCCCCTCCCTCCTGAACCCCATCTTCTCCAGCTCTCCCGCAAACCTATCCGGTCGAAGTTCGAGTTGGCCCATGCGATCCCTCGGAATGCCGCCCTTGGACTTTTTGACCGCGTCCTTGTACGTCGACCAGGCTTGGGGCTCGAGCACCAGACGGCCGCCCGGGCGGAGGACGCGGAAGAGCTTGGCGAAGAAGACGAGCAGGCCGGCGTCGAGGTGGTGGAGGTGGATCCATTTCGACAGGCTCAGTCTGGATGTTGGACGAACGGGGAGCGCAGCGCGGCGTGGGAGGGTTGGACGTCAGTCAAGGCCCTCGTCGAATCGATCTCCCGAACCGCGACGAGATCAGGGCAGTAGAAAAAGGTAAACTTACGCAAGAACGAGATCGTAGCCCTCCTCGTCCGACCCGATGGCCTCGTCCACCCAGTCTGCAGCGACAAACTCGACGTTGGCCGGGAAGCCTCCCGCCGCCTGCTCCTCCTCGTCCTGACCAAGAGGCAAGAAACCGTGCTCTTTGGCCAGCGCGACCGGAAAGTAGTTCTCTCTGCCGGTCAGGGGGTTTCGGAGCGAGTTGACAAAGGCGAGGTGGGTAGCGGCCTTCCGGACGAGAGCAGGGTCGATGTCGACCCCGACGACCTTGCGAGCTCCTCGAAGACCTGCGTGACTCAAACGAGGAGTCAGCTTGAACCGCCAGAGGTCTCAACAGGAGGAGAGACGACTTACCGAGCTCGACGGATACCTGGCCAGAGTTGCACCCGACGTCTAGCACCCGTTTGCCCTCAACCCAGCTGAGGGGGAGGATGCCGACCCGCCTGTCGCCCAAGAGCAACGACGTCCCCCTCTTCGAGGCGTACGAGGCGTAGTTGCCGTATATGGGTGCGTCGCGAGGGATCATCCGCTGCTGCCCGCTTGAACCGTTGCTCTGTGCTGGGTGGGAGGAGGCCATCGCGAGGGAGAGGAAGGGGGTGAAGGGTTGAGCCAACGTCGGAGTCTGGCCACTCCGTCGTTCAAAAGCGCACTCGGAGAACTCCTTTGCGATGCACTCGAGTCTGCTCGCCTTATCTCGCTTTCGAATAGAAGTAAAGTAGAGGGCATTCATCAAGCGTGGGAAATGGGTCATCGAAAATATACGGCAGCGTGAGGTGGGATAGGTACAGTGTGGAATCAAACCATATGGACAAGGGAAGTGTTCCAAAAAATAAGAATGGTATTATGCGGGCGTGTTGTCCGTTCGGAACGAGCGTGAACGGAGGGAAGTAGAGAGGAAGGAGAGTTCCTTGATGTCGGGCTGCCACGATGAAGGAAGAGAGAAGCTGTACGTCGGAGGAGGAGACTTGGGGAGGCCGAGGGAAGGCTTGCGTGCGAACTGCAGAGTGTCTGAGAGAGAGAGAAAAGAAGCGAATCAGGATCTACTTGATCGGTGGCAAAGTAAGAGTTGAAGTAGAAGGACTCACTCAGGACAGCGTCGTCCTCAGAGTTGCGTCGAATGACAACAGACTCGTCGCAGTCAAACAAGGCTGGCGAACTCAAGCCGTCTTCGTCGTCGTCCGAGAAGGCGTCCCAGTCGGTCGATGATCCAGAGCCAGACGACTCGACCGAGGAGGATCTTCGGGGTCTTGAGCTGGAAGGCTCAGCGGTGAGTGGTGCAGGTGCGGGCGAGCTGGATCGTGAGGGGCTGGACGAGTCGACAGAGAGAGCACGGATGGAGACGAGGGAGAAGTCGGACGGGCGGTCGGGGAAGAGAGGGCCGGTCGTCGTGGGCAGCTGGAGGGGCGAGGGCGGAAGCGCTATCGGCAGACTGGTCGCGTTGGGAGACTTGACATCGACGAGAGGAAGGACGGTGGGGGTCTTGCTGTGGGCTGTAGGGTCGGTCGGCTGACGAAGAGGAATGAGGATGATGTCAGTGAGTGATGGAGTAGGGAGAGGAGGGAGGAGAGAAGACGCACAAGCATGAAGGGGACCGGTCGTTGGTAGGTAGATCGACCTCGGTAGTAGAAGTCCATGTCGTCGTCGTCCTCGTCGTCGTCGTCCTCTGCCTCACTGGCGTCCCCATCGTCGGAGGACCAGTCGGATGCAGCGACTGGTCGAAGAGGGGATGCCAAGCGGCGTCCGGCGAGAGGTCGGTGAGTGGTCGTCGTCGACGGTCCGGCCTCGGGAGTGTAGTAGGCGCTGCGCGAGATGAGCGACGAGTAGAGCATGGTGGAGATGTAGGACGGCTGGTTGATGGACGACGGCTGGAAGAAGGTGGTCTGATGGGAGAGGGAAGATGAGAAAGAGTCAGGAAGACCGTCCGACTTTTGAATGGGGGGCTTCGGGGCGACGAACCATAATGACTGTGCGGATCGGAGGGCGGTCGCGAAGACGTGCTGGAGGACCTTTCGGGTTGGGCTGCGCGCGGAGTCTGATGCGTCGAGGTCGGGTTGGGAAGGGATGGGTGGGAGAGAGAAGAGAGGACGAGTCAACAGTTCAGGCTGGCTTCTTATTAAGTTTTTTTGTCAGAGTCAGCACGAGCGAGAGCGCAAGGGAGAAAGGCACGACCGAGATGGTGGCCAAGCGCGTGCTTGAAGACACACGTTGCGGCACTCCGAGCTTGAGCTCATCCGCGTCCTCCCCAACGAATTCTTGTTCGCGACCTAGCAATGCTCTCCTGGTCGAGTCACTTCCTCTGCTTCCGTTCCGACGGAAAGCTCAGAAAGGGAAGAGGAAGGTCTGTGGAAACGCTCGCGGCAAGCGGGTTGGACTTGGTGTACTCAGCGACGCAGGGCGGGGCAGCCCTAGCTGCTGGGTAGGCGAAGCGTGAGTGGTCAGTGTGATCATCAGCTCTCCACACGCACGCTCGCAGCTATCCTCTGGTCAGCCAACGGAGTCGCAGGCGAAGGGCCAGCGGAGGAGGGGATGTGGACACACTTCAAAGGAGATAAGAGGCTCAAGCGAGGAGGAGAAGTGCAAGGACTTGCTCCCACTCCACTCCGCTCATTCTCTGGCACTCTTTCAACGCAAGAAAGCTAGGATGGGTTTCCAATGAGGTTCATCGTAGATCGTTGAATCGTTTCCTAGACTATAGTACAACGGGTCCCAAGGGCCTTTCCTCTCCAACCCACCCCTCCGCGACGCCCTACCTCCTACAAAACCCTCTTATAAGAGAAGGTCGAAAGAGAACAAGGAAAGAGCTCGGCAGGAAAGGGAGGGAGGGTCGGAACCAGTCGTGGAATACAACGGTTTGGGATCTGGAGAGGTCTGTGTAGTGTAAAGGGTGGGGTGGTTTCGACGATGGCGAACGACCGAAGGGGGTGGTGTCTCCTTTAGCCGAGACGAGGTGCCGACCGAGAGGGAGGGAGCAAGGTTGAGGGTTGCAGATAAGACTTTTGGAGTTTCTTGAGATGGGTTTTTGGGTTTGAGGGAAGGAACAAAGTCGTTCGAGAGAAGTAGTGCAGTGCGAGGTGAGAATACAGTGGGGTTTTGCAAGCGGTCGAGGGAGAGCATTGACGAGGGAGAAAGGCGGAAGAAGGGGGGCCGAGAGCGATGATGGCAGTTTTGTAGACGAGATCTCCTTTTCTTTAGCCCGAGCCTCCGACGTGCTGAACCTGCTGCATCTGCTGGTGCGGACTCATGTGGGGAGGGATGGGCGAGCCGTGCGCAGGGATGGGCGAAGGGATGGACGCCGAGCGGATCTGAGGCGAGCCCATGCCGAGCGGGACGCCGTTGGGCGTCGGAGCGCGGAACATGCCGTTGGGTCCGGGGACCTTGGCCTGCCAGGCTGCCCAGTTGGCACCAGGAGGGAGCTGGGGGTAGTTGGCGGCCTGGCCGGGGGGGCCGAGAGGTCGCTTCTGGCTGCCGGGATTAGGACCGGCAGACTTGTTCGCCATGCCCTCGGCGGAGGCAGACCGTTCGATGCCGTTCGCCAGAGGGCTCGAGGCGGCCATCATGGCGGGGATCTGAGCGGGTCCAAGGTTGGGGCTGCCGATACCGTTGGGCCGAGGTAGACCTGGACCGCCGGTCGAAGAGACGCGTCGCATGTTGGGCATCTGCGCTACTGGAGCTGGCGGAGGAGGAGCAGGTCGGACGAGGATGACGGGCGGAGGACGCTCCGGAGGTTCCAGTGCTGCCTTCTGCGCGGCTTGAAGGTGGGTGAGGTCCGTAGCGAGGATGCCGAGGTCGCCTTCTTGGTAGAGGCCAAGACGGACGCGAAGATGTCTGCAGAAGAGGGAGCTCAGGTCAGAAAATGGTCACGAGCACGAAGTTTCGCGAAGAAAGGACGTACCTCTCCTCAAACTCGTCAATGACAACCCGATCCTCATCATCGAGTCCACGAAGACCCATCCCGACGCCGACGACGCCAAACTCCGCGTCGTACCGCCAGCGCTCCGAGATGCGACGACCGTGGTCGATCTCCTCGGCCGAGTGTCGATGACGATGGACGTAGGAGTGCGAGTGTAGCGTCGACGTCTCGACGACGCCGTCCATCGCGTCTGGTTCGTCGTCGTCCTCGGCTGGCCGCAGAGGGTGTTCGGAAGGGTGGTTGAAGTACGAGTTGGGAAAGAGGTCGCTGACGAGCGTCTCGGTCGACGCGTCGGGTCGGTTCGATGGTCGGTAGCCGCGGTGGGAGGTTCGTGAACGCTGCTCGACATGGCGGTCGACGCGAAGGATACCTCCTCGGCCGCGACGAAGGCGGAAGGCGGTGGTGTTGCGCGAGTTGGAGGACGGGGATGAGGAGACGGGAGGGACGACGGGGGAGGATGACAACGAAGCAGCAGCGGCGGCAGCAGCAGCGAGAGAAGCGGAGGATGAGAGCGAGGTTGTTTCCGGGAGGAGAGGTCGGAACATCCGTGCTTGAGAGGGGATCGGTAGAGGCTGGTAGGCGACGTCGGTTTGGTCCTCCCACTGGTAGTCGCCCTCCCGTTTCCGAGCAATGTCGCGTTCGATCTGCATCTGGATGTTGGCCATGCGCTCCTTGAGGGCCTCCATTGGCGGCGGGCGGTCCTCGCGCTTCTCCTTGAGCTCGCCAGGCGCCGGACTGCCAGTCGCCGACGCGCTGTCCCGACCGGCCATGCTCTCCCTCTTTCGAGCAGCCTTGGACGCCTTCTCCTCCCTCGACTGCGTCGGGTCCGCCAGCCGCTGCTTCTTGGTTGACCCAATGCCGGTTCGGAAGAGGAGCTCCTCCTCGTCGGGCTTCAGAGGGAAGGCAGGGTACTTTCGCTTGACGTCGATCAGACGGAGCTTGGCCTCCCAGGCCTCCCGCTCGACGTGGACCATGTCGGCCTTGCGCCGTTCCCGAGTGAGCGTGTCGGCCGCCAGCTGCTGGGCCTTGATGAGCTCGGCCTGGAGCAGCGCTAGTCGGTCGACCGATTGCGAGTCGGTCCGTCGAGTCTTGCGCACCGGCTTGGCCTCTCGCCGTCGAAAACAAACGTAAGGGTCGCCGTCGTTCGACTCGTCATACTGAGCAAGAGGAAAGGAAAGGAAAAGAAAAAAAAAGGTAGGAACAAGAAAGAGTCAGGAACAAGAAGCCTTTTTCATGGATGGATGGCCAGGAGCGAGCATGGAGTGGAAGCGTACATTGAGTTGCGGAATGATGTTTTTGCCCTCTGCGGCTATGCGACGTTCCTTCCAATGTGGATAGACCGTCTTGGCCATCCGGCAGAGGATGCCTGGAGGGGGGACGGCGGAAGGGACAGAGAAGGCAGGAAAGTAGGTTGGCGGAAGAGGATGCGAGAAGAAGGACTCCATGTCGGTTAACGGAGGGATACGGGTGATGTCCTGGAGAAGTGTGGAACTCAGGTCAGTTGATGGCGTTCGGTCAATTTAGAAAGGGAACTCACGGTGTGGAGGGTAGGAAGCTTCTCGTCGGTCCACTTCTCCATCAGACCCATCACGAGCTCAAAGTCGTCCTCCGAGATGACAGGCACGACGACCTCCTCCTTCTCCTTGCCCTTGGGCCGCGCCGCTCCGTTCAAACCGGCCGCACCAGCTGCGCCGTTGGCCGACGTGCCCTCACCCCTCGCTAGCCGGTTGTTCTCCTTCAGCCACTCGTCGTCGTGCTCGTCGAGCGTATAGTTGAAACCGAGGCCTGATGGACCCGAGCTCGTCTCCTCGACCGTGTCCGAAAACCGAACGTACGACGTCGGGTCTTGCCATTGGTTGCGAGGGTAGAGCAAGTTGCAGTTCGAGACGACTCCGGTCGCGTCCGGTGTTGGAATGTGGTAGAGCTTCTCCTCGATCGGTGCTGGCGGCTTGAGGTTTGTTGTTGATGGCCGAGCGTTCCCTCCTGCTGGTGGTGCTGGCGAGCCGCCATTCGAGTTTGAGCGCGAGGTGGCCGCTGCTCGAATGGCTGCTGCAGAAATGGCGGCCTGAAGATGGTGTTCTGAGGGAGAGAGAAAAGAGAGCGACGAGCAGCAAGCAAGCGGTCAGTAACGACACACGCGAGATGAGCGACAGGGTGAGCAAGAGGTGGTTGGGATCAAGGGAGGGAGATTGTTGAGTGAAGTGAGATGGTCGTCCGCGCTGCCGTGTTTCTGCCTCCGACTTTTCCGCGCGCGAGACAGCAAAGGGGGTGGCAGGACACGAGACAGGGGCGACGGCACAAAAGAGATGGGTCCACCCCAAGCCATCCTCCCGATCAAATAGTGCTCGGATGAAGGAGGAACGTACCTTGGTCCTCTCCCTTCTCGACTCCGTCCTGGTTGAGGTTGCCTCGGGAGTACTCGTCCTCCAGGATCACGACCTCGGCCCCATCGAGCTCACCGCGGCTGACCGCAAGCTTGGTCTTCTGAGTGAGTCTGGCCTGCCTGCGGCTCGACTTCAACATGACGAGCAGTTGGATGCGACCGAATGCGACCGAGCTAGAGGTAGAGAGAGCAGAGAGAGTACGAAGGGGGGAGGCCTCGTGTTTTTGCGAGCTTCGAGGGGCGGAGGTGTTGGGGAGGGGAAAACTTTGCCACCCGCAGAATTCAAACTCCGACCTGAGGCCTGCCTGCCTGCCCTTCTTCGACCCCGCGCGCCTTCTCGTCCAGACCGTTTCCCTCCCTCCTTCCCCTCTCAATGCTCCCCAGCGCCTGATATCGTATAGAGGAGACTAGTCTAGGGATGAGAGCGCGCTTTGGGAGAAGGGGCTCCCCCAGCCCCAGCGGGGACCTGGCGGCGGGCACAGGGCCTTCGTCTCATTCGAGCAAGCCTACAAGACAAAAGGCGCAAGAGGTCAGGAATGTCCTGCGCGCGCATTAGAGAGTAAGATGGACGTACTGCTAGTGAGGAGGGACTGAGAAGATCGCGCAAAGGAAGAGGAAGACCATCAGTCTACGGCTGGACAGCGCACGAGAGTCGATCCCGCACGTACCGTCAGCGACGATTCGAGAAGTCGGTTACGTTGCTTGTAAGAGTGGTACTGGAACAAAAGAAGAAGATTAGTCGAGAATCAGTTCTCTCGCCGGCAGGAAGGAAGGAGAGGGAGAGACGTACGTGCGCATCAAATCTATCGAGGGAGCCTGAATCAGGCTGACCAAAGCCCAACGTCAGTCGACGTTCGGAAAGAACATAACAGGCCGGAAAAGAAGGGACGTACCGCTACTTATACAAAAAGGTCAGATCGTCTCGTGTCGTTAAGTCTCCAAGAAAGACCCGCTGGTCAAAAGGTCGAGGGACGTGTTCTCGGCTCGTACAGCCCACCCATCTTCTTCTTCCTCGCTGCCTCCTCCAAGTCAAACTTCCTCTGAAGGGCAATCTCGGCCCGGAGGAGGACCTCCTCGTCAACAGGGAGACTGGCGACGATCTCTTGAGCTCGCTGCTTGTTCGTCCTCAAGAGTCTATTCCGTCCAAAGCCCCGACCGCCCAGAGGTAGAAATGCCAAAACGTCAGCCTTCGTCCAGCTCGACTGTCCGAGAGAAGGAAGGGAGGAGACGGACACTTGAGAGTAGATGATCCACACTGGCAAGCCGAAGCCGACAATAGTGAACGTGAGACCGACCGCCCAGGCTCTGAACCGCTTGGTCGGAGGAGCGGACGGCGTGCTCTTGATTTTGCAGGAGGCGGGCAACATAGAGACGGACAGGAAACGTCAGCAACCAGCAAGGGTAGGGCTGAAGAGGATCAGGGAGGTGAGAGAAAGGCGTGGGAGGTGTTGGGGGGAGGGGTGCAAGAGCCCCTCGTCAGGGAGGGATCAGGAGGGGCACGTACGACGAAATCAAACTTCTACTCTCACACAAAGAAAGACGCCCGAACTTGTCAGCCAACGTTCGAGCTCCTCAAAGGGAAAGATACAAAAAGGGACTGCTAGAGAGCGGGGCACGCACCTGGGTCGAGGGTTCAGGATAGTCGTCCGGTCCAGCTTCGATCCTGGGCTTCCACTGGACCAGCTGGCCCGTCTCGGTCCTCGAGATGGCCGTCGCCCTCGAGCTAGGCAGGAGCGAGGAGAAGATGCCTCGCGACAAGAGAGTTGGACGCATAGAGAGATCACGAAAGGGCAGACGGAGAGTTGGGAAAAAGGAGAAAGGGTGGGGTGGAAGGGGAGAGGAAGGGTTGGAGGGAGGAGGGGGGGGGGGGTTTGAGTGGGCCCGCCCGGGCTTGCGAGAACCTGAACTCGTTACGCCGCCAATCTCAAACTCCGCCGTAACGACCGAGTAACAAACGCCGTTGCTCTCTCTCTCTCTCTCGACTCGCACGTTTTGTTGATAGACCATGCATTGGAATCGCTAGAAGGACAAGGGTGGGTAAGGAGGTCTGCGTAGAAGAAACGAAGGGGGTAGGGTTGAATCCAACAAAAGTGTGCGCGAAAGGAAGGGTGTACAAAATTGAGCTGAGCGAGGGAGGTGGGTGGTGTGAAGCGACGACATGGCTCGCATGGCGAGGGCTTTTAGGAGAGAGTACGTGCATGGTTCTAGAAACCGGCGGGGGGGATGGACAGACAGCTCCTGTGTACCAGGTTGAGAGCCTTGACCGCGTCCTTCTCCTCGATGACTGCAACACTCATTCGCCGACAACGTCAGCGCGAGGTCGTCAAGGAAAGAAAAGGGAAAGGCGGAGATGAAAGGGAAACGCACCACACGAAATGTTGATCTCTGACGCTCCCTGCGAGATCATCTCAATGTTGATGTTGCCGTCGGCGAGCGTGGTGAACATCCGGCCAGAAATTCCGACCATGTTTTGCAGTCGACCGACGAGCGAGAGAATGGCCATGTCCTTGAGGACCGTCACCTGAAGCGACGACCAAACGAAGAAAGAGTCAGTCTTGCGAGCCTGGTATTGAGGAAGAGAGGAAAATCGAATGACGCACCGAACCGATCTTGCGCAGCTCCTTGACCATCTTGTCAATGTCCCTCCTCATCAGACTGGCATGAATCGCCATCGAGACGTGCACCTCACTCGTCGAGATGAGGTCGACGATGACCCCAAAGCTGTCGAGCGTACCAAAGATGCGAGCGAGGAACCCATGCGAGATGGTCTTCCGGTTCGAGTGGATATTGATGATGACAATATTGTCCTTGATCGTCACCGCCGTCGGGAGGTGCTGGGGAAATCGCTTGACGGGTCGGGCGGCCGCTGCGAGGTCGGACGTCTGGGACGAAGGCGGCGTGTCCGACTGGGGGTAGATGACCGTTCCTCCTCCGAGCGGGTTCTCGACGTTCTTGATCCGGATAGGAATCTCAGCGCGGATAACCTGCTCCATGGTGAAGGGGTGAATGACCTCGCTGCCGTAGTAGGTCAACTCGGCAGCCTCGTCGGGCGTGACGCTAGGGATGAGGCGGGCGGTCGGGACCTTTCGAGGGTCGGCCGTGAAGATTCCGTCGACCTCCTTCCAGATCTGCAGCTCGGACGCGGCCAGGCCGACGGCGCAGAGGGCAGCACAGAGATCGGTATAGCCTCGACCGACCTGCTTGAGGAGCGAACCGGGAACGACGCCGAAGTAACCTGCAGAGAACGAAAAAGCGTGTCAGTCTCAGTGCTTTGTCCTACGAAGGCCGAACGAAGAAACGTACCAGTAACAACGGGAACCCGCGAGCCACACTCTCTGAGCCTCTCGCCCATCTTCTTGCTCAGCCGGTCGTAGAAGGCCTGGTCGAGGTTGAAGCCCTCTCCTTCACTCTCAACCTCCTCCAAACGCTCGTCCTCCTCGTCAGACAGTGTCGCCTGAACAATGTGCTCGAACGAGACGAGCTCAGAGTCGACGCCCTTGTCCCGGAGAGCGGCAGCGACAATCTTGCACGACAGCCGCTCGCCAATGCCGATAATGGAGTCGCGCGACCGGTCGGAGATCTCGTCGATGATCTGAACGAAAGCGACCGCGCACAGTCAGCCAAGCTGCAACCCCCTTCGGAGGACAGGGAGAAGACGTACCTGAGCAGCGTACAAAAAGCTTCGCAGTCCCTCGCAGTCGCGCTCAATCTCGCCGAGCAGCTCCTCCAACAAGCCCTCGTCCTTGATGGCGCCCCGAGCAGACGCAAAGTGGTCGTCCCGAATCTGGTCGACGGTCTTGTTGAAATCTGGAATCTCTTCCTCTTGAAGCGTCGCTGCGACGGCAGGAAGGGAAGCGAGGGAGGATTCGAGGGAGGTGGGGGTGGGAGTGCAAGAGGACAGGGGGACGAAGGGGGAAGGCGAGGAGGACCGGGAGTGACCCCCAGACGACAGAGATCGAAGCTTCTCAGGCAGACCGTTCAACGAAGCTGAGCTGGAGGCGTTGGGGGTCTGTTGAGGTGGGCTGAAGAAGCCCGAGCCGTTGCGAGTGAGTCCTCCGCCTGGCGTTCGAGTCGTCGCAGGATTGGGCCGATGACGAGCCTCGGCGGCAGCCTTCAGCAGCAGGTTGGTCGTTCCGTTCGACTTGGTCGTTCCAGATCGGGCCGAGCAGACGACGACGACCTTGTGGTTGGGCAGGTACGAGCTTTAGGGGCGGCCGCGTGAAGGGAGAAGCGAGGACGAGCGGGTAATGAGGGCCGAAAAGTGAAGGAGCGTTCATGGAGGGCGGAAGAAGCCGAGTAGAGAGCAGGAAAAGGCAGACAGAACAGTAGTCAAACACCCGGTCTCAGTGCCATGAGCCATGGAAGAAGAGGGGGCGGGGGCAAGGGAGGGATTGGGGGGAAGTGGGAGAGAAACAGGCGCAGAGGGGACCTACGGGATGATGGTGCCTGAAATGTCATGCAGGAACTTGCCGACGCTCGTTCCGCCGTATTTCTGGACGACCCAGCCGCCGTCCTGCGAGTTGCCTACGAGCGTCTGCTCGGACTGATGGTCTGCCATTGTGGAAAGGAAAGGTATGGGGGTGGGGATCGATATTCTTTGGGCGAGGCTTGGTTGGGTGCTTTCTTCCTGCTCGAGTCAGGGACCGGCCGAAGGCGAGCGCGGGCGACCGGAAGCAGAATTGACTCCGACAAGGAGCGTGGGACCCCTCCTTCGCCTTGCTCTCTCCGACTCAGCCAACAGATCTGCCCTATCTCCCTTCTTGCATCACCCTCCTCCTCCTTTCTCACTCTTACTTGACTCTACATACTCGCCATGTCCTCCTCCCTCATCCTCGACGTGTGAGTTTGCTCTCGTCACTCGCTCTTGACGCCGCTTGCACTCGTCGGCGTCGTTCAGCCCCGCCGCTGACCTCCTCGCCCGACCCCGCCGTCGCACCCTGTGACCCCCCTCTTCCATCCTTCTTCCTTGCCATCGTGCTCGACCGCTCGCCACCTCTTCTTACCACACAGTGACGTTGGTGTCGACGATGCCCTCGCCGTCCTTCTCGCTCTCGCCTCTCCCGAGGTGTCGGTCGCCGCCATCACGCCCACCTTTGGAAACACCGACTGCGCCCACGTCTCGACCAACATCCTCAAGCTCTTCCGGGTGCTCGAAGACGAGAAGGCTAGTTTCAAGGGTCCCGGCACCTGGGACGAACGATGGCCTGGCTTGAAGGAGGGAGCGGCCAAGATTCGGGTTGCGGGCAAGGGGGCAGACCGACCTGTCGAGGGCGAGGCGCACACAGCTGCCTACTTCGTGCGTGCCTTTCCCCCCTCGCTCTCTCGAGCCACAAGATTCTGACCCCCCTCCTTCGCCTTTCATTTATTTTTTAGCACGGCCGAGACGGACTCTCTGGCATTTCTGACACTCACCCCGAATACGCCCTCCCGGAGTCGTTCTCGCCCAAGCACCTATCCATCGAGGCCGACATCACCTCGGCCGAGCTCATCCTCGACGTCCTCGAGAAGGCCGAGCCTAACACCGTCACCATTGTCGCTCTTGGACCCTGCGCGTATCCTCCTCATCCTACCCACTGCCACCCCAACCTTTTTGCTGACCTTTGGTTTCGATGATTTGACGTCGGTTGGAAAACGGCTTTCCAGTGACCAACGTGGCGACCGCTCACAAGCTGTCCCCTTCCACCTTCTCTCGCGCCCGTCGAGTCCTGTGGATGGGAGCCGCCATTGACGTTCCGGGCAACACGACCCCGTGCGCCGAGTTCAACCTCTTTGCGGACCCTTACGCGGGGTCGTACCTCTTCACCCTCCCCCAAGACGAACACACCGTCCCGCTCGTCGTTTGCCCGCTGGACATTACTACCCCTCATGCCGTTGGGTTCCCGACGCTGATGGATGACAAGCAGGAGAGGGAGAAGACGGACTTGATGACGTTTGTGGTTGCGTTCCTTGGGCGGGTGCGGGGGATCTACGCGAGTCTCGGCCTGGGCGACTCAATGGAGATGCACGACCCTATGTGAGTTCTCCCTGCACTTCCTACTTCTGAACCTCCCTAGCGCCGGATCGACTTACTCAGACGTCTGTGTGTGCTGCGAACAAGGGTCGTTTGGTACGCCATCAAGCTCGCGGACAGCCCGTCGACCAACGCCAACGGGTTCGAGACGGCCCGAAGGCAGTTTGCCGTCGAGCGAGTGGGAGAGATCACCCGAGGGCTTTGCGTTGTTGACCGAAGGTGCGTTTCGCTCTTTCTGTCTGTCGAGATTGACGTTCCTGTGTAGACTTCGTCTGACGGGGTCCGTGTTGGCCTTTCGACAGAGGAACTGAGGAGACCCTGCTCGAAGACCGGTCCAAGGCGGGTATCATCGAAGCTGAGAAGAAGCCCGTCGCGAGCGCGGCCGAGGGAGCGGCAGAGGACGACGTCAAGGGGGTCGAGGTGCTCGTCAAGACGCCTGGGGTGGAGGCGTTCAGGCTCGACTTTGAGCGGCTCGTGCTTGGGCTCTGAAGGACAACCTCCCTGGTTGGGCGAAGGGAGCGAGTGTAGATCTTAGAAGGCTGGGATTCGTACCTCTTTCATGACACTTGATTCTGTACATCAAAAGTTGGCTCTTTGAGTGGAATAGCAACCACAAGGAAGAGTTCCCACGCAGATTTCGACGGCCTTCTGCTCCGCTCTGACCCCCTCCCCCCACCTTGCCCCTGCTGCCAATTGCTCCTCCAACATCTCTTGTCCAGTCTTTCAGGTACTCTTCGACGGTCAGGCAGAAGCCTCCGCTCATGTTCAGCTGTCTCTTCCTCTTTCGGTCGGTCCGGTCGTCTCCCGCACCAGTCGCACACAGACACCTCGTCCTCCAACCCCGCCCTCGACCTGCAGCCCTCCACCCTTCCAGCGTCCTCTCCTCCCGTTCGGCTTCTAGCTGGACGGACAGCATAGCAGAAGACCTCCGACCAAGACTGAACGGATCGAAACCCTCCCTCCCTTCGCCTGAGCCGCTCCGAACTCGATACCGATGGTCGAGCTCCGCACCCCCCTCCTCCTCCAGCCCACCGTCAAAGTCGCCGTCCACCTCCTCCCCTCCTTCGACGCAGAGCACATACTCACACCCAAAGCACAGAGATCTCGTACCCGGATTCGACGTCCCGCCGAGCTCGTTGCAGCAGTCTCAGCTTGCTCGACTGGTCGACCGACACGAGGCCCTCAAAGCGCGCAAGAAGGAGAAGCACGCTTACAAGGGCAAGAAGGTTTTCAAAGGAGGTCCATCTTCCGTGGTGGAGCTTCAAGAGACTCAGGCGGTGGAGGAGCGTGTGAGAGTGGAGAGGGGTGAGGGGAGGGAGAGGTTGTCGAAGTGGGATCAGAGGATTCTCGAGCAGACTCAGGAGAAGGCGAAGTTGGCCGTGGATGAGGCGCAGGCGGTCAAGGAGCGAGCGGTGAGGGAGCGTGAGTCGAGGAAGAGGATGCTTGGGTCGAGGACTGAAGCGGAGGAAGAGGAGGAGAGGAACCGGACCATCCATGTACGTCTCATCCTTCCAATTGTCCTTCTTGCGCTGCGCCAAGAGGGACAGGAACGCGCCTGACAGAGTACCGACCTCAACAGATCTCTAACGTACCGAAGCACATGTCCGTCTCAGCTCTCGGAGAGCTTGTCTTGTCCACCTACCCTCTCCTCAAGACAAGTCCAGCAGCTCCAACCCAACCCGCACCAGGCGCGGCCGAAGCACCATCAACACCCCCTTCTTCCTCCATAGCGACAGAACCTCTCCCCGAAAAGGATCCGATAGCAAGCGACGAGGAACCTTCGACTCTTGAGAATTCTACCCCTGTTAAGGACCTCGCGCCTTCCTCTCCCACCTCCACACTCGGTCTCCCTTCGCTCGAACCATCCGCCTTCATCTACTCCTACCCGATAGGAAGCTCGTTCGACCCATCCCCATCCCCCTCGTCCGATGTCGACTCCCCTTCCATCTCGTCATCTCCTCCGACAGCAACGCTGCAGGTGTTCCTACCTCGCCCGCTACAGAAAGTCTCGGGCTGGAACGAGCATGGTCCGCTACCCGACTGGAAGATCCGGCAGCAGGAGGCTCTCAAGCCGGCCAGGCAGGAAGGTCAACTTCGGGTGTCTAACATGGGCTTCGCGCTTATGCGGTTCGCAGATCGGGAGGTCAGGGACAAGGTGCTCAAGCAGGTAGGTGCACGTCGCTCCTCTTGAGCGTTTTCTCGTCCACAGAGAATTGACGTGTCGACCCGACATCGTTTCCTTTCCATAGGCCAAGAACAAGACGGTCTCGACACGATACCCCAAGGCGGATGCGAAGTCGAAGGGACTCCAGTTCCTTGTGAGCGCCGTCCTCCTGTCCGTTCTGCTGTCCCTCGCGATCTCAACTGACGTCCTGCGCCCCTTTCTTCTCGCAGGAACCCTCGCACTCGTTCACCTCTGGACGAACGTACAAGGACTGGGCCGTCTTCGACAAACCCACCTCGACGACCGAACCTGACAGCGAAGACGTCCCTCAAGAACTGGACGAGCTGGCGTTCGCCGCCAAACCGGAGGATTTCGAGGAGGGCAAGTTTGTCAAATCGCGCGTCAAGTCGTGGGCTCCTCGACCGGTCGACCAGGCGACCACCAAGAAGTGGCGAGCGCCGGTGATGCTACCGAGGTCGCCGCCGAAGGAGAGGACGTCGTGGGAGAGGGATGGGCCGAGGAAGAGGTACGGCGGCGTGCAGGGGATCAGTTCTGGCCCGTCGCGATCGAGGAGTGTCGTGTCCTCTCGCCGAGGGCCATCGCGGTCGGCGTAGGATCTATGGATAGTCTCTCGTGTACCAGGAGTACTCTGTCTTGTCGCTTGATCGACCCTCTCCGACTGTCTGCCGTGCAGGACTCTGGGGCCTCGGATCCGGCCCAATTATATGTGCTGTTTTTTTGTTTGTTTGTTTTTTCCTCGAGTGCATTTGCAGCTTATCTCGTCTGTATCAGGCACCTACTGTACCTCCTGCAAGACCTGCTCTGCTCTTTGCGCGATTTTCTCGACGACTTCTCTCGACTTGCTCGCTTCTGGCGTCTAAAGGAGGAGGAGGGAAAACACGGCCATTGAGGCGCAAACTTGAGGGCAGCGAGCGTCATCGTTCGAGCTCGAGCTCGCTGGCGTCTTTGCAGCAGCAGTCCGCTTTTGGATCGACGGGGCTCGGCGAAGAGCAGCTTCTCTTCCTTCGACCCTCACCCCCCTTCCTCCCTTCTCTCTGTCCCCCCTTTATCCTACTGCATGTCGTACTCGCCCACGGACGACGCCTCGCTCGAGAAGAAAAAGGTCGGACCTCACGTCCGCCCGGACGCCGAAACCATCGTCCCCGACGGCGTTAAGAAGGTTCGCCATGTCGAGACTGGCGACGACGAGGACAGCTCGCTCAACGTCCAGATCTCGGAGCGGAGCATGAGCTGGCAAAGGACGGCTGTCTTGCTGTGAGTCGCTCTGCAGATTTTGTTGTGGGGAGGTTGGCAGGAGGTCGCCGTCGGAGGAAGGCGATAGCGTCGATGACTCTCCATTGCAACGACGCCAGGCAACACCCTCGTTCGACTTCGAGGCAGTATTGACACGTCCTCTCGCCTCGCGCTCCTTCTCAGATTCACGGAATACGTCGTCCTGGCCATCCTGGCCTTCCCCTCGTACGTTTGCCGACGGCTTGTGAGAACGGAGAGAGCGCCGCTGATCTGTACAACTATCTCCTCCTGACCCTTCCCCCCTCCCGACCTCCTTCAAAAATGAAAACCCCGAAAAGATCCTTTGCCACTTTGGGTATGTTGGGAGGAATTTTCACTACCATCCTTGTCGGCCTGTCGGTCTTGTACTCGTCCCATGTTCTCTGGAGGTTTTGCCTGAAGTTCGTCCCTCCCTGTCGATCAGAAGATTCACACTCGCCGACTGACACTTTGTACGACTCAACAGGTACCCCCAGATCCGAGATATTGCGGACGCGAGCTACTGGATCTTTGGAGAGAAGCGTTGGGCCTGGTGGGCTGCGTTCTTCGGTCTTGCTGCCAATAATTTGTGCGTCCTGCTGGAGTTTCCTCTCTTGCGCCCTCCCCTGACTCCTTCTACAACCCCTCAGATTCATCATGGGTCTTCACTGCAACGCCGGTGCGACTGCCATCAACACTCTCGGTTACACCACCTGCACGACCGTTTGGGGAGTCGTCCTCCTGTGAGTTTGCGCACATCTCGGCCGCTCCAAGAAACGACGCTTCTGACCACTCCCTCTTCCTCCTCCAGCGCCGTCATGTGGGCAGGCAGTCTCATCCGTGACCTTCGACACACCACCATCCTCGGTATTGTTTCGGCCGGAACGATGTTTGTGTGCTTCTTGCTCGTTGTCATCGGACATGGCGTGCAGGGTGAGCCCAACGGCTTTATCGAGGGAGAGAGCAGTACCGCCTGGACCCTTTGGGCTCCCGAGGGAACGACGTTCGTCAGCGGAATGTCGGCTTTCTTGAACATCGGTACGTCCCTTCCGTCAGATTACTCTGCTTTCTGATGTACGAGACTAATACTGCGCCGATTCTCGCTCACAGCATACACCTGTAGGTCTCCCCTCAGCCCCCTTCACCCTTCCGCAGCCTTCTTCCCCGTACTGTCCTCGATGCTGATCTATCGTCCTTGCGTCTGCAGTTATCGGACAGGCCCTCATCCCGTCTTTCGTCGGAGACATGGCCAAGCCCGAGGACTTCCCCAAGGCGCTCTACGCATCGATGGCCGCCGAGTTCCTGCTCTTCACCATCTGCGGAGCCGTCGTCTACTCTTGTGCGTTTCCTCATCTCTTGCCTTCGTCGACGAGCCGCTGACTTGCGATTGCCCTTCTCACAGACACCGGCAACGAGCTCACCACCGCTCCGGCGTACGGCTCTTTAATCGCCAAGTTCGCACGACCGGCAGCCGCCCTCGTCCTCCCCACCGTCATCGTCGTCGGGATCCTCTACTCGCTCGTCACGTCCCGCGCCATCTTCTTCCAGATCTTCAACGAGAAGTCGCCCCACCGAAGGTCGCACACTGTCAAGGGCTGGGCCGTCTGGATCTCCATCGTCTCGGTCGGCTGGGTCATTGCGTGCGTCCTTTCAATCGCATATGTCGTCTCGCATTCTGTGACTGACGATTTCAACAGCTTTCTCATCGGAGAGTCGATCCCCTTCTTCAATGATTTGCTGTCCCTCATCTCGTCGTTGTTCGACTCGTGGTTCGGCTACATCGTGTGTATCTCTCCTCAACACCTCTTGAAATCGTCCTCCTGACGACTTCCTCGACTCTGGTGACCTTGCAGTTCTGGGCGTTCGCCTACAAGGTGCTTTACAGAGGCCGGTACTTTGAGTCGAAGTTGCGCGGAGCTGAGACAATCCTCAACGTCATCCTCCTCATCACTGGAATTTACATCTTCGGCGCCGGTACTGTGAGTCTCTTTCCGCTCTTGGTTTCTTGCAGCATCGAATGGGAAGCTGACTGTGTGAATGACTTGCTTTCAGTACGCGAGTGTCCAGTCGATCATCAACTCTTGTGCGTCTCTCCCACAAATCCCTCCCCAAGACATGAACTGACCTCCCCCCTGCTACCTCTTCGACTCGCAGACGCTCTCGGAGCAATCAAGACTCCGTTTACTTGCACCAACACCGGCTTCACCTTCACCCGTTGAATAATTTAGAAACGTTGTATCAGCCTTTGCTTCGTTTACACCTCAACTTCTATCATTTTCTTTCCTTTCTCCTCTCTTTCCCTCTGCTCTCGTTCCTCTGCCTCTCTCTCTCTTTCTCTTTGACCCCATGCAGCTTGTTGGTTCTCGTGGATTATTGTTGCACTCGCTCCTCGATAGAAAGGAATTGCTTTGCACTCCAACCTCTGCGCGTCCCCATCGGCCTTGCGCAAGTTAAGGGCTAGTCGCTCCACCTGCTCTCGGGACCCATTGTCATCTTGCTGTACGGCGGGGGCGAGGGGGGTGGGGGCAGGATAAGTGGTGAGGGGAGAGGGAGGGATCAGTTTGAGCCCCGTTCCCAGGATGGAGACGTCGCACAAAAAGCCGTCTGGTCCACTCACCTCTCTCCCAACCACCTCCTCCCCTCCTGAATGCCCTCCTCCGACTCAACCGCCCTCAGTACATCGTCCAACACTCGCACTCTCTCCTTGTCCCTCGCAGTAGCCATCCTCGCTCTTGCCCTCGCAGCCTACCTCCAGCCTCAGCGCTTCAACCTCAGGTCGGACACCTCCGCCCCGCCTTCGACGACCTCGGCGATGACCTTGACCACCTCTGCCTCTTCCGCTCTCGCCTCGGCCGCTGCCGTCCTCTCGGGCACTAAGCAGCGAACGCCTGTCCACTTCATCTCGCACGGCGTACGTCCTCTGCTCGTCTGTCGTCGGCTCTGAGCGGGCGCGCAGCTGAACAGCCTCGCTTCGAGCTGACCAATGATCACCTCTGCTTTCCTCATCTGCAGGGCCCTCCCACGCTGTTCGACACCAAGCACAGCGCTCACAAGCAGTGGGCGAAGACGGGCAAGGCGATCTCCGAGTATGCTGCTTCGTACGAGGGAGGGCTCAAGGGCATCGTCTTTGTCAGCGCGCATTGGGAGAGCGACAACGACTCCATCCTCAGTGCGTCCCCTCTCTTCTCCTTTTCTCTCGCAGAGGCGTGTGCTGACTTTCTCGCCTTGTTGGTCTCCTGGCAGTCAACACGAACGCCTGCCCTCTGATCTACGACTTCTACGGGTTTCCGGCCAACTACTACGCCCAGAAGTTTCCGCACACCCTCGTTGACGACAAGGGCATCTCAGAGGTCGGCCAGGCGCTCAGTCAGGGAGGGATCAAGTGGCAGAAGGTCAAGAATCGAGGTTTGGACCACGGTGTCTGGGGTGCGCTCTCATTTCTTCCCCAGTCGAAGCTGAATCCCTCTGACTGACCCGTGCGACTGGTCCTTTCTTTGCCCATTCTAGTCCCTGGAAAGATCATGTTCCCCGACTCGCCTCCCGCTCCTCTTCTCCAGGTCTCCCTCCCTCAACCGTCGCCCACGACTCAGCTCGAGCAGTCTCTCGCCCTCGGCCGAGCGCTCGCTCCCCTGCGCGACCAGGGCTACCTCGTCGTCGCTTCTGGCCAGACGGTCCACAACCTGCGCGACTTCTTCATGAGGTCCGGAGCGTCTTCGTTGCCGTCGAGGAACTACGGAGGTCCGTTCTTGGCCAAGACGAACGAGTGGGTCGAGACTGGCTCGGGCACGGTCGACGAGGTCAAAGACGTGAGGGCTTGGAAGGACTTTAGGAAGGCTGTCCCTGAGGACGACCACTTTGCACCGCTCGTCGTCGCTGTCGGGGCGGGTGCGGTCGATGCCGTCAAAGGAAAGGTCGAGATGGACTTGGATGAGGGCGCGCTCGGTTGGGGTTTCTACAGCTGGGCCTAAGGTCAATTTTTCCTTGCTCTCCTGCCAATCCACGCTTTTCCTCTTTGCCTCTCGTCATCACTCCCGAAGTAAGAGCGCCATTTGAAAGAGACAGAGTAACATCGTGAATATCAACGGGCGTGCAGCTGGCCAGGTTTTAAATTGCAGATTAGGGCAAGAGCGTAGTCTAGGGTAGAGGGATTGCGTGCAGAACGTCAAGAGGAGGACGATAGTCTGGTGCCGAGGGTGATGGCTGAGATCCGGAAGTTCGTTCAGTCGTAAATGGGAAGCGGGAGAATCATGTCGGCGTTGAAGAGCTGGACGAAGGAAGAGTAGAGGTGGGTCCGGAAAGTCAGCAAAGAAAAGGAGAAAACGATTTGCAACTGGAAGGTCTCACGAAGTTGTTGCCTAGGTCCTCTGTCTCGAGGAATCGGGTGGGGAAGACGACTAGGAAAGGGGAATAGACGGGAGGTCAACAAATGGCACCCTTCTCGATGCTCAACAGAGTACAACGTACCGAGGTGACCTCGGACCTCAGCCAAGAGCTCCTCCATCTTGCTCATCTCCCACTCGTTCCAGCCCTCTGTCGGGCTCGAGAAGGTAGGAGGTCCGTCCATGCCTCCGACGCTGTTGCCCCGGGATGAGCGCCGGGTGCGGGTGCTCTTTGACCGTCCGAGTCCGGCGTTCGTCTCCTCCGTAGGTATCTTCGGGCTGTCGCCCTTCTGCGAGCCTTGAGGTTGCTCCTGGCCGTCAGACCCTTCGTGGCCTTGACCGACAACTCCACCTCCAGATCCTCCACCTCCAGCACCGTGCGTTCCCGGTCCGCCGTGAATAGGGACGGCCTGCTGCATGCCGTGCAAGACGGTGTCTTTGGCGGGAGGCTTGTTGAACTTTTCGGCGTGACTGGCGTTCTCCCGGTAGTGTGTCCAAGATGTGACGAGGTCGTCGGGCACGCATCGGAAGACCTTGCGGTAGACCTCGGTCTGAAGAAAGGGGGAGGTGGTCAGAACAAAGTGCCACTCGAAATGACTGGGAATGATGGACGTACGTTGTGCACCGCAATCGAGACCCAAGTGTCATACCAGAATTTTTCGCTCAGAGGATCCTGTAGACCGTAAGGGTCGATCTCGGGCGTGGGCAGGACCATGCTGCAACGCCGCGGGAAGGGCACGATCAGGTCAGCTGAGGCAACGAACTGGGGTGCGTATAGGCGAACTTACAGCCAGGGGTGATGCTTGCCTCCTTTCCTTCTTGAGTGGTAAGTGGGCTGCTCCTTCTCCTCCAAGGCCTCCTTTGGGTCGACGGCGACATCCTCTGGGGACGTGTCCATGTTCTCCATGAAGTCGATCCCGTCGTGGACGCCCTTGTCCGCACCAACGAACGGAAGAGGCGATCTCGCCTCGCTCTTGACCTTCTCAGCAGCCTTGCGGTCGAGAACCTCGGCAACGTCGGGGGCGAGACCGTTCAAAGCCTCCTCCTTGCTGACGCCGAGCTTGCGTCCGTCCGAGGTCGCGTCCTCGACGGCGTCCGCGATGTCGATCACGTGTCCCTCGACCTCGTCCCGCTTGAGAGGTCCGTCGATGAGGTTGTGGGCGGCGAGCTTGCGCTCTTCCATGGTGGGGATGATGGTCGAGACGAACCCCTTCGCGAGCTCCCCATCGGCCATCTTGAAGATCTCGACGTCGTCGGCGGGGTCGACGACCTCGTGCGCCTGGCGAGTGACGAGATCAACGACCTTGCGAGTCGTGCGGTTGACCTTCTGCGTTTGCCCGTGGACGACACTCTGGAGGACCGAGCCCGCGTGCATCTTGAAGCGATCGGCGACGGTTCGGTGCTGGACGACGGCGTCGGTCTCCGCTCCCTGCTCGTTGGACGGATCCCAGGTCTGGATGTCGTTCTCGGGAGCAACGGGGTCGCGGGACATGAGGTCCTCCTCTTCCATGGCATCGACGTCGATTCCCAGGTGCTCTGTTGACAAGAGAAGTGTGAGGCGGTCAGATTCAGTCTCTCCGCCTTCTACAGCACAGCTCGAGGAAGGGACGAACCTCGCATGAGTCGCATTCGGAGGGTGTGGGCGAACCGGCCGACCTTGTAGGGCTTTCCGGCCATGGTGGAGTCGATCATGTCGGTATCGCGAATGATGCTCGCCAGCTCCGAGTCTCGGTCACCTCGCATGCTTCGCTCGTTGATGTTGGCCGACCCGATGATGACAACTCGGTCGTCGACGATGCACGTCTTGCCGTGGATGTAGACCATCTCGGTCGACAGGACGCCGCTCTTGAACTTGCCCCATCCTCGGAGGGAGAAGAACGAGATGTAGTCGTCCGGGTCAATACCCTCCTGGCGCAGGCGCGAGAAGATTGAGTTGGGTCCTCGGCAGATGGACTTGTTCTGGCACTCGACGATGAGCCGGACGGACGAAGCCTGGTCGGAGTCGATCGGGTAGGTGTAGCCAGGAAAGAGGGGGATGACGATGCAGGCTCGCCACGGGGTGCCCTGCTCGTGGGCCTGGATGATCCGATTGACGAGGGCGTCTCCGATCTGGTTCTCGATCTCGACGCCGTCGACGACGGTGCTTGTGATGAAGAACTCTGCAAATTCGAGAGAAATTCGATGAGCTGCTGTCAGGATGAAAAAGGAGGATCACGCGACGTACGGTTCTCAATGTAGACGAAGTGCTCCGAGAGCTGGATGGCCTTGAGGTAGGCGTTTTGGATCGAGTGCTCGACGCGGTCAGTGGTGCCCATCGACCCTGTGTGCAAAGTGAGCGTCAGCTGCAGAATATCAGGGAGAATACAACGGCGTAGACGTACAAGGTCCACAAGAGCGGGTGACCTGCACCTCGCAAGTACCGGTAAGTCCTTGCTCCTCGAGTTGTGCGATAGTGAAGTCCGGAGGAGGGACGAGGAACGGCATGGCGACCGTGTGGTTCTGTGATAGGGAGGGGGTCGGTCAACCCGAAATCTCTGAGGAACGATTTGCGAGAAGAGACTCACCTTGATTCGGAGAAGATGGTTCCATCGCTGGATGAAATGTCGACTGAGGTCTCGGGCGGGCTGGCCGACCATCTGCATGGCGACGTCGTGCCTGGAAAGCATCGAAAGCCGGGTCAGCAGCGATCCCTCCCCTCCAAGAACCGATTGTTGGACTCACCAGGGCATACGAGGGACCTTTTCGCGGTCGTAGATGTCCTCGAACGGCTTGTTGAGCGTGTGGAAGTCGAGAACTCGAGGGTTCGAGTAGTCCTTTCCAGGCCAGATGGGGGCGTTCTCCCCTTGGTGCGTGCCGGTATCGCAGTCGTCGTCGATAAGAACGTGTTGAGGAGTGTCCTGAGCCGAGGCACGGGTAGAAGAATGTCAGCGATTAACTCCCTGATCTTTGACAAGGGAAGCGACGCACCCAACGTCCGAAGCATAAGTCAACACCTCCCATGAAGGCGGTCACCTCGTCGATGACACACATTTTCTCGTGGTGCGACCAGTAGAACGTGCCGGTGGCAAAGTGGCTGGGCGATCTCTGGACGTGGATGTTGGGGTGGAGGTCTCGGAGCGTCTTCTTGGTGTAGCTGAGCGGAACAAAGACGGCTTGTCGTCAGCGCGGCCCTTCCGTCTCGCGAGCTTGTACACTCCGACTCACAGACTGTCCGTAGGGGTCGTCTTGTTCGAGACCTCGTTGTAGACGATGACGTAGATCATGACTCCCTCCTCGGCCTTTTTCTTGAGGATGTTGTCGAGTCGGTACTTGTCCTGGGTCGGCCGTCGCATGTACAGCTCGGGCGAGAGCCACCAATCGTGGATGTAGACCGTCTTCTTGGCCAGGAGGAGCGCCCGCGAGAGGTTCCAGAGGTAGTCTCGGCCGTCGACGAGCCACTGGGCGGCAACGTTGAGCCGGATGGGAGCGAAACTGTCGAAACGGTTCTTGCCGGCCCACACCGAGTCGGCGGCCATCTTCTCCAAAGAAATGATGAACTGCTGCATTTGTCGCTGGAGAAGCGCAGAAGGGAAGATCAGATTGGACAGGTCAGTCTCCAGCTTTCGACGTCATGTAGAGGAGAAAGGAGGACGTACGACCGTCTTCGCGACGAGCTTGAGCCGGTTCTGCGAGTTCTTGACGTAGAACGTGTGGTGACTGACGTTGACGTTTTTGCCCTCGTCGACCGTCCCTCGATCGACACCGTGAATGTCTCCCTCGATGGCAGCCAATCGGCCCTCCTCCCCTCCTCCAGCACCCTCGGCCTCGTCGCCCGTGATGGACGCCCAGTCGTGGTCCTGGTGAAACTTTTCGGCCTTGCCGATCGTTTTGCGGAGGACTCGGTTGGGTCGCTCGATGGTGAAGTCCTGGTCGAACATGAAGACGTCGAATATCTCGGTCTGCAGGAAAGAAAAGACACTTGTCAGTGCGAGGAGCCCGACGACGAAGAGGAGCGGTGACTACTGACCGAGTCTGGATCCTCCACGGCAACCATATAGCTCTCTCTGACGATCCACCACTTCGGCTCTCGCTGCTTGATCTGGGCAATGAGCCGCAGGGCCGGCCGGTCCTTCTTGAGCGAGACGTTGGTGCTGAGCACTCGGAGGTAGCCCGACTTGCCTTGAGATCCTCCCTTGGGTGCAAGCTGGAGGGTGAGACTCGACAGCTCGAGGAACCGGATAAGGTGCGACGATTCAGGTCTGTACATCTGCCAACGCGTAGAATGGAAGACTCGTCAGATGGCGAACGAGGTGACAATGAGCGAGGAGGGACTCACGACCGCGTGAAGAACACCCAGCAGGTAGGTCTCCAGCGCCTCCCTCTGAAGCACCGCAAAGTCACCCCTGTGAGCCCCACCGTCTTTCTCATGCCCATGACCTCCCGCAGCCTTGCCCTTCCCCTTGGACTTTGCCGCCGCCAGCGCGTCGACGACCGACTCTGGCTCGGCGTGCCCGTTTGACTGCAGTCGAGGGGAGGGGGCGATGGACGCCGGTCGGGAGTGAGCGCGGGAAGGTCCGGCAGACTTGGCTTCGCCTTCGGGACCGGTCGAATTCTTTTTTCGCTTGAAGTACGGGATACCTGTCGATCGAAAGAGCGAGACGGTCAGATATGACGCCTTCGGAGAGGAATACTCGCTGTAGGAGAAGACTCACTGGATCGAGGGAACTCGGGGAGGTCGACCTTGTCTCGAGTGTTGTTCCACCTGCTCCGACCCGTCACCCTAGCCAAACCTGCGGCCTTGTAGTGGGCGTGCAGAGCGAGGAAGTCGCGCAGGTTCCGGTACAGGACCCACTTGACCGCTCCGCCGGCGTACGAGCACTCGATGCGGAACACGGGATGGTTGGAGAGTCCTCCGATTGAGTCTGTGATCTTGAACCTGTGTGGAGAAAGAGGTAAGAGTCAGTCTAGAGCAGGGCATGAAAGCGGCAGATGGGCAGGAACGCACTGGACGTAGTGAAGGAAGACCGGTACCCGACCACGACCCTTCTCATCCCGCTCCATGATCATCCTGATCATACCAACCGCCATCTGACCCGTCAGAAGTTCGTCCACCATGTGGACATCTCTTGTCTTCTCCTCCTTTGGCTCCTCCTCCTCCTCTCTCGGCGCGGGCACCGAAGTGCCCAGCCGCTGGAGCTTGGACTTGAGGTGCGACCACTTGGACGTTTGGGCAGTGTCGGACCGAACCATGCCCATCTGGTGCGAAGTGGCGGCGAGAGGTGCTCGAGGGATGGGGACGGAAGGGATCTTAGGGGGCGAGCCCTGGGGGGACACCGGAGCAGAAAGGGAACGGTTGAGAGGCTTCTTGTCGCCCACCTGCGCAGCGAGCGGGTTGTGCGACTTGAGCAGCGGAGGGAGGGGTTGCGAGGTGGTTAAGGGCTCGTGGTGCTTGCGACCGGCGGCTTGCTCCTCGGCTTGATATGAAGGGCCGGGAGCGTCCGACGACGAGGCAGGAGGGACGCCAGAGTCGTCTTGCGACTTGGACTTGGGCCGGAGGAATGCGAGAAGTTTGCTGTTGGCGTGCTGCTTGTCCGACACGTCCCCTTTACCGTTCTGCGATGGCGAGGGTGGTAGGCTGTCGGGTTCGTCGACCAACTGCGCGTTTTGACCGAGCATGGACTGGAAGGACGCGTGCCGGACGCCCTTGCCTCCTCCAGCGAGCGTTTGGAGGCCGACAAACTCCTGATTGGCGAGGTAGTCGCCTCCGTTGGACTGATGTAGGTTGTCGATAGGTCGATGTCCGGCTTTGGTCAGGTCGTGCTTGAGCTCTTGGACTGTCTTCTCGTCCAGCTTCCCTTTTCCTGACCCCTCTTCGCTCCGGCCTCCTTCCGCCAGACCATCCTTCATCTCATCCTCTCCCTCCGGCAGCTGCAGAGTAGGTAGCTCGGGAGCCGATTCGAGGCCGACAAGCGATGGGCGCTCCGAAGGCAGGTCGAGATTTGGGTTGGCCGACGAGGGGAGGCTTTGGCTCGGAGGGACGTCGTTGGTAGGGTGCGTCAAGCTGTTCTCGTGTCGAGGGCCGAAGAGATGCTTTTGGCCTTCCTCGACTGACTGCTTCTCATTAGCGACCTGCTCTTTCGTGCGACCGTCCTCCTGGTGATCGAAGCGTTGGACTCTTGCCGTGAGTGGTTCCGGTCGATGGTTCGTTGCTGAGCTTTGGCCGTTGGGCTGAGCGTCGGCGTTGCCGTTAGCCTGGTGGATGTCGCTCGCCTTGGCATGGTCCCTCGCCTGGAGGACGACGTCGGGGAGGCCCATCTAAAGCTGGATCCTGCGTTTGAAGAGAGAGGGTTGCGAGGATGTAATTCTAAGGGAAGGGGAGGGAATGGAACGAAGGGCGGGTCTTTGCTCTGCGGCGAAGGACGTCACTTCCCAGCACCGGCGACCAAGCACGGTCTGCGGACTGCACTCTCGAATCACAGTCAAACGACTTCTCACGCGCGTATGCTTTATGGATCTCCCCAGGATGCGACCATGCTCTGCTATTGAGTTCCTGCTTCGAGCGGGGAGTGGCAGGAGGAGCTGAGCGCAAGTGGACCTGCGTGATGAGTTCTCGATTGGGTCCGAAACTCCGACGTCCAGGTTTGAGCCCGAATCCGAACCATCAGCTCGACGACCGATGACAGGACGCAGACATCGGCCACGACCTACCTCGCCCTACCACACCCACGACACCCTTCTCTCCCCCTAAGACCCCGTACGGTTACTGAGGTTTCCTATGGCGTCTGCTCCGTCGCCCTCAAAGGCGCGCGATCATCTCATCTCTGGCGGAGCGTCCGGTCTCGCCTCGTCCGTTGCCCTTCAACCGCTCGACCTCCTCAAGACTCGAATTCAGCAGGAAGGAGGCACATCAAAGTCAGTCCCTGCCCTCGGTGTACTCGCATTCCTCTCGATGATCCCTAGGCACGCGAAAATGGCAAGGCTGACGAATCTTTTGCGTCCTCTTTGACTCGTGCTCCGGTCGCCTTCTCCGCTCCGGCATCTTCCTCTTCGTCTCGGTCTGGCCCACTCAAAGAAAGGTCTGGGATGTCACTCGAGGAGTCATCAGTCAAGATGGAGTGCTGGGTCTCTGGAGAGGAACAGCGCCTACGATCCTTCGGTTCATTCTCCTCTTCCGTCCAAGGCGTCCGAAGCTCGAGGGCTAAATCTCCTGACTCTTGATTCGACGAACAGCAACGTCCCTGGAGTGGCCGTCTACTTCTATACCCTCTCTCAAATCAGAGCCTCTCTCACCAAAGTATCGTACTTCTCAATACCGGGCTTCCCGATATCGCCTCTCCACATCTCGAACGGTTCAGGGAGCTCGACTTCGGCCCTGCCAAAACTCTCGAGAGAAGGTACATTTCTTCACATACGCTCTCCTTCCTTGAGGCTGGGCAACTGACACGAGGTTTTGCTTGACAGGCAATCTTCTCGCTGGTGCGATCGCAAGGACGGGAGTGGGCTTCGTGTTGAACCCAGTAACGGTCCTGAAGGCTCGATACGAGGTTCGTCTCCTCCCCACACGCCTTGACTACCTCGCAGACCCGCTCTTACTTGTACTCCCTCGATGCCCTCCAGAGCAATCTATACAACTACACGTCGATGTCGCAGGCCTTCCGGTCGATCTTTGCTGAGTCGGGCATCGCTGGTCTCTTCCGGGGGTTCACGGCAACGGCCATCCGGGATGCGCCTTACGCCGGACTCTACGTTCTTTTCTACGAGGAGTCAAAAGTTGTTGCAGGTGTGTTTCACAATCACTCTTTGCTCTCCCCGCCGAGGATGCGAAGACTGGGCACTAATCGTCGTTCTTTTTGCGGCGTTCTCGACAGACAAACTCCTGTCGACAAGACCAGATCTGGGCATCCCGCCAACGGTGATACACAGTGTGTCGGGAGTGGCAGCAGCGACGTTCGCAACCCTCTCTACAGCACCAGCAGACTGCATCAAGGTACGCCTCGATTCGGACGCGCCGAGAAGGTCCAGTTGACCGACTTTCTCTTGTTATCGCGCTCGGCTTGACAGACCAAGATGCAAGTCTTGCCCGCTCAGCACAAAACCTTCCGCTCGTCCGCCATGACAATCTTCCGAGTGCGTCCTTTCCGAAGATCGCTCAACTTCCCCTTGGCCGGACGTCCAAGCGCTGACGCTCAACTCCTTTTTTTGCCCTTGAACAGGAACACGGCTTCCACGGATTCTTCTCGGGAGTCAGTCTGCGGATCGTCAGGAAGGGAGCGAGCTCGGCGATCGGCTGGAGCGTGTACGAGGGGTTGTTGTTGACCTTCAGGGAAAGGTCGGACAGGAAACGACTGCAAGAGCAATAGAACGCGCTTTTACATGTGATCCCCGTCGAGCGCGATTTGAAAGAGCGAGAGCCACTCCTTCTGCGGAACTGCGGTGTAGGTTTGAGAGAAGGAAGAGAAGTGGATGATGGAGCAAGTCTTTGCATGACGGGTCGGAGCTCTAGAAAGTTCGTCCTGACACGTCGTTCAGTCGCCCCACGACACCCATCTACCCTCACCTCAACAATGTCGACCGAAGCCGCTCTCACTCCCGTCCGACCCAAGGTCTTCTTCGACATGTCGATCGGCGGTCGACCGGCCGGCAAAATCGTCTTTGAGCTCTTCTCGGACGTCGTGCCCAAGACGGTGAGCTTCGGCCCTCCCTTGCTGTCCTCGAGCGGTTGCAGACCCTCGGCCGCAGGGGAGCTCCTTGCTGACTTTTCGCTTGACTCTCGTGCTGGGTGCCTTGTATTCGACAGGCCGAGAACTTCAGGCAGCTCTGCACCGGAGAGGGAGGAAAGACGGTCGATGGCAGCAAGGACCTGACGTACAAGGTTCGTCTCGCCTTCCCTCGCGATCTGAAGAAAGACCCTTTGGCTGACCTGTGCTACGTTTTGTACGTGACTAGGGATCGCTGTTCCACCGATGCATCAAGGGCTTCATGCTCCAAGGTGGAGACTTCACCAGGGGAAACGGTACGGGAGGAGAGAGCATCTACGGAGAGAAGTTCGAGGACGAGAACTTTGACGTCAAGCACAACAAAAAGTTCCAGCTGTCGATGGCCAACGCTGGTATGTGTCCGGTCCCTACCTGAGATGAAGAGCTGGACACGGAGCTGATCGGGGACTTTGTGGGTTGACAGGACCCGGCACGAACGGCTCGCAGGTAAGTCCCGAGGTAGAGCTCCAGACGCGAGCATGAGCTGACAGGCCTCTCTCCACAGTTCTTCATCACGACCTCCAAGCCTAGCCATCTTGACGGCAAGGTACGCGTCTCCTGAGACCTCTGCTTGACTAGCAGGATGTGTATTGACAGCCTTGATCTTGGTCCTTGCAGCACGTCGTCTTTGGACAGGTCATCTCCGGCAAGTCGCTCGTCCGCAAGATCGAGAGCCTTGAGACCGTCTCGGACAAGCCTGTCGAGGACGTCAAGATCACCGACTGTGGTGTTTTCAGCGAGGAGGAGTGGACCCAATTGAGCACGGCCGAGGAGGGCAAGGGTGGAAAGGACATCTGGGAGGACTGGTGAGCTCGCCGATTTCGTTCACCTTCCCCTTGAAGGTATGCTGCTGACAAGCTCGGACCTGTTGTACGCGCAGGCCTGAGGACGAGGACTCGCTCAAGGACGAGCCCCCGGCAGCACTCGCCATCGCGGCCGAGCTCAAGCAGATCGGAACCGACGCCTTCAAGGCGGGCGACTTCCAGATGGCGCTCGACAAGTATCAGAAGGCGATCCGGTACCTCGACCAGCACCCTTACCCCGACGACGACCAGGTGGCCGACTTTAAGGCGCTTCGATTCCCTCTGCTCACCAATGCCGCTCTTTGTGCTCTCAAATTGACTCCCAAGCCCAACGCGTGAGTCTGCCAAACGGCCACCCATCGTTCGCCTTGAGGAGTGTTTTGCTGACCTCCGGTCCCTTGCTCTCCCCGTCGGCAGATCCCTCGCTCTCCTGCTCACCACCCAGGCTCTCAAACTCGCTCCTCTCAAGCCCGAGGAGGAGGCCAAGGCGCTCTACCGACGTGCACTCGCCGCCTTCGAGATGAAGAACGACGAGGGGGCCGAGAAGGACCTCCAGGCCGCCAAGGCGCTCGTCACTGCCGACGCAGCCATCGCCAATCTGCTTCAGCGAGTCCAGCAGAGGCAGAAGGACAGGAAGCAGAGGGAGCGAGCGGCTTTCAGCAAGATGTTCGGCTAGATGCTCTCTGGGCGGATAGAACTGGAAAATGGCTAAACTCAGTGGTCGAGGGACGACATGGAAATAAGATAGGCTGGGCTTGGGCCAGAGACAAAGAGAAAAGCAGAGGGCGACAAAGGGGGTGATGAAAGGAGAGAAAGGACGGTTGATCCATGGTACAAAGTGTGTGGGGCGGGTTGGAGTGCTAGATGCACAGGGGAGAAAGCTATGCCGGCAGAGGGGGCAGAGCTCTACTCTGTCTGAGTGACTGCTGTACGCAGCGAGTGTAGAGCGCCATGGCCATAGCAAACGTGTCGTTGGTGCAGAGGTCGAAGGCCGCCAGGATCTGAAAGTCGAAAATCAAGATGGTCAGATGGTTGGTCACGTTCGAACGCGAGACGACAACGTACCTGAAGATGGATGACGAGGAAGACCCGCACTCGCTTCTGATGCAGCACGTTGAAGTACCTCGAGATGAAACCCTTAATGTGGGCGTCCGAGTTGAGCTGATGGATGCGACCGTACTACGAAGAGAATTATCTGTCAGTTTGCGGAGATATGAACCCAAGGAACGATGATGGACTGACTGATGAACACCATCGGTTCCAGAGCGCCATGACAAACTTCTGCCCATCGTGGATCTGCAGAGGGAGAACGCCCAAAGATCGTCAGAAGCCCGTCGTAAACGTCCGCAATCGCGATGGGAAACAACTCACGCCCTCGAAGAAGAAGATGGCCTCTTCGCGCTCGATAGTCTCGAGGTCGACAGAGTCTCGATCCAGGGCTGCAATGTCGTGGGCGAGCGTGCCCTTGTGGATCTGTTGAGTGTCTCGAGGGACCGGGGGTCGAGGGGGAGGGTGGAACGTTGGTGCAGTCGGGTTGAAGACGATCGTGAAAGCTTGTCTGATCCGACCGAAGCCTTTGTTGTCGTCGTCTTCAAAGGCGGGCGAGATTTCCCGTGATGAAGGTGTGACAGCTCGCGAGTCGTCCTGTAGAGAGTCGAGATCGGCCAAAGCGGGTCAGTAAGGAATCGCGCATCAGCACAGAAGAGCGACGGAGGAGCCACCGAGTTGTCCAAGTGCATGCCGCCAGTCGCAGACTGCAAGCCTTCCAGCGCGTCGTTGTCGTTGCTCGAGTCCTCTTCGTCCTCCTCGTCCTCTTCCTCATCCAACACCAGAGGCCCCTTGCCCTTCTTCTTGACCTCCGTCGCCGGCTGAACGTGCACCTGCGGCCCTTTCTTGGGGGTCTTGTGGCGCTCTCGCTTGGGCTTGGGCAGAGGGACAGCAGAAGCAGCGGCGGCCGTTGCTGCGTCCCAGTAGTTCTGAAACTTGAAGGAGAAGAACGGCTCGGGGTTGAGAGTCATTCCGCCTATCGAGAGCTGCGCTCGGTTGCCGTGCAGGTCCTGCCGCTGCATGTCGCCGTCCCTGGTGGGCTTGATGAGAGGGATGGCGGCGACGGGACATTGAAAGACCTGGTCCTTCTCGTCGTTGGTGTAGTCTCCGAACTCGTCCAGGATCCACTGCGACGGCTTGCGGTCCTTGTCGACGAAGGAGAGGAACTCGATCCGAAGGCGCATGAAGTTCCCCTTGCGGTAACCTCGGTCGTTGGGGAAGGGCCAGTTGCTAGGGAGCGTTCGGAAGATGTGTTGGGGGAGATGGAAGGAGAGTGGGGGGCTGAACATCATCGTCTTCCTGCCCGACGGCTCAAACTCGATCATCGGAAAGAAGATGTCCTCCTTGAGGATGACGGCCTTCTTGTACGATTCGGTTGGTGCCTTTGAGCAGTAGAGCACAACGACGAGAAGTCAGCACCAAATATCAGGAGAGTTGCAGCACGGAGGGACGAACCATCTCGGCGGTGATTGCAATAGTGCACTGCTTGGGAAGGTCGCCCTGCGACAAGGGGATCTTGCCTGTTCCGATGTTGCACTGCAGGATCTCGATGGTGAACTCAGTCGCCGAGGCATGAGCGCGGACACTGGGAACAGTAAAGAGAGTTGTCAGCGAGGTGTTGTGGACGGGGGTTCAAAGCAAGTCAAGGCAACTCACTTTCGGCCGACAGCTACGATCTCCTTCGCGTTGGCCTCGAGGTCCTCTCGGGTCGTTGAGGGTCCGGCACGAGCTGTTGGTGGCAGTTTCTGAAGGGTCGGAACGCGCGCGTCAGTCAGCAAGTGTCGCGATTGCGACTAGTCACGAGGGTACTTACTGGCTTCTTGACAACCTTTTTCTTTTTGGAATCCAGACGCGCGAGATTGGTCGTCGAGTCCCTGTCGGTATTATCTGCCGTCCAGGTGTCGGCAAACCTATTGTGCTGTCGAGGCTTCCTGGACTCGAGAGGTACTATCGGATCGAAGGCCTTCGAGGGCTTGTAGGAGTCTGATTTGTATCCAGACATGGGAACGTCCTGCTCTGAGGCCACCACGTCCGCCTGTGCTGTTTGGCGGCCAGGAGGGTGGAGACTGTCTGGAGAGGTTGTGAGTATCTGGCGCTTGGCCATGGGAGGGGGCGAGTTGCGCTTGTTAGGAGGAATGAACAAGCTGGGCTGGTTAGATTTCTTCTTGCGACCGGGAGAGGCGTTGGCTGCCGATCGAACGGTCGTGGGCTGGGACGGGCCGGCGATGGAAGTCGAGATGTTGGCCGTGGTCGGCTTGGGTGCGTGAGGCGCGCGAGCCAGCATCGTCCAGTTGATCGTCTTGACGAAGCTGACCCAGCTGGGTTTCTCGAGGAAGTGGACCGACAGCCGAAGATCGTGGCATTCCATCGTCCGCGCCTCGGCGTCCAGATGGGCCTTCTCGACGCTCGCGTTCGAAACGCTGACGATGTCCCTCAGGAGGTCGATCTTCATCTCGTCTGGTAGATAAGCGAGGGATGAGATTCAGTCATCGGCGCATTACGGACTGCCCGAGTGGATTAGACGTACATTCTCCCTGCTTGGCGCTGACGATCTTCAGCGTACCCATTCGCTTCTCCTCTGTACCCACGATCATTTCGACCTTGCCCTGAAAGTAGTTGACCGTCCTCTGCTGCTCCTTCAATCTCTCCATCTCCTTCTTCATCTTGGCCTGCTGCGCCCTCTCGCGCTCCTCGGTCCAAGAGTCGACGTCCATGTCGTCATCAGACGAAGACAAGACGATGGCGTCCATCATGAGGATTGACTCGTCCGACGAGCCCTCGATCTCGATGGCGGGTGGGAGGACGAGCATGTTGGAAGATCGCTTGGTCGTTTGCGCCTTCTCGTCCTCGGAAACGGTTGGACCGGAACCGGCATAGGACGAAAGGGAGGTGCCCGAGACGCCAGAGGTGGCCGTCGAGGAGAGGGAGACGGGCGCCCCCAGCATTCCGGACGGAGTGACGGTCGTGGCCGAAGAGGAAGGCGCGCTCGGCGATGGCTTGGAGGAGGAAGAGGGCCGGTGCTCGCTCCGAGGCTTGCTGAGGAGAGCGTCGACCTCTCGGAAAGCTTCCTCGACGGGCTTTAGCGGTCCGAAACTACGAAGACAAGAGTGGCAAAAGCGTCAGTGCGTGACTTGTGCTGAGCGGCCAAGCGGAGAGACGTACGCAGTATTGTGGGTGATCAGCGAGCTGTCCAGCTCCTCTATCTCATCGCTGTCCTCCGAGTTTTGCGGCGGAATCTTCTCTACCTCCTTCCCCCTGCTCCTCTTTGTCGCGGAAGAGGTAGACGAAGACTCGTTCGCCAGGCGAGAAAGGGGTGATGGCGTCTGCTTGGGAAAGACGTTGGACGTTGGGGTGGTGATGCCAGTAATCCCTGCGGAGAGGGTCTTCGACGAGGTGCCGGAGGAGATCGAGCTGGGCTTAGAGCTGGGCTGGAGTCCGGCTGTTGTGCCAAGAAGAGGAGACGTCGACAATACAGTAGGAGGAACGTTGTTTGGAGGCAGCTTGGGTAGACCGTCGTTGGCACTCGAAGTCTTCTTGAGCTTGACTTTCATCCTGGTGCCGGAGCCGTCCTCGACATGCGACTCTCTATGCTTTTTCTTCTTCTTCTCTCCTCCGTTTTCTCCTGAGGCCTCCTTCGAGGACTTAGCGCCGTCCTTCAGCTCGCCATCCGACCGACGACGTTTGACGCTCTTGTCCCTGTCCTTCTCTCGAGGGATATTGACTGTTGACTGAGAGAGGAGAGAAGAAGTCGTAGCTGAGGGAGGGAGAGAGGGGCGTGCACCAGCGAGCGAGAGCTTGACCTTGGTGCGCGCTGCGCCTGGGGAGGAGACGGTTGAGTCGACTTTGGAGGTCGAGCCTGCGGCTCTGCCGGACGAGTGTGAAGGGTTCTGGACGTGGGCCGACGGTGTAGTGGCTGGGGTTGTCTTACCGACCAGATCTTCCTGAGACGGTCGGTTTGATGCTACTGCAGGTGGGTTGATCGGGCGAAAGTTCTTAACGACAGGTGTCGGCTGAGCGGCGACGGTCGACGGCCCTGATCCTCCTCCCAATATGGGCCGAGCTTGACTTGGACCGGAAGCTTGGAATGCGTCGTTTGCAACAGGCAGTTTCTGCGAAGAATACAAAGTCCCTGAGGAGCGTCGCGTCAGTCTCGATGTACAGATCGGTTTGATAGTCGACGGACAGGCGACGCCGACGCGTACACCGGAGGGGGAGCGAGTCGGAGGTCGAGACAAAGCAAGAGGACGTACGCGAAATCTGACCTCTTCCTTGGACCTTTTGACCCAACCTCCCTCCTCCCCCCAGAGCTTGCCTCCGCTGGCACCTTTCGCTGCTGCTGATGGAACGGAGGCAGCCAGGAACTCTCCCGCAACGGCCGCGCGTGCAGAGCCCGGCAGAGGACGTTCGTAGCCCACTCCCTGAGCTACGGCGCGGTCGAGCGCGTGCTGACCCGTCTTGGCCGGATTTGCGACGGCTGAGGAGGGACGAATAGTGCAGACAGGTCAGCTTGCGACTGTAACAGGCCGCGGAGGAGGGGAGGGCGACGGGAAAGGGCGGAGCGACACGCACGAAGGGTAGACGAGGACGTGACGACGGCAGGCATGGGGCAGACAGCTGTCCAAACGTTCCTCGGCCACGAAAGCTAGAAGGTAGGGTGTTGCGTGTGAGAAACGTAAAAGGGAGGAGCGTGGGGGGGGCCGCTTTGTGGTCGTCTGGCGAGCCACAGGGGATGGCTTGGACGCGCCTTGTGACGCGCGCGTCTTCGTGACCGCATCTCTGTTCCAATCATAATCAGACCAAGATTGAATCCTGATGCTCGATCAAAATCCGCGCGGCATCATGATCCTTCCTCGATGCGATAACGTTACGTGACCTTGATGACGACCTGCTCCCACCAACGTCGACCTCCCCTCGCCCATGCGCCCAACAACATGGCCGGTCTCTTCTCTGGCCACGTCGTAGAATACCCCTCGATCCGGATCGACTCGTTCTCCACACCTCGAAAGCCGATTCCTTACCCCCCACCCGAGGTCCGAGCTGCGCCCTCCACCACCGGCCCTGGTTCCAAATTGAACAATCAGCTCGAGGAGGAAGGACAAGTCGACCTGGAGCATTTTCCTCCGGCCTCGCTGTACCTTCTCACTCACTGTCACTCAGTGCGTCGCCTATTCTTGTCTCTGACACGCGGGCGAAGGCTGACGGTAGTCTTCGTTCGGCTTGTCGCAGGACCACCTCGCAGGGATGGGTTCGGTTCAGGGTGGCGTACAGATCTTCTGCACGGCAGAGGTACGTGCTTTCCGCGCTCCCAGACACGTCTCCCGCACCGCGATGGGCAGAAGAAGCGTCGATGGTCGCTTCGAGCGGGCGAGCTTCCTTCCAGTGCTCGGACTCCGACATGCTGACCCCTCCCCTTCTACCTCTGCAACCTGCCAGACGAAGTCCATTGTCCTCAACCTCGAATCCGACGCATCTCGTAGAAACTTCTCCAGACGAGAGATTAGGCGACTTGAGCTCAAGTACCCGAAACTCCAGAGCGGAACAGTGGACGTCCTCCGACCGATCCCCTTCTACAAGCCGACCGCCTTTTCGATCGCGAAGCCTCCGCTCACGGACGGACCGGTGCTGTACGAGGGATACGGGGCGGCGAAACGACCGATGGTCTTGAAGGAGAAGGTCACGGTCACCGCCTACCCCGCCAACCATTGTCCCGGATCGGCCATGTTCCTCATCGAAGGCGAGCGAGGAGCAGTACTTCACACCGGCGACGTTAGGGGAGATAGGGCGATGAGGGCGCTACTGAAGGCTGGGAGCATTGATGGGCGATTGAGAGAGTATCTGGCGGAGGGCGGAAAGAAGAGGCTGAAGGCAGTCTACCTCGACACCGGACACATGTCAGTCTGCCCTCTCTGATCGTATTGTCGAAGCATACAATCTGACATTGACTATTCCGCAACTTGACAGGCTGGGAACGGGCGACATGGCCGAGAAGAAGAACGCGATCTCTGCGACGGTCGACGTTGTCAAGCTCTACCCACCCAACACACGAGTCTTCATTAACACCTGGACCTGGGGGTGCGTTTTACTGTCGCTCGACTCGCAAGACTTGTGTATGTTGACTATCTTGGGACGCGCAGCTACGAACCTCTCATCCACGCCCTTCTCGACGCGTTTCCTGACGACAGGCTGCACGTTGACCGGTACAAGCTCAAGTTTTACGATCTCCTGTCCGAATTCGCCAGCAACTCCCACCGATTCGATCGCCCCCCGAAGAAGAATTCGGCCAACACATCGAATGCGACCGTCTCCAGCGCCTCGACCGACGCGAAGGCCTCCTCCTCTCCTCGTCCGGCGAAGCTGCACGCCTGCGATTCTTCCGACCGCTGCGCTTCGTGCCCGCGCTTCGGTCCGCCAGCGGACGATCCGAATGCCAAAGTCTTGGTGATCAACTCGTCGGAGATGCGGCTCACGCATTGGGACTTGTACGAGGACGAGGTCAGGAGAAGGATCGGGGAAGCAAGGGAGGGAAAAGGCGAGTGGCCCAGGAGCTTGGTGAGTTTTCTTGCTTGCCTCGCCTGCAGGTCACGATCGTTGACGGCTATTCATCTTGCACCGCAGATGACGCCTCTTGCTCGACATTCGTCCCTTCCCGAACTTCAAGCGCTCGTCAACGTCTTTAACCCTATCTTCGTCTACCCGAACACCGTCGTCCGAAAATTTCTCCCCCTCGAACTCCTTTGCATGTCGGCCTGCTTCCCTCTCGGCGAGAAGGAGGACCGACAGATGGTCAAGTTCGCAAGCTGGTGGTGCGAGGTCGTCATCCGACAGAGCTGGGATCAGATCCGGGCCGCTTGCATCCAGCAGTGCTACGTCCAGGCCGAACTCGACCTCAAGGACGAGGAGACGATGCTCCACCCTACCGGACACGCCGCGGACAACCTCGCTCCGGAAGAACTCATGGCGGGCGTCGACCCGAAGATGACGAGGGCGGACAAGGAGGAGTACTTTGAGACTCTGGCGAGCGCGCTCGAGAGGAGGACGGCGAGTCAGAAGACTGCCGGATATGGAGGAGCGAAGGGCGAGCTGAAGGCTGGCAGGATGTGGATGGCGGCGGTCGAGTTGCTTAGTCGAGCCGGAGGGCAGATCAGTGGGTGCGAGGAAGATAGTTTGGCCGATTCGCTGGAGATTGACGACGAAGACACCCGGAGGGCCTTCGCGCTCGGCTTGGAGATGCAGGTCGAGCCTGTTTGCGAGGAGGGCTCAGCGGAAACGGTAGAGAAGGAAGAGGTCTTGTCCTCCAAGGTCCGTTTTTTCCTACCTATTCCTCCTCTCAAGTTGGACCGTATCCTGACCTGCTCTCCCAACCCCGTCGCAGCCTTGTCCGTCTTGGTCAACGCCAACGTGCCCAAATAAAGGACTCGTATCTCAGAAGCGATCCTGCTCCCCAGCCCACGACTCTGTCCTGCAACCTCTCAACCTCCTCCCGCCTCCGGCCGTCCCGTCTGCTTCACCGAGCCCAACAGCAACGCACCCTCCCGTCTCCAAGAAAGAGGTGGACATCAAGACGGAGGCCAACGTCAAACTCAAGACCAACACCCTTCTTCCAGCCCACCTGCAGAAGGGTCGATTCGCACCCCGTCCTCGACGTTCCTCGAGCGCGTCTACCTCCCCACGAACTACCCCACATGCATTTGAGTACGGCACACCAGGAGAGAGGGACATCAAGAGGGCGAGGCGGGACTTTGTGAACGGGGAGGTTGGGCAGAGGTTGAAGGAGACGGCGGGGACTCAAGACCTTGAGAAGGAGGCGAGGTAGGAAGCAAGCAGGAGGACCACTGTATCCAAAACACGACTGTATTCATCAACAACAGTGTCTTATAACTCGAACGAGGAATGGGTCAGCAAGCTTGCAAATCGCGGTCGATGGTTTGGGCAAAGGAGGATCTTTAATTTGATCATGATCTCGCTTGTTTGTTTATCATGAGCTGATCTTATGTGAGCATGATGTAGTTCATGAACAAACATGATCATTCACGATCGAATCTCAAACCGGTCGCAGCCTCTCGTCCGAAACGCGTCTGCCCCGCCGCCCAGACGCGTCGACCAGTCCTTTCCAACGACACCTTCCCTCGCCAGACTCTCGCTCTGCCTTCTCCTTCCTGCTCGGCACGTCGCAGACCTCTCTAACGACCGGACGCACGATGGACACCTCTCCTCCTCCAGCGACAGCCCAAGCCGCGGCCCTCGCCAACCTGTTCGACTCTCCGACCCCTCCGCGTCCGCCCCCTCGCGCAGCTCGACTTCCCAACAGCGCCCTCTTCTTCAACTCGCCAACGTCCTCTACTGGAGGCTCGCCGTCAGTCGTCCGCATGTCCGAACGGGCGCCTGCTGCTAGTGGGAGCGGTGGGGACGCTGCTGCGAACGCCAACCCGTTGGACCTCTTTGATGGGCTGGACTTCGATGAGCCGGTGGGGGACGAGCCGGTGGCAGTGACAGCACAGGCAGATGGAGAAGGACTCGAACCGGTAGCTGTCCCTCTGGGGAAGAGGGCAGTTCCCAAGATTGACGAGGCGAGGTGCGTTCTACCGGCTCTCTTGCTCATCTCCGGCGGCATCGAGCTGACCACCTCCCTACGGACTCCTCGCAGATTGCTCGGCCCTCAAGGCATCACCAAGCTCGTCAAGACGGCGCAGAAGATGAAATTCAAGGGAAAGGGCAAGGAGGTGTGTCGTCTCGAGTTCTTCCCTGGGATTTGTCAAGCAAGCAGCTGACAACCCCCGCCTTCGCTTCGCGCCAGGTCGAGGACCTCAACAACCTCATCAACCACTACCACGTCTGGGCTCACCAGATGTTCCCGAAGTCGAAGTTTAAGGACACCATCGCTGTCGTCGAGAGGGTTTGCATCAAGCGCGCCATGGCTGTACGTCGACCTTTCTGCCTCTCTTCAATTCCCTCCTGCGCTCTTGTGGTCTGATATCCTCTCACTTTGTGGTTTAGTCTGCCCTTCCGCGCTTCAAGCTCGAGTTCGACCCTCCCGCTCCAGCTTCCCCTTCTCTTTCTCCCGAGAAGCGTACGGGCAGCTCTCCCCTTCCCGAGGTATCCTTCGCCTCCTCCCGAGCGAACCAAACCCAGCAGTCTCGCCGATCGCGATCTCGATCAAGATCCACCTCTCCCTCTCGACCGCGAAAGATCTTCGCCGCATCGGACTCGATCTCTAGAACACCTCGGGCGAAGGGTTTCGCCAACAACGACTACGACGAGGAGGACGATCGGGAACGAGGGTGGGATATGGACGAGATGATCCGGCTGGCGGAGCAGGACGCATTGGCTGCCGAGAGGGAGATGAACGCTGCATCTGGACCGTCTTCTGCGCCGGCACCAGCGACTGGTGGTGGCGGTGGAGGGGGGGAGGAGGAGGAGGAGGATGGGATGGACTGGGCAGCGTTGGACGAGTTGGAGGCCCAGGAGCCTGCGCCGACGGTGTCAAAGGAGAAGGCGCCGGAGAAACTGAAGGAGGTGGCACGCCCTCAGGCCGAACCGATGGAGGAGCCTGAAGAGGATTGGGACGCCTTTGACGAGATGCATGGTTAGGGTTGCAGACTTCCCAAACCGAACCGTCCAGCGTGTTGGAGCGAGCCGGTATCGAACTATCGATCGAGCGTTCAGCAGCAGAGAGTCAGCCCTGAAGCAGGGAAAGTAGAAGGGGGCGACCCGAAGCGGACTTCGGTGAGGGAGGAGGGAAGTCCGCAGCAACCGCACGCGCGCAACTCATGGTGACGGCACGAGATAGAGAGCGAGAGCCCGGCAAAGGGCGCTCGAAGAGAGAGAGACGGCAAAGGGAGAGGGATCATGATCATACTACGAAAAAGAGAGAGGCAAGCGAGCGTTCATCGCTCAAAGGCAGAAGAGGCAAAGCAGAGCGTTCGTTGGGGGGGAGAGCAGGAGGAGAGGAAGGAGACGGGCAAGAGTTTGGGCAGGAGGGAAAGTATTCGACAGAGGGAAGGAAGCGAGGGATACATGGGGAGTCGGGACGAATCGACTCAGTGAAAGGCGGCGGGAGCCTGCAAAGTGGTCACAAAGGATGTCAGAGAGGGTGCTAACGAGCAATTTTGGACCAGCGGACTGACCTTGGTCCTCTGAACGTGGTGGATCTCTCCCTTGTCGTCGGTCCAGCTCTGCGCGTGTCGAAGAGTGGGCGCCCAAGCAGCGGACTTCCAAGGCTTGATCTTTTCTCTGTGGTGACGAAGGTGCGGAGGGACGTCAGTTGAGTTTGAGGGCGCGCAAAGGGGGAGGACGGACCGGTACATCTCGTCAACCTCCTCGAGGGACAGACCCTTGGTCTCGGGAACCATGAACCAGACGTAAACACTTCCGAAGATGAGCACACCGGCGAAGATGAGCAGGATGAGAGGTCCGATGTCGGCAGCGATCTTGGGAGCAAAGAACGAGAGCAGGAAGTTCCAGATCCCTGAGCAGCGGGGCAGACGTCGGTCAGCCGTCAGGGGCTTCGCTTCAGTAACGCTGAAGAGGAGACGATGGACGAACAGTTGGTTGCAGCACCGAGAGCGATGGCCTTGGGTCGGACACGTAGAGGGAAGGACTCTCCGAGGTACGTCCAAGGGGTGGGCTGTGAGTCGATCAAGGGACTGCAAGTCAGTGGGTATGCATCAGAAAGGCATATTGTGTGGGAGGCGACTCACACCCCAGAAGAACGAGAAGCATGCGATCTGGATGACAGCAAACGCAACGAGGACGTTACCTCCAGCAAGGTTCATCGAGGAGAGCTGATCCTTGGGCGTGTCCGAAGGGGCGAGCGTGAAGTGGCCAACAAGCCCAGCGATGATGGCTGTGGAGATGGGCAAAGAAAAGAGTAAGCCTCGAAGCGTTGGGAAAAATGAGTGGGTGAACTTGCCACATGTCGCCTCCGCCAACGCGCCCCAAAAGAGCATCTTGCGTCGTCCGATCGTGTCCAGAGCCCAAAGAGCCGGAATAGTCGCAGCCAGGGAGACTGATGGCAATCAAGGGAAGAAAGCGGACGAAGGGAGATTGTCAGTCAGAGCCGTCAGAGACAAATGAGACGCGAAAGCACGCACCTCCTCCGAGCATGAGCTGAATCTCGAGCGGACCCATCGAAACGTTCGATGAAGCGAAGAATGTCGCCCCGTAGTAGTAACTGCGGGAGGAGAGCGCACAACGTCGTCAGATTGATGAGGAAGGGAAAGGAGCGCGCCCGCTGTCGCCCGTTCACTTTTAAAGATTAAAAGAGGAAGGAAAAGGGGTGGCGGGAAGAAAGGAGGGGCGCACTAGAAGTTCTGTCCATCTGTTTGGGGGGGAGGATAGAATATATAATAGAATGCAAAGGTTTAGTTTTGGAGTGAAAATCATGGAGAGATGGGAGACGTATTACTTGCTGAGTTGCTGTACGAACATGAGCATGCAGCCGTCTGGTTCGCAGGGAGAGTGAAGGAGGTGGTGTTGGTCAACACACAAAACCGTTTGCGAAGGAAGTGGGCAAAAGGCAAGCGAAGTATTCACTCAGAGTCCTCAGCCAAAGGCGGTTGCGCGTCGAAAAGCACTCTAACCACCCCGCCTTGCCGCCCTCGTTCTCAGCCTTGATACCGACGTTGAGATCGTCGACTTCCTCTTGGACGAGAGGGTCGTCGATGTCACAGCCGTTTAGTCGTCGAATCGCGTCCTTTGCCGCAGTCTCATTTCCTCGAGAAAGAAGAAGTCGAGGCGACTCGGGAAGGTAAATGACACCTCCGCAGAGGATCAGACCAAAGAGAAGCTGGAGACCGACGGGGACTCGCCAAGCGACCGAATTGTCGACGGAGTGGAGGGCGATGTCGAGCTGCGAGGGATGAAAGGACGAGTCAGCGAAGGGCGGGAGGAACGAGAGGAGGGCGACTCACGATATAGGACAGGAAGATTCCCGCGATGACTTGGAGCTGATAGAAGCAAAGAAGGAATCCGCGCAGAGCTTGAAAAGCAAAGAGAGAAGCCGCGCAAAGTGTCAGAAGCAAAGAAGCCATCCAGGCAGAGCTTTATTGGACGCACCTTTGGGAGCACTCTCGCCAATGTATAGCGGCACAATCGCCGACAGCGCTCCAACACCGAGACCAGCGACTAGAGGGACGAGGGAGGGGTAGGGTTGGGGATGGGGTTGGGGTCGGGGATGGGTTGGGGAGGTGGGGGGTAGGGGTAGGGGGGGGAGGGGGGCGAAAAATGAAGCGGTCAACCTCCTGGAGACCGCCGAGAGCGACGAGAGGGCCAGGACGCACTGAATCTGCCGACGGTGATCTGAGCGAGACTGTTGACTGTTCCAGTCTGCAAAGGAAAAAAAGGTAAGGGGGGGGGGGGTCAGCGAGAGCAGATACGACCGCTTGACTTTTTACCCTCCCCTCCCTTGCGCCCCTCACACCCTTCCCAGGCCACCACGGACTGACCTGGATGGCTACTCCGATCGTAAAGATGGCAGACCAGCAGAAGATGGAACCTTTCTGGAGGGCGACAAGGTGGCGAGTTGTCAGTTCTGCTCCACGAGCGAGAGACACGAAGGGGACAAACTCGGCCAAACCGATCAGACGTGAATGCCTGAGCGAGCGACCCGACGAAGGTACCTAAAAAAAAAAAAACGAGCTCAATGTCAGGAATGAAGGCGGAGTGCGAGCAGTGGAGACGCCGAAGTCACCAGCAGAGAGAAGCGAAGTGATGATCGACTGTCGGGAAGGAGAGAGGAAGTACGACCCGTCCGACTTCACCTCTCCAAATCTCCTGATGAAGTCAGGGTGGATGAGAAGACCTGAGCTGTGAATCGGGACGAGGGGGAGACGAGAGAGTTCAAGATCAGTTGTCGTTCGGCTGGGGGAGACCTAGAGGAGGACCCACAGAACTCCGATGTCGTAACTGCGACGGCGCAGGTGGATATTAAAGAAAATTCAGCGTCGGGTGGACAAGCTATAAGAAAAATTACCGTTCTTACCCGAAAAGGAAGCCCTGGAATCAGTTGGACGAGAGTGAGTATGAACGTCCGATGAGACGGGTGGAGGGAGGGGAGGAAGGAAAGGACTCACACCGAAGGCGACGAAGCTGGATTTGTTCAACAAAAGCAAAACAAGGATAGCAGGACATGCGAGCGACAATCAGTCCTTAGAACAATGAGGCAGGGGAGAAAGTGGTAGTGAAGCGTTCTCTCCCTCCCCTGCGGTCGAGTCTGACTTTTCCCCCTCCTTCCCTCAAAAATGGCGGACTTACGTGCAGAAAACGATGACTTTGACGTTCGAGAGGAGGCCGAGAGCTGTCGAGGATGCAAGCAAGCGGCTTCAGCATGGACATCGGATAGAGCATTCCACCCCTCCCTCCCTCTCTCCTCCCCAGCAGGACTCACGAGCCATCTTGTCGACGAGTGTTGTTGTTGTTGTTAGAGAAAGAGGAGCTCCTTCGTTCCCACCAACGCCCCTGTCTCCCTTCTTTAGCATGACGCTCGAAGTCGGGAGGGGTAGGGCATCTCGTCCGCCTAAGTGGCGAACCCGGTCCGTGAGAGCTCGATCTGGTGGAGACCGTGCGCTCCATGCGACCCGATCTCTCAAAACCACCTGCCAGAGGAGAAAGATCAGACGTTTTAGCTCCAAATTCACTCCTCCCGCTGCCTGTGAGCTTTGTCTGGATCAGAGAATTGGGAGACGACGGAGCAAAGGTCCCAAGCGGCAACGGCGTCCGGACTGGAGGTCTCCAGCGAGCTCGAGATTAAAGGGACGGCCTGCCGCTCCTCTTCCCATTTCATCCTCACCCAAGGTCACGTACTTGTCAACGGAATACTTCCCTGGAGCTCGTTGTCAGTACCGGCCTTGCAGGATCCGTTCCGAAGGGAGGCGGGGTGAAGGACGACAGGGAAGCTCGACCTGAGCACGACCCGCCTGTCAACAGTAAGCGCGTCCAGCCATGAGTTCACGTCCGCACTCCACATGTCCTTCCCAACTCTCCATCTGCACACAAGCTCGAGCTCAAGAAAGAAGAAAAGGTCGTCATGTTCGTAGGAAATCGTAAAGAGAAGGAAAACAGTAAAAAGTCTATCTGCTCAAACTCCCAATCCGTCTGCGCTCCCTACGCGACAGGTCTCAAGTCGAGGATCTCTTCAACTCGACTGAGCCCGTTCAGCAGCGTCTGCCGCTCGACCGAGAAGGTCACTCGGAACCAGCCTGGTCGGGATTCGTGGTAGGCCGATCCAGGAGCTGCAAGGCGACGGACGAAGGAGGGTTGTCAGCAGACGGAGTAGCAGGAACAGCAGACAGGGAGTGCCAGACGCACCGAGGTAGACACCCCCATCAAGCAACGCCTGGAACCCCTTCTTCTCCTGCTCGACCGTAGTCCAACCCATCTTCCTCCCAAGTTGAACCCAACAAAAGTGTCCGGCGCACGTATTGGCCACCTCGACCCCTCGCTTCTCAAACCACCTCCGCACCAGCCCGTGGGCCTCGCCCAGCCGACGCTTGTTCTCCGCGAGGAACCAGTCGACGAACGAGCTGTTGGATGCGGTGGGCGAGGTAGGGCAGGTGAGGAGGGCCGAGAAGAGCACGTCGGCGGGCGAGGAGATCTTCATGAGCATTGCCGTTTGCGAGAGCGTCCGGATCAGACGAGGATTGTGGGGTGTGATAAGCACGCCGATGCGGAGTCCGTTGCTGCAAACAAGTAACAAGCGCAAGGTCAGACGTGGTCGTCGAGGAGGGAGTAGAGAGCAGGAATCACCATGCAAAGTCTTTCGACGCTCCCGATATGACTTTTAAGTTTTATTTTTTAAAGAGCGCGAGGTCAGACGAGTGTCGTAGCTCATGATGGGAGTGGAGGGCTGGGACGCACCATGCAATCGCGATTTGTCAAACCTGACGCCCGTCTCCTTCTCGACGTCCAAGCTCAACATCGACGTGAACGGTTCCGCCTCCTTAAAGTCCGGGTTGTTGTACACCGACAGACCGTAGATCTCGTCCGAGACGAGGTGAAGGTTGTGCTTTTCGGCAAAGAGGGCGTAGTCGAGCAGGGTTTGGCGCGAGTAGGTTTTGCCTAGCGGGTTGGATGGGTTGCAGATGATCATCGCTCGAATCTGAATCGCAAGTAGCGTATGAGGTCAGCATCGAGTACGGGCTTGAAGTCAAAGGCTTGGAAGCCAACGCACCTTGACGCACTTAGCTTCGCTCTCCCTCAACGCCCGTCCAAACCGCCTCTCGATATCCCCCTCCTGCTCTTCCTCTTCCTCAAGCGGAACACCCACCAGCACAGTCCCGCTCCTCGGCATGAGGTCGCGATCGAAGCCCGAGTAATAAGGTTTCGAGAGGAGCGCGCCTTCGCCCGCGTCGAGCAGGACGTGGAAGAGCTGGTCGAGTAGTGCTGAGCAGCCGTTGCCAGTAATGATGTCCGACGGCTTCAGAACCGTGGAGGACTTGAATTTGCTGTAGACGATGAGGGGGAGAGACTTCAGCAAGACAGTTCGGCGCAAGTTGAGCAGAAGGGGGAACGCACGCGTTGTAAAACCCCGCGAGAGCGTCCATCAACCGTCTAGATCCCCAAAGGTGGTCGCCGTACGAGAGATCAGGAATCGTCATGGACTCCTTGAAGGCCTGGACGAAGAAGGTCATGAGCTCCTCGGCCACTGGATCAAAGCCAGACGAAACGCGGTCAACTCATGTGCGTTTGACAATGGACGTGGAGAAAAGAGATGGACGGACTGAGGAAGTTCTCGGCGACACCCAGAGAGATGATGCCGTTGGGGTTCTTGACGGGGCAGTAGACGTCGTTGAACAAGCAAGCGAACCTATTCCAATCAGATCCTATCGTCAGTGACTGCGCCTTAGTCCATCCGAGCTGTCCTCCAAGCAGGAACGCACCTCTCGATAAGCGGACCGGCGTCGGGTCCTTGCGTCGCTCTGTTCGAGAGCCTGGGAGCCTCGCTGATTTTGCCTTCGGTTCCAGCCTGCTCGGACTCGGACGGCAGTCGGTCGAGTCCGTCCTTGAGCGGATGCGAGGTCGGCACGCCAAAGGGAGGTTGGAGAGAGAGGGGTAGATCGGATGACCGGGGGGGAACTGTCGCGCAGGTGAGAGAGAGGAAGCCAGTCGTCACCTCTTCGACGCGACTGGACGGGTTGGGCTTGATGAGCTGCATGGTTGACAGGTCAGAGGAAGAGCGCGGAGTTTGGAGGTCGAGCAGGCTGGTCGGATGGGAGGGCGGGCTGGTGGTTGGAAGGTCGACTGGCGACTGGTCTGATCGAGTCAGGCGGGCAAAGAAAACCTGCCTGCTATCCGTGTGCTGGCGACTGTGCCCAAAGCATTCCGAATCGGACGACCCAGGCGGGCGGACGTGAGCGAAGGCGGAGCGGTCGTCAGAGTCCGACGGAAAGCGCGAGCGCTGCGGGGAGATGGCAGGCGAGCGTAAGTGCTGTCGGGGGCTGGAGGGTGGGTAAAATCAGCTGCGTGTAAGCTTTCGTGGAGGACGGGCCGTCGTCTGAACGTTCAATCTGGCTTGGAGACGACGAGCTAGCCAGTTGGGCGGAGAGGCTGGAAAGGGGAGCGTGGGACTCTTCGGCCAGCACGCCATACCTCGGTGCCCAAGTCACCCCGTCAGAAGGGAAACTACAGACCCCCGATGGTGAAATGCTGCGCGTCTGCGGCCCTCCACCTTCTCGCCCAGGGCTGCAGTTTCATCTCCTCTTCAGCCTTCCTCCTCAAACCTCCTCTCGCCCGTGCCTTCGGTCAGATCCGCCCTACCCCCACGCAGGTCCGTCTCGTCCCTCTGTCTCACACACTCTGCCGAATCTTGGTCAGGCCAGGCTGACGCTGCCCATCTCTTGCACCTCGCCAGCAGTCCCTGTCTGCCGCCGCGTCGACCTGCGCTTGGCTCAACTCCCCTTCCTCCGTTCCCCGGCCGATCCTTTGCCATCGACCTCGAACCTCACGCGCTTAAGTCTGACCTTGCGCAACCTGGCTGCTTGAATGAGTGGCTTCCCGCCGCCTCTTCCGCCTCCGACCGGCGACGCCCCTCCAGCTCAGTTTGTCTCGCCCTACGGACCACCCCGTCCTGCTCTTCAACCACCTGCTCCTCCCCTGGCCGGCGCTTCATCTTCAGCTTCCTCTTCCATGACCCCTGCTGCAGGCGTACCCAAGCCGCAGTCGTTCAACGGCGGTCTCCCGGCTTCTGCAGCTCCTCCGCCCGACGGCCGACTCGTCAGCTTTCCTCACTCCTACGCACCTCACCCTGCCCCTCCTCCATCGTCGGGCCCACATTTGGCTCACCAACCTCACCCAGCTCCGCTCGATGGTCCCTCTTATCGGCCCGACGGTCGGCTAGGTCACGCAGGACCCTTCCCTGACTCGGCGAGCGCACCTCACCACGGCGAACCATCCTGGACGGCCGAGCAGGAGAAGAAGGACAAGGAGAGCCGCGCCGAGCGAGAGAAGATCCGAAAGTCCCACATCGAGGTCCTGAACCGACCTGCCTTCTCTCCCTACGCTCCGCCTACCAGCGCAGGCGCTTCTCCGGGAGCGCTAGACGTCAAGATGGAACCTCAGGCTCACCATCCCCCTCAGCACCCTCCTCAACCTACTTCGACTACGTCGGGGAAAGTCCGAAGCATTCCAGATCGTCGCAGGGGTCACCATGCACACAACTCCCTCTCGTCGAGCGGCCCATTCTTTGCTGGTGGGCCGGACGCATCCTCAGCTCGTCCAGTTCCAGAGTCCTTCAGCGGTCCCTCTCCCCAAGTCCGAACGCCGTTCCTCGCGACCCTGTCCAAGGACGCTCCTTTCCTTGGCAGGTTCGTCTACGGAGGGTCGCACTGGATGTTCCCGACGGACGTCAGTCGCAAGGCAACCGAGTTGACGGACGCGACCAGTCGAGCTGGCGCGCCTGCCGGCGGAGGGCGGATCGAGGTCGTCATCCCCGCCGGCTATCTTGGTTCGGGCTGGTCCGTCAAAGGCGACTCTTCCTCTCCCCCGACCTCCGAGGAGCAGACCACCTCGCCGGACGGGTGGAAGAGGCTGGTCAAGGAGGTCAACTCTGAACGACGGGTGTGGGGCACGGAGGTGTACACGGACGACTCAGACCTGATTGGCGTCCTCGTCCATTCGGGCTGGCTCATCCCTTCAACTCTCTCCCCAGGAGTGGACAACGCGTCGGAGGGAGAGGAAAGCAAGCGGAAGCGCTCGCAGTCGTCGACTGGAGGGCAGGGGTTGCTCGTCGCGCTCAGGGTCGTTGGCAGACTCGTGCGGTTCGTCGGGACGGACAAGCACGGCGTCAAGAGTCGGGGCTGGGGCAACGGGCACGACGGAGCGAGCATGGCTGTCGAGGGCATCTCAAAGGTCGAGGTGTGTTCTCTCTCGCTGCTTTGGTGCCCTGGCGTCGCTTTGAAATTCATCTGATCCCCTCGTACACTTACCTCTTGCAGACCGAGCGCGCGCCGACGCTCTCGCGCCGGACCAAGAAGCCGCGGATCGCCCAGCTCGTGCAGATGCGCAACGAGCTCGTTGACGAGATCCCCCAGGAGACTATCAGCCTCAACATCTTTGGTGGAGCAGGGTCCGTTCTTCCTTTCCCCCACTCTTCCGTTTGTCCTTCCAGCATCCATGCCAACCTCAGACCCTCTAATCTTTTTTCTTTCCTTGGGCGAACAGGTACAAGTACTCGCCCCCCGCGTTGGCGGATGCGATGGAGCTGTCGGAGATTGAGCCTCCGGAAGACGTGCCCGAGGGTGGTCAGCAGGGCGATGACGGACAGCAGGTGCTTTACAGGAAGCTCAGGCCGGATCTGCACGACTCAGACCTCCTGCTCGAGAACTCGGAGGAGAAGTGCGTCTCCTTCATCTCGACGTCTTTCCCGTCGTTACGGTACTGATTGAGATTCGGGTTTCCTTGGCTTGAGCAGGTATCGCATCCGACTAGACGCGCCTGGATCGACCGTCCTGACGATCCGCATCTTCCCCCACCCGACGCTCACCTCGAAAAGTGCCCCCGCGCCAACGCCGACGGACGGCCAGCCGCTCGGGGCGGGTGTCGTCCAGAAGCGCGACCTCGAGTGGGTCGACGGGGGTTTGATCGTCCGCGAGGCTGCCGGCGAGAGCGGGCCTGGTCAAGGGTGGTTTTGTAGGGTTGAACGGTGGTGGTGGGAGAAGCGACAGGTGGGGAGTGAGGAGGGAGGGGTGGGGAATGGAACGATTCCGGAGTGGGTGGTCAAGGGGTCGGCGCCGGCGTCGGTTGATGGGGATGCGCCGGCGGAGGGAACTCCAGCTGGGGCGGATGTGTCGATGAAGGGGCTGTAGACGTGTACGCATAGGGTTGAAGGGAGGGGAGGTGACGGTTGTTCGGAATCTATCACTCATTGATCTGAACTGGCGAGCAGTTGGGAGTCGGGGCGTCCCAGGTGAATTTTGACGAGAGATTCAAGTAGGGCGAGAAGTTGTCTAAGGCCTTGGCCCATCTTTGGACGAGAGCGACTCCATCTGATCCAGCCTCGACCAGCAAAACGACAACAACCCCCAACTCTCGTCCCTCCCTTCCTTTTATTTCGGTCTACCTCGCCCATGTCGCGCCCAGCTTCGCCCAGGGTGGCCTCGTCCTCCAACCTCTCGAGTCAGTTCAAGACGGCCCAGGAGCAGGAGGCCAGTGAGACGCTCCTCAACTCGGCCCGGCGGTCGAGCGCCGCCCAGCCCGAGCCTGCCCAAAACCCAGGTAGGTCTTCCTCCTCGTCACAGCTGGACGCTTCTGGTGTGGGTGTGTGGGAAGGGAAGCGCAGGAAGAAGTGGGAAAAGAAGCGGAGGGCTGAGGGAGCTGGGACCACGGTCTGGGGCGCAGGGCTCAACGACAGGCGCGAGCACTCCTAGGGAGAGACTCGTTCAAGCTTGCAGGCTCAGGAGAAAACTTTCACGAGGCTCTCCGGGACGTCTGGTCCTTCGCAGCGTTTGTTCTGTTGGACCCACGTAGCGCAGGGAGTTGCAGAAGAGGAAGGGGGGTTGGTCGCGCTCCCTTGTCTCTGGCGCGTCTCGATCACGTCCCGCCTCCCTCTCCCTTCGCCTTCGTTCGTCGCTCCTCGCTGTCCTCTTCGACGCGCTGAGGTGTATACTCGCTCCAGGAGTTGCCTGCAGCTGCCTCGAGCTCTGCCCAGGCGCGGTCTGAAAGGGCAGGGAGAGGGCGCGTCGTCTCAAACCGAAACCCTCGCACGCAGCACCGCACTGACGGCCCTTGCTTCTGTCCTCTGTTTGCCAGTCTACCCTATCCTGGCTTACTGCGGTGCCTCCATCATGATGACGGTCATCAACAAGTATGTCGTCTCGGGCGCCCACTTCGACATGAACTTCCTCCTCCTCACGATCCAGTCGGCCGTCTGCGTCGCCGCCGTCTTCATCGCGAAGCGCCTCGGCGTCATCACGTTTAGGGACTTCGACATGAAGGATGCAAAGATCTGGTTCCCCATCAGCGCGCTCCTCGTTACCGTCATCTACTCTGGAAGCAAGTCTCTGGTTCGTCCGCTCGACCGCTCGCTACTTTTCTTCTGACGATCTGCGCGAGGACGTTTAGACTGATCAGCGTTCCAACCCTCTTTTTCTTCTGACGTTTCTTCTTCCTCACAGCAACACCTGTCGATCCCGGCCTACACCGTTCTCAAGAACGGAGCCATCATCCTTACCGTGCGTTCCGCTGACGCGACCACACTTCTGCGCTCTGAGGTTGACAATCTCTGCGCGTTCTTTTCACAACAGGCCTACGGAGAGGTCATCTGGTTCGGCGGTAACGTTTCTAGCCTCACCCTCTGCGCTTTCGGACTCATGGTGAGTCGATGTACAACTCAAGTCAGGCTTGAAACCGTTCTGGGGTCTGATGCGCCAAACCACTTGACTCGTACAGATCATCTCGTCCGTCGTTGCCGGGTGGCCCGAGCTTTCCAAGACGCTTCTCGGAACGTGAGTGTGCCATCCTGACCCTCGACAGCGTCCTTCAGTACTGATCGTGTCTTGCTCGTTCATCTCGCAGCGCCCCTGTCTCCGCTGCTGACGCTGGCTTCAACGTCGGCTACCTTTGGATGCTCATCAACTGCGTTGCGACGGCCACCTACCTCCTCACCATGAGGAAGCGAATCAAGCTCACTGGCTTCAAGGACTGGGACTCGATGATGTACAACAACCTGCTGTCCATTCCCATCCTCGTTCTCGCCTCCATCCTTTTCGAGGACTGGGGATCGGCTTCGCTCGCTCGAAACTTGTGCGTCTGCGCCTTCGCTCTGCCTCGCTCAAAACAGGCCGAACTGACTCTCGTCGTCTTTGGTGTCTCGCTTCCAGCCCTCCCGAGACTCGATCGCTCCTCCTCTTCTCCATCGCCTTCTCTGGAGCTGCCACCGTCTTCATCTCGTACTCGACCGCCTGGTGCATCCGAGTCACGTCGTCGACGACCTACTCGATGGTCGGAGCCCTCAACAGTGCGTTCCTCCCTTTCTTTAGCCTCCTTCCCATTCGTGCATCCGTGCTGACCTTCTCGTTTTCTCTACGTGCATCAGAGCTCCCCATCGCCGCCTCGGGCATGCTCTTCTTCGGCGACCCTGCCAACTTTACCAACGTCACGTCGGTCCTCGTCGGCTTCTTTGCTGGACTCGTCTACTCTGCCGCCAAGAACCAGCAGGCAAAGGAGGCAAAGGCAAAGGCGTCGAGCGACATTCCGATGTACAACAAAGAGTCGAAGCCCTAAACGACCTCTTCACTTTAGTATTGGCCGACGTCCCACGCCCATGGATCGCTCGGATCCGTCGGAACAACTCCCAATCTAGCCCAACTAGACTTTCCTCCTCCCCTCAAGAAAACCAACACCTCCTTCATCCTCAAACCCCTCTGTCTCCAAAACTTCCTTCTCTTCTTTCCCGTGTATTGTCCAGAGCTACGCGAAAGTAATCCGATTCTACGCCTTTAGAGCCTTGCCTTTCCTTGGGACGACCGTCTGCTTGCAAAGCAAAGAGACAAAGACGCCATCTGAGCAGAGAAAGGAAAATTGAAAGTCGAAAGGAATAAAATATCATCTTGTCATGTACGCCGCTCTCCTCATTACTCCTTCCTCCCGCCCCGTCCGCGGTCGCTCAGTCCTTCTTCGCCTCAGCAGCTGGGATTAACGCGGCGTGTCTCTTGTACAGCTCCGTGTGCACTGCGAGCAGAGGGCGGTCGTTTGATCAGTCCTCGTTCGACTGACTGAGGTTGATCGAGAGTCTCTGGCGACGCACCTTTGCCGGAACTCGGGAAGTGACCAGAGGTGGCCAATCGAAAGACAGTCTCGGTCTGAGCGCTCTTTGCGACCTCGTTGGAATTTTGAACCGGAACACGAAGAGTGTCGAAGGGGAGCGTCCATGGTCAGTGCTTCTTCTGCGCGAAGACAGGAAGGAGAGGCAGAGGTGACGCACCTAGAGCCATAGCGCACCTTCTCCCATCGAACTTCGGACTGTCAAATCAGTCAGTCGGTCCCTCCGCGTCTCGTCGACCAGCTTTTGGAGGCCTCGAGCGTCCGTTCGACTGTCAGCGGGCTCGACGCGGCAGGTCCATTGCGCTCAAACTGATGATCTCGCCGAGGGTAGCTTGGGGAAACCGAGGGAAAGGGCATTGGCCAGGAGTCAGTGTCGTGACATGGATCGCCTCGCCCGAGGTCCACTCACTCATGCTCTTGAGATGCAGGAGAGTCGTCGAAGGGGCCGTTGTTGGATGCTGCTGTCGACTCGGCGCAGCTCGAAACTCCGCCCAACCCGGCATACGTACGGATTACGTCGAGCGAATCCTTGACCAACCTCATGCTGGCCTAGAGCTGATCTTCGCCTCTAGGTACTGAAGGATGAGAGGGACGCCGGTTCGTTAGCCCTGCAATATGATGAGCTCGACCCTGTCAACGATCCACACCTGCCCTGACGGAGAGACCTCCACCCTCCCGGTCGTCCGAACGTAGAAGAGAGACGGCTCATCACGATTGGAACTGGACGAGGTTTACAACGGAACTGATATGGACACCCAAGGGGTTCAAGAGGGAGGAAAATCGTTGGGACGGAGGAAAGAGGGAAGACGGGGTAGAGGGGTGAACACAACGGTTTGGAAGCAAACGAAAAACGCGGTAGAAGGTAGGATCCTAGGGTTGGAGACGAGCTTGATGCGAGAATGGAAGATTAGGCATAGGTTCTTGAGAAGTCGCTCTAGAGTGCGACCGGGTAGGAAAAGATGAAATGTTGACCGGATCTGGGACGAGAAGGACGGGATCGAGAGCGGACAAGAGGGAATCGTGAAGGCGACATGACGAGCGAGGACTTGAGGCATCCGACGGAAGAGGCCGGGTGATGGACGACGGGAGGAGTGAGAGAAGGAGGATTGTCTAGGCCTGGCTGCTGCCGTCATCCGTCGCGAACTCGGCGGTGACCTGAGTGGTCGCCTCGGACGCTCGTCGAACTCGCTTGGTTGTCGCCGCTGTTTTCGAGTCGGCTCCGTTGGCTCCCGATCCCGCGGCCGCTGCAGCTGCCTTGGCCTTAGAAGAGCTGCCCTTGCGAGAAGGTGCGTCCTTGCCAGGTCCGGATCGGTTTCTGCAAGACAAGTTCGGACGTCAGCAACTAGGTCGTGCGCGACACAGAGCGATTGAAGACGCACCTCTTCTTGATGACGTCTGTCTTGAGCGAGAGTGGTCGAACGACTCCGTGCAGCTTGTAGAACAGACCGCAGGCCTGGAAAGAGGACGAGGAAACCGGGTCAGCGCCAGCCAGGCCAAAGCTTTCCATCAGAAGAGGCGCAATTCACGTTGCATAGCGGGTTACCGTCCGGATCTCGCCGCCAGAGCGGAGTGTTGGTCGTGTGGCAGTTGCTGCAGATGGTGGGAGCGTCTGCGCCTCCCGACGTGCGCGCAGGCGGAGGAGCGGCCGACCCTGACCCTTCGGGCGTGTTGCCCTCGCTCGTCGAACCGGTAGGTGTTTTGGGCGACGTCTTCGACTCGGTCTTGACATTCTTCTTGCCAACGAGAGGTCCGTTGGGGACAGCCGAGCTGACGGCGAGGTCGGCAGAGTCGTCCTCGTTGACCTGATGGCTGCTTGACTTCCTCGAAAACGGCGGAGGCTCGATCGAGGGCTGGTAGGACGAGATCGACTTCTTGCGGCCGGTGCTAGACGAAGCCTTGGAGACGGCGACAGGGCGCGGAAGAGCTCTCTTGGCCAGCGGAGGAGTGGGTGCCATGTGGGGCGAATCGGCCGGGGATGAATAGTTGCTGATCGACCCGCTGCCCCTGACGTCGCCCCCTTGCCCTCCCTCGCCGTTAAGAGTCGTGGACGAGCCGTTGGCGCTGTTGCCACCGAGCACTTGCGACGGGTTGATGTGGGTGAAGGTCGTGTTGGTCCCAGCGGCTGAGTTGTGCGTCCGGGCGTTCGCAGAGTAGAAGAGGTTCATGAGGTTCTGCATGTCGGCCGCAGAGTCGGCGCTGCTCGAGAGCAGGTTGCCGTTGGCGTCGTACGTTCCGACTTCGGTCGCAGGGGACGTTCGACTGGTGAAGTTTCCGTAGCCGGGCGAGGTCGTCTGCGAACCGGGCGAGGTGCTGGACGACAGCGTCGCAGCCTGCGTCCAGTCTGTCGATCCGAGGGCATCATCTTCGGTCTTGGGTGTTGGCCCGTCCTGAGCGGTAGCCGGAGACGAGGTGAAGTTGGCACCGGCACCCTGCTCTCCACTAGCAGCGTTGAGGTCGAAGAAGCCGTCGAGGTTGGACGTGAAGGTGAAGCTGGACGAGGGGAACTGGTTGGGGTCGTCGAAGTCGGCGCCGTAGATGTTGTCGTGCAGCGAGTCGAACTCGGAGGCGTACGTTGGCTCTCCTCCGGGGTTGAAGTCGGCCGGTCGCTTCTGGGACTGCAAAGAGATGGACCAAGAGGAGATTTAAACCTTCAAGCACTCGAGAGCAACGAAAGCGAGGAGTCGTAGACTCACCAGAAGACTCTCGCTCCTCTCGACCTTTGCGATCTCCTTCTCCGACTGTCCCCGGTCCAGAGACGGTCTCGACACTCCTCCATGGTCAGAGACGCTCGCCGACGAAGGCAACGACTGCGAATACCCCGTCCCGGCCGTCAAGTCGGTCGACAGCGTATCGAACAGCGCCGCCGTCCTCAAAGCGTGCTGGTACGACGTGCTCTGCTCGTCGTCGTGCGTCGAGTGGCTGGGCATGTGGCTTGGGAAGTGGCCAGGCTCAGAGTAGGCCACCTCGCCCGTCCCGTCAAAGAGCGAGAACCCTCGAGCGTCGTTGAAGCCGAAATCAAGAAGCGACTGGGCGTGAGGGTGGTTCTGCGTGTGGTCGGTCGAGAGTCCAAAGCTGGCGTTATTCATCGGGATGGGGATCGACTGAGATCCAGACGACGTCGAAGGCTGAGGAGCGCCAGGCGACGTGCCGTGCGTGCCGTAGTTCTTGGTCTGGTTGGGGTTGAGGAAGTCGAGAGCTCCGAGCAGGGCGTGCGAGTGGGCCTCGCTGTGCGTGAAGGCAGCAGGCTCGTACGCCGAGGCCGAAGGGAAGGGTGCTCGAGAGCGCGACCGAGACGCGGCTCGCCAGTCCATTGACATGCGGGAACGAGACCGACTCTTGGCACGCCAGTCCATCAGGTCGAGGTCGGCAACCGGTCTGAACGCCAGGTGAAGGCAGGAGAGGTGGTAGGAGTCAGTAACGGGTAGGGGCCCAAGTCGCAAGACGGAGGACTCACTCGTTCGCCCCCGTGAAACCAGCATCGAAACCAACGACCCTCGCTGTCGGCTTCCTCCCTCGTCCTCTCCGCTCGTCCTCCTTGGGCTGATGGTCCGACGAGATGGTCTTGTGCGAGTGCTTGGACGTGTGCGAGTGGTTCGACCCGAGCGAGGCGAGCGACTCGAGGTTGGGCGACAGCAGCTGCTCGAGCGTCGCCTGGGTCGGGTCCATCAACCCAGTTTCAAACTGGTCCGTCTCCTCGTTCTTGCTCTCCCTGAGCTCCTTGAGGAAACGCTCGTCGTCCTCGCTGAGCGGACCTAGACCGGCCTCGAGCTGGGCGAGCTCGTCCCGCTTGAGCGACATGGCCATCATCCGCCAGGTGAGGTTCTCCATCCGGTGGTTGCCTGCAGGGTCCGACTTTTGCTTGGCGTACAACTTCCAGACCTTGGTCGTCGGGTGGTCGTTGGCCGAGTCGTCGTTGTCGCCTGCTGCGGCGAGGGGCGAATTGTAGTGAGGTCCGGGCGTACTCGTAAGCGACGGAGACGGCGCGACCGAGCCAGAGACAGACGGAGAAGGAGCGGCGGACTCGGCCGTTCGACTCGGTTGGCGAGAGTGTTTGTTGGCACCGCCGTACAACCCGCTGCCGGCCGACTTGTCAAACGACCTTGACGACAGCGCAGGCGAGGGCGTGTTGCCGTTGGCGACCGACGACGAAGACGAAGACGGCAAGGGAACGGGTGCTGTTCGTCCGGATGGATCGCGTCCGTGGTGCAGGCCTCTTCCTCTCGGAAGCATCGGAGGATTCATGGGCGAGGACGACCCGGACAGGTTCGAGAGGTTCCAGGCGTGCTCGATCGAGGGCGAGAGCGCACCCTGACTGCCCCCTCCAAAGCTGGGCGATCCAGCAACGGGCGACTGCATCTCTCCTCCTGCTCCTCCCATGCTCATGCCTATGCTCATCCCGAGCCGTATCGCCATGGCGAGCGTGTCGTTGCTCCCTCCCGTCTCCGGAATGGATCCCCCCGGAAGAGCAAGCTGCGAGAAGTCGAACCCTCCACCCGGTTGGGGCGAGTGCAACTGGTTGAAGGGGGATTGAGGAGGAGGCATGGCGATCCCCGTGGCTGGAGGGAAGGCGTACGACGGAAGAGATCCAGAACGCGGCTCCCTGGGGCCGAGCCCACCGCCGAGCGAGAGGTTGCTGGGACCTTGCGAACCAGGCTGCTGCTGCTGGTGAGGGGGCGACTTCATGAAGTTATTGAGACCGAAGCCGTTCGAGGGCTGACTGCCGACGTCGAACCCGAGGGGCGAAGTAGGGTGGTACGGGGAGGCTGGCGGCGGGAAGGCGAACGACGGCATGGACGAGCTGAGGTCGAGCTGCTGCTGCTGGAGGTGCTGTTGCTGGTGCGAGGGCTGACCGATCCCAAACAATTGCTGGTGCTGTTGCAGTTGCTGGTGCTGCTGCTGGAGATGGGATGCTGGGGTCGAGCTTCTGGACGAGCCGGCCGAGCCGAGCTGCTGCTGTTGCTGCTGAGGAACGCCCCGGGCCCAGTGCGACGAACTCGACGGGGGCGGGAACATGGCGCCGTTGGCCTCCATCCCAAGTGGCGAGTGAGAGGGAGACGAAAGGAGAGTTGGGAGGGGTTCCTGGCGAGAGTGAAGGGCGAGACAGCCAACTCAAAAGGGCGTGCGGTCGAAGAAGGGGCGGATGGAGGCGGAGGAGAAGAGGGGCAAGCTAGAGGGACGCCGGCAGGACAAGGAACGAGATACGCCAAATCAGCACCCCAGGCAACCGGACCCATGCCAGGACGAGCACTCACTACTCTGCTACGATGGAGGCTACGTGCGTGGTGCTTGCGGAGGGGAGGGAGGGGATGTCGTGGGCTGAGTTTGGGCTGAAGCTCGCAGCAAGTCGTCTCTGATTCGCTCTGACCCCAGACCGCAGGTGCAAATACCAAGAGCGGGGGAACTCGAACTCTTCAAATTGGTGCTCTCCCTTCTTTCTTTCCTGGCTAGAAGTCGTCCCTGAAGAAGGATCATAGTTCGAAAAGGGGGGAGGACGGAAGGTTATAAAGCTACAGAATAAACGAGAGCGCTCTAAGTGAGGGAGGAGGAAGGGGAGGCTGATGCCGACGCTTGCATGTCTAGGTTAAATGTCCGAGGAAGGGCGATAAGTAATGTGTAACGATGCACTTGAGGCCAGGACCAATTTCGCGAGATGGAAGAGCCGACGAGATGAAAGAAGTCGTTTGACGAGATGGGAGGAAGAAAGGGAACGAAGGGGCAACCGGCGCTTAGAGGACGAGGGCTCCTATCGCGACAGCGACGAGACCAGCGACGACGGACGAGGACGACCAGCGGGAAGGAGCGTCCGACTGGGGGGTGGAAGAGGCAGTGGGGCTGGAACTGCTGCTGCCGCTTCCCGAACCGCCGCCAGTCACGGCAGTGGTCGTTGCTGCTGGAGCGGTTGACTTGGTGGAGGTGGAGGGGGGGTCGGTCGATCCGGCCGTCGTCAGGGATTTAGTCTGCAAGGGTGGAGAGAGGTGGAGATCAGTCGAAGTCTTCTCCTTCGAAACAACGGAGAAGGAAGTGAGGGCGTACCACACCGTTGGGGCAGAGGTTGCCGATATCGGTCAAGGGGAGGATGAACTGGGGCGCTCCGTTGGTGACAGTGATGGTCGACGCTCCGTTCTTGTCCGTCTGCCAGGATGTGCACTGCGATCGACAAAAGCCAGCCAAAAGTGTCAGTCATCGCCCACCCACTCGAAGAGGGTCGGGCCGTGAAGGGCACGCACGGTGAAGAGGTCGACAACAACGGTAGCGACGGGCAGACTGCTGTTGGAAGGAACGTTGACCGAGCCAGATCCGCTGGAACCTCGGTTCGAGAGGACGGCAACCATCGGACCCTTGGAGATGACGATCTCGGTCGCGGTGTAGGTCGAGATCTCGGCCTGCGCAAAAACGTTCAAAGTCAGTCCAGTTCGATCAAGTGGGGAGGGCCAGGCGAGAGTAAGGGACGAACAGGAGTAGTGTAAAAGGTCGAGTCGGCCGCTCCGGCTTGCTTTCGGAAGCTCGTCAGATTCGAAACGAACTCGTACCCGATCGCCGTTGTGTCGTAGTTGCTCTCCCACATGGGCTCTGCAGACCGACAGACATGTTCTCAGTGAGCGAGGTTCATCTAGGCGAGGAAGAAGAGGAAGGAGCCGAACCTCGGTTGGCAGGGTCAGCGCCTCCAGTGAAGCCCTGCTCCTGACCGTAGTAGACGATGGGAATCCCGTCCGTGACGAACGACCAAGCAGCAGCGTTGGCGTTGGCCTGGAGGTCCTTGGTCGTCGACGCGTACCGGGGCTGGTCGTGGTTGTCGAGGAACGTGCCGAGGAGGGACATGTCCTTTGACGCGGCGGCCATGTCGTTGTACGTTGCCGCGAGGGTGGCCATGCTTCCGCCCGGGTTGGCAAAGGCGTAGAGCGACTGGTAGTAGACGGCGTAGCTGAAGATCCCGTCCATGACCTCGGTGTAGGGCGCGATGTAGTCGACGCTTCCGTCCAGGACCTCTCCCAGGGCGTAGACTCCACTGGCGGCGGTGAAGCTGGGCCAGAAGTCCTTTCGGACGTGCTTGACCGTGTCGATTCGGATACCGTCGATTCTGAGTAGCAAACGAGAGCAGCGCGGATCAGTCTCTAAGTGGACTGGGCAGCAAGGCGAAAAAGGACGACGCACGAGTAGTCGGAGACGAGCTGCTTGATCCATGCCTCGTAGTACGAAACAACGGTGTCGTCCTCAGTGTCAATGTCAGGGAGGATAACGTTGTTGTCTCCAAGCCAGCACTGCTCAACCTGGTTCTGGTTCGTGTAGTCCGAGATCGTGCAGTAGGTGTGGTAGTCGCCCGCGGTGTCGAACGCACCGTGCTCAGCGCCTGGCTTGAAGGACGATCCGTCGGTGGAAGCGACGTGGTTGACGACCTGAACGAGGAACAGACGAGCGCGATCAGCCATTGTCAAGGGGTAAGGTTTGAAAGGGAGGGAGTGAACGCACGACGTCGACCATCAGGTACATTCCTCTTGCGTGCAAGGCAGCGCTCAACGACTTGAGATCATCGGACGTTCCAAAGTTGTCGTTCGTCTTGGAGATGTCGAGCGACCAGTAACTTCAAGCGCAAAGGACGCAGTAAGCCTCGGTCAGTGGGTTACGTTGCCAAGTGCTAGTGCTCGCCAAGATTCGACACGCACCCGTGGTAGGCCTCTCCCGTCGCAGTCGTGCCTGCTAGGTTGTCGACGACGGGCGAGATCCAGATCGCATCGAAACCCATGCCCTGGATGTAATCGAGCTTGTCGGCTGCAGAAAGCAAGTCGAAGGAGCAGGTTGAGCGACGCGTCCGTTATCAAGCAAACGGCAAGAAAGGAAGTCGACGCGACGTACCGAGCGCAGCCCAAGTTCCTCCACAGCTGCGCGAGCAAAACAACAGCCATCCAAATGTCAGCAAGAACTCAGAGTAAGCCCAGAGTAGGGACGCGAAACGCACTAGAGTCGGTCGGCGACGTTGCAGGTCGAGGTGACTGAGTCAGGTCTGGCAAATCTGTCGGTGATAACCTGGTAGATGGTCTTGTCGCGCCATTCGGCAGCCGTGAGAGCGGCAGCCTGCTGGACGAGAGCCAGCGAAAGCGCAAGCTTGAGGGAGAGCGAGGAGGCGGAAAGCATGATGACTGAGGAGAAGTAGGAGAAGGAGTGTAGAATTGGAGACGAGTGACGGGGGGGAGGTGCGCGATCCAGAGACGGGCTGAAGGGAACCGAAGGCCGGGAGCGTGCAAGGGAGACGACCGCGGAGAGAAGGCGAACGAGGCGAAAGAGAGCGTCAAACCAGACCAGGAAGACTGCGACTCGGATGAAGCTGCTGCTGCTGGAATTTGCTGTCCGTTTCGGAGTTGCTGGGGGTGGGGAAGGGAGAGTTTGAGCGAAAAGGCAAACAGGGCCAAGCGGGAGGAGGCGCGTGCAGCGGCGTGTGTACACTCGCGCGAACGAACGAAATCATAGACCCCACATAATTCCATATCTGGGAAAGTTGTGCCCCGTCGCTCCTCTCCGCCCCTTGACTCGTTCAGCCCACACTCTCCTCTTCTCTCCTTCTCCCTCACCTTACCGCCCCCAACCCCTCCCTCTCCCAACCTTACATCATGTCGCAGCAGCTTCGCGATCTCTTTGAAAAGAGCAAGAAGGAGGACCACACAGTCTTCGTCTCGTTCCTCACCGCCGGCTTCCCCACCAGGGACTCAACCGTCCCGCTCTTGCTCGCCCTCCAGAAGGGAGGCACCGACATCATCGAGCTCGGTATCCCTTTCAGCGACCCTATCGCAGACGGACCTGCCATTCAGCACTCTAACAACGTCAGTTGCCAGCGACTTCATAGAGGTAGACTCGCATTGATTCCTTGCCCTTCGTCTTTCTGCGCACTGGCTCCGACATCGACAGATCGCCCTCCAAAACGAGGTCACATACGAGCTCTGCCTCGAGCAGATCACCGAGGCCCGACGACAGGGTCTCACCGTCCCCGTCATGCTCATGGGTAGGTCCTCTCCTTTGCCTGCATGCCTCGGCGTCCTTTTCGTTTGGTTTCTGAGCTGACCTGTCGTCCACTGCTTCCTTTACCCAGGATACTACAACCCCTTGCTACACTACGGAGAGGAGGCCGCTGTCGCCGACGCTCGAAAGGCCGGCGCCAACGGTTTCATCGTCGTTGACCTGCCTCCTGAGGAGGCCATTCGATTCCGAAGCGTCTGCAACAAGGAGGGGTGCGTCATTCGTATTTGACCTGCTTTCTCCAGATCGAGCTGACCGAGCGTCGATCTTGCGTTCCTCGTAAAGCCTGTCCTACGTTCCCCTCATCGCTCCTTCAACGACCGACGCTCGAATTGCTTTCCTTGCCACCGTCGCCGACTCGTTTATCTACGTTGTCTCCCGAATGGGAACGACCGGATCGACCACCGCCTCTAACTCCGTCTCCGACTCGCTCCCCGCTCAGATCGAGCGCATCAAGAAGTTCACGTCGACCCCGTTGGCTGTCGGCTTCGGAGTCGCGACCAAGGACCACTTCTCGTACATTGTCCAGACCGAGGCGGAGGGTGTCGTCATCGGATCCAAGATCATCCAGCTCGTAGGAGCGGTGGAGGGTGGAGACGCCGAGCGAGCGGCCGCTCTCGAGGAGTACTGCAGGGAGGTTTCGTCCGGTCCTTCCAAGAAGGCCGCCAACGGGTCCATCAAGGAGGTCGTCAAGGAGCAGGCGACCGCTGCGCCGGAGCTGGCCGAGGTCCCTTCGGCTGAGGTCAAGGAGGGTCAGAACCTCGAGATTCAGCTTCCTGGTCGATTCGGTAGCTTCGGAGGACAGTACGTTCCCGAGAGTCTGGTTGACAGTCTGAGCGAGTTGGAGAAGGCCCACAAGGCTGCTCTTGCGGACCCTGCCGTTCGTCCTACTTTACCTTTCGAAGTCGGTGTATCGCAGTCGAAGGATTAACCCTCCGCCAACTCTCTTCCAACAGTTCTGGGAGGAGTTCCGAGCTGAGTACGGATACATCAACCGACCGTCGCAGCTCTACCTGGCCAAGAACTTGACCGAGTCCGCTGGCGGTGCTCGCATCTGGCTTAAGCGAGAGGACCTCAACCACACCGGATCGCACAAGATCAACAACGCCATCGGACAGGTTCTCCTCGCCAAGCGACTGGGCAAGACGTGCATCATTGCCGAGACGGGAGCGGGCCAGCACGGAGTCGCTACGGCTACCGCGTGCGCTAAGTTCGGCCTCAAGTGCAAGGTGTACATGGGTGAGGAGGACGTTCGACGACAGGCCCTCAACGTCTTCCGAATCAAGATGCTCGGAGGAGAGGTCGTCCCTTGCACGTCTGGATCGCGGACACTGAAGGATGCCATCAATGAGGCCATGCGAGCGTGGGTGACGGACCTCGACACGACCCACTACTGCGTCGGATCGGCCATCGGACCCCACCCGTTCCCCACCATCGTCCGAGACTTCCAGAAGGTTATCGGCCAGGAAATCAAGGCTCAGCTTAAGGAGCTTAAGGGCAAGCTGCCCGACGCTGTCGTTGCTTGCGTTGGAGGAGGATCGAACGCCATCGGAACCTTCTACGACTTCATCGACGACAAGTCGGTCAGGCTTATCGGTATTGAGGCTGGAGGTGACGGTCAGTACTTTCTACACGTCTGAGAAACGTACTCAATACTGACGCCACAATTGGGTTTCGCTTGCAGGAGTCGAGACCGACCGACACTCTGCCACCCTCACTCTCGGCAAGCCTGGAGTCCTGCACGGTGTCAAGACCTACCTGCTCCAGAGCAAGGCCGGTCAGATCATTGAGACCCACTCTATCTCTCCCGGACTCGACTACCCCGTACGTCCACTTCCTCTCGCAGTCTTCTCGTCTCGAGTCACGTCGAACTGAGGCCTCCTTGTCTCCCCTTGCAGGGTGTGGGACCTGAGCACTCGTACCTCAAGGACATTGGTCGGGCAGAGTACTCGTGTGCTAACGACGAGGAGGCTCTTCGAGGATTCCGAGCGTGCACCCAGCTCGAGGGTATCATTCCTGGTTCGTCTCTTTCTTGTCTCTCCGCACAACCGCGCTTGACTGACCTCACCTCTTCTGCCCTTCCCTCCAGCGCTCGAGTCGTCGCATGCCATCTGGGGAGGTATGCAGTTGGCCAAGACGATGGACAAGGATCAGGACGTTGTCATCTGCCTCAGTGGACGAGGAGACAAGGATGTCGCAGAGGTGTACGACATCATGCCCAAGTGGGCAGAGAAGCTCGACTGGAAGATCTAGACCGGGGCGACGGAGAGAAAACTACCCCCTTAGGATGGACATGAACCAATCCGCCATTTGGAACATCGCTTCAATTGCCTTTCGTAAATGGGGTGCACTGTGCCAGTCTTGACCGTCGCCGAAAGTTCGAGCTTCGGATGGCGACGCCCTGCCGAACGCCTGAACTCCCACCCAGCAAGTCAGAACCGCCCAGCTCCCCTCAACGAAAGACAGCTTCGAAGCAAGCTTGCAATGTCGTTTATCCTCTACGGCCTCACGGCCTACGAGCTCGCTCTTGCGTTCTGTGAGTAGGGGTTTCTTGCTCGCCGACCTGCCTCGCCTGCCCGCCCCAACGGAGCTCTGCCTTGCTGACCTCCCATCGCTCGATTCTCCTTCTCCCCCTTCTCCCTCCGCGACTTTCGCCTTGCAGGGAAGGTTGTCATTGCCATCTTCTTCCGAGAGATCCGACCGAGAGGAGCGTTTAACATCCCGCGCGATGGGCCCGTCTTGTTCGTCGCTGCTCCCCACCACAACCAGGTCCGTCTTCACCCCCTTGCTGCCTGTTCTCGCTCCTTTGCCCGCTGACCCCTTTTTGAATCTTCGGGATCTGCTCAGTTCCTGGATCCTCTCCTGGTCGCGTCGGAAGTCTACCGAGAGACGGGACGGAAGACGTCCAACATCATCGCTGCAAAGGTACGCCTCCCTGGCCCAGGCCTGTTGCGAACGTGCCGAAGGCTGACCCTTTTGCTTTGGTTCTCTTCAATCGCAGAGTCTCACTCGGAAGTTTGTCGGTGCAGCTGCTACTGCCTTCGAATCCAGTACGTCTTTCGAGCGAGCCCCGGTAGGAGGGGTGTGAGAGGACCTACAAGACTGACCTCGCCCTCCGTCGCTTCGCCTCCAACCTCTAGTCGGTGTCGGTCGAGCAGCCGACCTGGCCTTCGCAGGCGCCGGAAAGATCTTCGTCGATCCTGACGACCCCACGATCATCCGAGGAGTTGGCACCAAGTTCAACAAGCAGCTCACCCCCCTGGCGACGGTCCAGTTTGGCAAGACGGTCGGGTACGCGTCGGCTCTCGTCGAAGAGATCAGGAGCGACACGGAGGTCAAGTGAGTCTTCTTCAACCTGCGGCTCTTTGCGAGCGGCGGAAGCAGGAGCTTACGATCTCGGTGGTGGCTTTGCGCGACAGGTTGAAGACGGAGCTGGGCATCAAGGACTCGACGTCGGAGAAGTCGGCGACGGACCAGGTTCGCGAGCTCGTTGCTCAGGTGCGTGTCATAATCTAGATCTACCCATAGACTCAAGGACTGACGCCTCTCTCTCTCCTCTCCCTCTTCAGTCTGGAAACCAGACCTACAAGGTTTTGCCCCATGTTGACCAGCAGGAGATGTATGGCAAGGTCTATCGGCACTTGTCGGACGGAAAGTGCCTGTGCATCTTCCCCGAAGGTGCGCTTTCTCTCTTCCAAGACGTGTCGACGCTGTCTTGTTGCTGATCAGCCTGTCCTTCCGACGTACAGGTGGATCTCACGACCGGACTGACCTCTTGCCCCTCAAGGCTGGTGTGACGATCATGGCCCTCGGCGCAATGGCGTCCAACCCGGACCTCCAAGTCAAGATCGTCCCCGTCGGCCTCTCGTACTTCCATGCGCACAAGTTCCGGAGTCGCGCCGTTGTCGAATTTGGTGCTCCTCTCGACATCCCATCTGAACTCGTCGGCGAATTCAAGCAGGGTGGAAAGGACAAGCGAGCCGCGTGCGGCAAGCTGCTCGACATCATCTACGAGGGACTCAAGACTGTCACCATCCGGACCCCGGATTTTGAGACGTTGATGGTCCGTCTCTCCTGTCGATTTTCTGTTGTAAACGAGTCTGACGATCCGTCCTTTCTCCCGCAGGTCATCCAAGCGGCGCGACGACTGTACAAATCTCCCGGTCAGAGTCTCTCTCTTGGCCAGATTGTCGAGCTCAACAAGCGGTTCATTGAGGGATACCTCCACTACCAGGTTCGTTTGACCTCGCGTTCTCCCTTTGTCAAGCACTCAGCGAGCTGACCCCAGCACTCTTTTTCCCATCCTCAGCACGAACCTCGAGTCCAGGCGCTTCGAGAAAACATCATCAAGTACAACCGAATGCTACGTGACCTCGGACTTAGGGACCACCAGGTCGAAAGGGCTGCTCGAGCGGGGTGGCGGACGTTGGCGCTGCTCGGCTACCGGGTTGGTCTGCTGCTGGCCTGGAGCGTCTTCGCTCTTCCTGGAAGCATCTTGCACGCGCCCATCTTCATCACTGCCAAGATCATGAGTCACAAAAAGGCCAAAGGTCCGTGCTTTCCTCCTCTGTCGTTCATCACCGTCGATAAGACATTGGCTGACCACCAGCATCTTTGTTGGGATCTTGCAGAGGCCCTCGCTGCTTCCAGCGTCAAGATCGCCGCTCGGGACGTTCTCTCCACCTGGAAGATCCTCATCTCGCTCGCCCTCACGCCTTCCATCTACGTCTTCTACGTCGTCCTCGGCGAGTACTTTGCATGGCGCTGGTCGGCGTCGACCGCCATCCGCTGCTGGATTCCGGCCTACGTCTTCATCGGTTTCCCCTTCCTCGCCGTTGCCGCCCTCAAGTTCGGAGAGGCAGCCATGGACGTCCTCAAGTCGCTCCCGCCGCTCGTCGTCAACCTTACCCCGGGCAACGAGAAGCAGCTGCGCAAGATCAAGCTGACGCGGGAGGGGCTGTCGGAGGAGCTCTCGGGCGTCATCAACCACTTTGGTCCGCAGCTGTTTGAAGACTTTCACGACTCTCGAATCCAGCCTGCTTCGAAACCTGCCTCCTCCAGCGCGGCCAAGCGAAGTCGGGCAGACGGCGAGAACATCTTTTCCCACGTGAGTCCTCGGCGCACAATCCTTATCGAAAGAAGAACTGACTGAAAACTCTTCCCTGCTGCTCTTCTGTCCAGCCCATGCGGTGGGTCGACGAGCGCATCTTCGGCTGGAGTGGACGAGACAGGAAGAGCGTCCCCCGGTCGGGCGCGACGAGTCCGGCGGCGGACAGCGGTGCCGAGACGGAGGGAACGGACGACGACGCCGACTACGACCAGGTCATCAACATCCTCCACCGACACTCGACCGCCGGCCTTGAGGTGCCCGGCAGCCCGGTTAAGCGAAGCGTCAACTCGCGAGGACAGTCGTACGCCGACTTGCGGACGCTCAAGCGGACGACTTCGAACCAGGGCTTGGGCATGTCGACGAGTCCTCTCGCGCAGTCTCAGGAGCTGCCGACTGAGGAGACGCCGCTGCTGTTCACTGGGCTCAAGAAACGGTCGGGCAGTGGGGCAGACGAGGCGGAGGAGTGAGAAGGAGGGAGGGACGGATTTGCTTGGAGTTCGCACAGCAGGGAAACGACACACAGGGTCGCGCTTTTACTTCTGCCTTTTTTTTTCTTCTTTTCTTTCACCTCTGCACAATAGCCATGAACCACTGTTGAACAACTGCACTGCTCGAGAGAAGTATGAACAACAAGCTTTCTTGCTGGAAGGGGTGACCGCAGTGTCCCCTGAGACGCGCAGAGAAAAGAAGAGGCCGCAAAGCGAGAGGCCCTGGCCCCAAACACCCACGTCCCATCCACCCCCAACCTCACGAAACCAACACACACAATGGCCGACGCACTTGTACGTCGCCTTGCGTATTTGCTCTCGTCAATTGGAACTGGCTCGCTCTTGATGGAAGTCTGACTATTACTCCTTTGTCTCTCGCCGCCGCCTCTACCGTGCCTGTGCTGCTCGCCCTCCTGGCATCTCGTCCTCGCCTTACGCCCGTCCTCGCTCATCCGCTTGCGATCACCTAGTCTGAAGGTACGTCCCGGTTCTGTATCAACTGCCTGCTTGCGAGGCTGTCGCTGATGCTATCTTGTCGTTCGTTTTGAGTCGAGCAGAGCAAATCGCTGGTGGGTGTCACGTCGCTCCTCTGCCCTCCGAATCCTGCATCTCGCGAGGTTACTGACCGTCTGGCATTCTTTCTCTGCTCCTCCTGCCTTTCAGAGTTCAAGGAGGCTTTCTCCCTGTTCGACAAGGGTCAGTCGCGTTCCTGCCTTGTCCATCTCGGATGGTCAAGCGTCACCTTGCCTGCGATCCAGCTCGACTGACGCCTCCCCTCCTCGATTGCCCGACATCTTCGACGTCGTTCAAACAGACGGAGATGGAACCATTACCACCAAGGAGCTCGGAACCGTCATGCGATCGCTCGGACAGAACCCTACCGAGGCTGAGCTCAGCGACATGGTCAACGAGGTTGACGCTGATGGAAACGGAACCATCGACTTCCCTGGTGCGTCCCCTCCTCGCTTCATTTTGGCTCATCCGCCTGCCGCCTTCAGAGACTGACGAGTTTCCTATGCTTGGTTTCTACAGAGTTCCTCACCGTGCGTCCTTGCCTCTGCTGCTGAGTTGACAGCGAGCCAATATCGTGGCGGATGCCTGACACCCACGCTCTTTTCGCTCTGCTCCAACCGCCCACAGATGATGGCCAGGAAGATGCGAGACACGGACTCGGAGGAGGAGATCAAGGAGGCCTTCAAGGTTTTTGACAAGGACGGAAACGGCTTCATCTCTGCTGCTGAGCTCCGGTACGTCACCCCCCATTTCGTCCGCCTCTCCAGATTTCGATGCCTAAGAGAGCTGAACCGGCTTGCTTCTCCGACTTTCGGTCTGCAGACACGTCATGACCAACCTCGGAGAGAAGCTCTCGCAGTCTGAGGTTGATGAGATGATTAGGGAGGCTGACATTGACGGAGATGGCCAGATCAACTACGCCGTGCGTCCCCCCCTTCCCTCCCCCTCCTCTTAAAGAACCACATCCTGACCATCTCTACCTTCCATCTCGCTTCTCGTTCCGCAGGAGTTCGTAAAAATGATGATGAGCAACTAAAGCGGTCGAAACTCGACATGGCCCTTTTCCCTCGCTCTTCTCTTTTGACGCCCCTTGCCCTCAGTTTCTCGCTCGCCTGCTACCTACTCCTGCGCCTTAGTCTCGTAGCCGTAGTCTCTTCTTTTCTGCTCTTTGAACGACGTGGATGATCTCTTTGTTCGCGCGTTCGGGGAGCACACGACGGCCTGTTGGAGCAACACATCCACTACTGTCGGACAGCGTTGGTCGCTTAGCAGAGCACCGTAAAGCCGAGTCATCCAAAGAGTGCATCAAGAAAGCAGAAAAAAAGGAAATTCACGCGCGGCAGGAAGCCCTAAGAGAAAAGCGAGAGGGTATGGGGTCTGAATGGGGAACGAGCGTCTGGAAGGGGAGGGGGGGGGTTGGACCGGCCGCGCGGGATGAACGTGGACAAAAAGCCCTATAGGGAGTGGGAAGGGAAGGAGTGTCGGGAGATGAGGTCGAGAAAGATCTAGGTGCGGAAAGGGGTGTCGAAGAAAGCAGGCGCAGGTGCAAGAGCGACGGGCTCTCGAAAGGCGTTTGAGCGCACGAAAGCTCGCAAGGCCGCTGAGGAGTGTCCTCTTGGGTTCGGTTTACTTGCTGCCGGACGTCTTGAAGAGGACCAGACCACCGAGGGCGATCGAGTAGCCGAACACTTGGAGGGGGGTGATCTTGCTGTTGAACAGCAGTGTCGACGAAGAGATGAGCAGAATGTCCTTGAAGACTGTTTTGTGGCAAGCAGCGAGAGGGGCAAAAACACGTTAGCTCTTCTGGAGAAAAAGAGAGGAGGAAACATGCAGGACGCGGGACGAACCTCCAGCCAAGGTGAGGACGAGACCCGACGACGCTCCAATGAGGAACACAGCAGCGACGTTGAGCGAAAACGCGACCGACGCGTTGGCGAGCATGACGAACGGTCCCACGCGGGCGAGCGCGTGGAAGGGCGCGAGGCCCTCGGTGAAGGGGATGATGCAGCAGTTGATGGCGGCGCAGACGGGGGCGTAGTAGTGCAGAGAGACGAGGGGGTCCATCTTGAGGCCGTGCAGGAGAAGCTGGATCATGACGAGACGCGACGACTCGAACTGAAAATGTTGTTAAAAGGCGTCAAGGGACGTAAGACTCGTTGCTATTCCGGAGGGAGGGAGGGGTGTGGGAGGAGGAAGGGAGAGTGTACGGACAAGGACGGCCAAAACCTGGCAGATGAACCCAAACAGCTCAAAGTTCAACTCTCCGTACGCGGCGAGCGCGCAACCTCCGCTGATGAGGGCGATGATGCACGCGAGCTTCTTGTTGGGCTCTTGCAGGCGGAAGGCGAACGAGATGAGGAGAATGGCGACCGGGGTGAAGGCCTTTAGCATCTGGATGAACGAAACCTGTTTTGCACCACAACAGCCCGCAGGGTATCAGCATTTCGGCTTTGAATTGAGATAGGAAGTGTGAGGGCGACGGACCGAGAGCGTGAGGTAGGCCATGTTGCTAAGGATGAGCGAGCCAGAAAAGAGGGCACCGATGGGCAGGATCGATCGGATGTACGTGTCCCGCTGTCAAGTCGGGAAAAGATCTCAAAGTCAGGACCAGGAAAAGATTTGGAGAGAGAGAGCGTATGTGTATTCACGTACAGAAATGACAACGTCGTCGAGACCATTGAGGAGGGGAGTGAACTGGCGAAGGAGCCGCGTACCGACGGCCTGGAGGTGAAAAGGATCAATCGTAGATCAGTCGAAAGCTCCCCAAAGAGCTCAAACTGTTCTCCGACAGTCACATAGAGAGAGGAAAGGCTCACAGCGAACGCCATGTGGAAAGTCGTCAGGAAGACGGGCTGGAAAGAACGCGCCGAGCAAAGGAGCGCAGCTCATCAGCCCACGGCTCAGTCGCACGGTCAGAACCTCGATCAAAAAACCCCTTCGAGGAAACGCACGAATTGGAAGTCGAGCGTCGAGAAGAGGTACTTGTTGAACAGGATGACCGAGGACGAGAGGGCGATCTAGAGATGGGGTGGATAGGGACGAGCAGCGGCGAGGTCAGAGCGAGACTCCCTCCAAGAGAGATCAAAGGGAGAGCTTGGAGGACGTACCCAAACAGGGACTGCGAAGAAGCCAAGGAAGGCGACACGGACGGTCAGCGAGACGATCCTGTCATGTCCTGCGCACACCAGCGTCCCATCGCTGCCTTCCGGGTCACGAGAGTTTGAACCCTTGCATCTGCCCCTCAACGAGATGAGACGCGCTGCCCCTCCGAGTTGCCGTTCCCCTTCCACCCAGCTTCCATTCTTCTCAAGATCCCCTCCGTAGCCAGACCTGTGCAGGACTCACTGATCATCGCAGCCGTCAGCTTGGGGGGAGCCGGTGCGGGACTACTTGCCGGCTGGGGCAGGAACGACTCCTCCTCCTCTGGCTTGCCCTGGCCGCTAGACGACGACGAGGCCTGGGCGTTGGACCGGTCGCCAAGCTCGATAGACGCCTCGCGGGCCTTTTCAATGTCGACGGAAGGGCGGGACATTCTGTCTGCGGACGAGAGAAGAAAGGAAGGAAGAAACGGGGGAAGGGAAGGCTGGTTCGGGGTCGGAGGAGTGAGTGGCAGAGCGACAGGAGACGCGAACTCGGACGCGGCTCAGCAGGCGGGCTCGCTGAGACAAGCAGAGGCACCTCGCCCTCACAAGACTTGCACTCGGATTCCAGTCAAGGGCAGTCAGGTAGAAAGAGTAGCAAGCTGATCCGACGTGCCATGTTTTATCTCTGCTCTGGAATGGTGGCCACGGTGGGAGGGAGAGCTGGTGGGCTGAGTGCTGCGAGCTGTCGGAGTTTGAACAATCGCCCATGAGCTGCACCTGAGCCCTCCCTCCCCACCCCAAGCACCACAGACAGCACCCTGCTGCAGCTGGAATATTTGACGGTTGGAACCATTATAGATGCCAGAGCAGTGCGCGAGAAGTGCAGAGGGGGGAGGGTAGGTTGGATAGTCGTCCGCTGACGTCGTTTTGGGGCGCCTCGTTTCATCCCTGGCCTTTCCGGCCTTCACCCTCGTCACCTTTGCCTGTACCCGCGACCTTCTATCTCGCCCTCTCCTCCAGTTTCCTCGCCGTCTCGTTTCTCGCCTTACTCCTCGCACATCCCAGGCCGCTCTTCACCCCCAAGACAAGACCGACTTTGCCAAAAATGGACCCCTCCCGCTCTTCCATCCAGGAGCCCCCCCACTCGCCCCCGGTCTCGCTCGAGAGCCTGCGCGAGCAGATCTCCAAGCTCGAGGACGGTCTCAAGGGTCGAGAGTACGCCCTCAGCGGTCGAATTCTCCATCTGACGGTGAGTTACCATGCTTCTGCTATGCTGGAGGGTGAGGAAGAGGGCAGGAGGGGAGGAGCTGCTCATGCCGCCGCCTGAGATGGCGAACTGAACCGGGTGCGGGTAGAGGAAAAAAGGACGTTTCCTCCCTTCAGCTCGTCGTCCCTTTGCCTTCCGCTTCATGCAGAGTGGTGGACATGGCTCCGAGGAAGACCCAAATAACGAGTCTCTTTCTGCCAGAGCGAAGGCTCGCAAGGTGGGGGAGGACAGTCGGCCAGAAGTTGAGGGAAGCCCGCCTCGCTGGTCGCTCGTCATAACCCTTTTGCCCAGCCCTCGTCCCTCAAGCACCCCAACCTCCTCCCAGCTTCGCACCTGAGCTTCGCTTTCCGACTTGGACACCCGCTGACTCTGGCTCTCATCTCGTAGCACTACCTCCCGGTCGTCGCTACTCTGAACTCACTCCCGGCTCCCTCAGCCAACGGCTCGTCCCAACCTCCCTCCGACACGCTCACCGAGCCCGTCCCCCAATCGCTCCCGTCCCGGATCGCCTCGACCCTTTCAAACGCAGCGTCGTCCATCAAGGACACCATCGTGCCCGCTAGCTCGACATGGACGATCGACAACCGACGAGGCCACACGGCCATGGTCTCGGGCATCAAGTCGCTCTCGTCGACGCACGAGCAGATCGTCATTGGCTGGACGGGACCGGTCGGGAAGACGCCCTCGACTGAGGAGGGAGTGACCGAGGAGGAGGAGACTGAGACCGTTGTCAGTCCTGCCCAGGCCGAGGCGTTGACGAGCGAGCTCGAGGCGTTTGACGAGCGCGATGGACAGGGCAGGGTCAGGAACGTGCCTGTCTGGCTCGACAAGGAGGTCGCGAAGGGTCACTACGAGGGATACTGCAAGACTAGTACGTTTGACGAGCTTCTTTTTGCAAAAGCTCGCTTTGCTTTAGGCCATTTGTTGACCCTCTTCTTACGTGGTTCTCGCAGCTCTCTGGCCGCTGTTCCACTACCTTCTCTGGCAGGATGGTCCGTCCCGCTCCTCGCATTCCTCTTCTCCGAACCCAAAGCTGACGGACTCATCTTGTCGGGTTGCAGTTGCCTCCGAGTACCCGCTCGAGGACCCCAACTTCAGGCCGTACTACGAAGCCAACAAGGCCTTCGCCGAGAGGGTCGCCGCCGTTCACAAGCCCGGTGACCTCATCTTTGTCCACGACTGTGCGTTGTTCAGCTCCTCTTCTGGACCACCGCTTGGTGTCGGCGACTGACTTGTGGCTTCATCTTCCGAACCGTGCTGCAGACCATCTCCTCCTCGCCCCCCAGATGATCAGAGAGCTCATCCCTGAGGCCAACATCGCCCTGTTCATCCACGCTCCTTTCCCCAGCTCGGAAATCTTCCGGTGCTTGCCCAAAAGGAAGGAGATCCTTGACGGCATGCTTGGGGCCAACTTGGTCTGCTTCCAGGTGCGTTTTCCGTTTTCCGCTCGCTCCTTCCCCCCTGGAAGCTCAGAAGCTGACTAGGTTCTCTCACTCGTAGACCTACTCGTACTCCCGACACTTCATCTCGACCTGCATCCGAGTTTGCGGATACGAGACGTCGACGGATGGTGTCGACGCCAACGGAACGGTCACGGCCGTCAGCTATTGCCCGATCGGTATCGACTGCGAGCGAGTCACTCAAGACCGGTGCGTCCCTTTTTCTGCTCCACTCAACTCGATCCTCAAGGCTGACGGATTGCGTTTCCGCTTCTTTCGTGCAGAGACGGCGCTGGTGTCGGACCCAAGGTGGACGCCCTCCGAGCCCTCTACGCCGGCAAGAAGATCATCGTCGGCCGCGAAAAGCTTGACGTCTCCAAGGGTGTGGTCGAGAAGCTCCAGGCGTTCGAGAAGCTGCTCGAGTGCTACCCTGAGTGGAGGGGCAAGGTCGTCCTCATCCAGGTCACCCAGCCCAGTTTGAGCGACTCGCCCAAGCTCGAGAGGACGGTCAGTGAGCTCGTCAGCCACATCAACGGACAGTACGGAAGTCTTGACTTCACTCCCGTCCACCACTAGTACGTAAACCTCTCGGTCGCTCGCCTTTGGGGCATGATGGAAGCTGACGCCCGCTCCCTTGCCTGCAGCCACCAGACCATCGCTCGAGACGAGTACTTTGCCCTGTTGTCTGTTGCCGACCTCGCCCTCATCACCGCCCTCCGAGACGGCATGAACACCACCTCAATGGAGTTCACCATCTGCCAGGACAAGACGTCCAAGGCCCCCATCGTACTCTCCGAGTTCATGGGCACGGCCTCATCCTTCGGCAACGCACCCCTCCTCATCAACCCCCACGACGTCCTTGGTGTCGCCGCAGCCATCAACCAGGGTCTGACGATGAACCAGGCGGAGCGGGAGGAGCGCCACGCCGAAATCTACAAGCACGTCACGAGCCACACGTCGGGCTGCTGGGCGGCGAGCGTCGTCAAGCTCCTGCTCGAAAACATCGGCGGCGAGCACTCTGCCCACGAGACGCCATTCCTCGACAAGCAGGCCATGAAGGAGAAGTACACCAGCGCCAAGAAGCGACTGCTGCTGTTCGACTACGACGGAACGCTCACGCCGATCGTCAAGGTGCCCTCGGAGGCGACGCCGACCGAGCGAACGCTCGCCGCCATCAGCAAGCTCGCCGAGGACCCCCGCAACATCGTCTACCTCATCTCGGGCCGGGATGGAGACTTCCTGGACGAGCACTGGGGACACGTTAAGTCGCTCGGACTGTCGGCTGAGCACGGATGCTTCCTTCGACCTCCTGGTGGAGAGGGCTGGAAGGGACTGACGGACAAGCTCGACATGAGCTGGATGAGCGAGGTTCAGGACATCTTCCAGTACTACACCGAGGTGCGTTTCCTTTTCCATTTGTTGCCCCACCCCTCCGGCAAGGAACGCCTGACTGACCGCGGAGCTTGCTCTTGCGTCCACAGCGAACGTCCGGAAGTCACATTGAGCTCAAGAAGGCCTCGGTCACCTGGCACTACCGACAGAGTGATCCCGACTTTGGGTACGTCTGGTTCTCTGCTTTCCCAGGTCGGCGATGATGTTGACCTTTTCTCTCGTTTCGATGCACAGATCGTTCCAATGCAAGCAGTGCCACGACCTGCTTGAGAGCACGCTCGCCACCCGACGGCCGATAGAGGTTCTCGTCGGCAAGAAGAACCTCGAGGTTCGACCTCTGGCGATCAACAAGGGCGAGATCGTCAAGAGCATCATCTACCAGCACCCCGAGGCCGAGTTCATCTTCTGCGCCGGAGACGACAAGACCGACGAGGACATGTTCCGCGCACTGCGGCATGTCCCCGCGCTCGAGACGATGGGTGCGCCGATCGCCATCACATCGACGTGCACGGCCGACGAGATTGCGGCCCTGCCTGAGGTGAAGGTCGCCGTCCAGCCCGAAGGCATCTTCTCGACCGCTGTCGGTCCCCCTACGAAGCTGACTCTTGCGAGATACCATGTTACGACGTAAGTTTTCCCCTTCATCGACCGTAGCTCGGATTACCTGACTGACCTTGCCTGTTGATCTTCTTCCAGGCCAGAGGAGATCGTCGACATGATGGAAACCCTCCTGTAAAGGACGGGCGCGCTTCTCCTTCCTGTCATGCTTGCTCGCTCACTCACACGGACTCTTCACGTGCCTCTATCTTTGCAAGAGAAATACCCATTTTTTGCTTCTGCTCCCTTTTCTTTCTTTCTTTTTTTTCCTCGCACACACTCAGTCAGCTACCGATCCGGGTCCCTCGCCGCCCCTTCCTTGTAGATCTACGTACTAGACCTGTCTCCTTTCCTTCTCGCTTCATCCACCCTTTCTCTCTTCCATCTTGAGGAATGTCATGACCTACACTCTCACCACGCTTGAAAGAGTGGCATCAATCGCACTCTTCGAGCTCGTCAAAGTCCTCCTCTCTGGCCATTAGGCTCTCTACGAGATCTCGTCCCCGCTGCGCCTCGGCTTCGTCGTCCAACTCTTCGTCCGCCTCTCCCAAATCGACGGCCGCGTCTCCCTCAACGTCCTCGTCGTCATCATCATCCTTCCAGCCATCTTCGAGCCACCCCACGCTCCTGGCGAGCCCTTCCAAAAACGTCCGCATGACCACTCGCTCGCCGGCGTACGTCTGGTCGAACCACCAGTTAAGCGCGATACAAGGCTGGCGCGGCCCGTCCTGCGTGGGCGGGGAAGGCGACTGGGTGACGTGGTGGTACCAGCCTGCTGGGAGGTAAAGCGAGTAGCCCTGGGGGACGGCGATGGTGAGAGGTTGGGCGAGGTGGGTGCGGGACGAGGAGGAGGGGAGGGTGGGAGAGGAAGGGTCGAAGGATGTCCATGGCACTTTGGGCGTGGATGGCGGCGAAGGGGCCAGAGTCAACTTTCCAGTCGATTCTGATCGGGTCCAAGTGGCGTGCGGATAGAGACGCGCTGTAAGGAGAGACGGAAGGAGTCGAAAGGGTGAGTTGAGCATCTATCGAAGGAGAGAACTCATTGTGCACTCACTTCCTAGCAGAACTCCTTCAATGGGTGGCAAGACCCTGAACGTCTTGGTCCCACTGACGACGGCGTAGATATTCTCGTACGGATCTCGATGAAGGGACGTCCGACTGCGGTCACTCCCGATCCAAACGTTGACAGCGTCGGGTTCTTGACCCAGCGCCTCGGTCACCCATGGGAGAGTCGAGGGTACGTCGACCTGCAGAGCGGCGTATTCGGACGAAGTGTCGTAGGGCGAGTAGACGTTGCCGTTCTGAGACTGGAGGTAGAGTACTTCTCGAGATCCGTCGTCGTCCGCCGAGTCATCCAATTCTGCTTGCGAAGAGAGAGGGTGTCAGGATCGACCCCGCTTGCAAGGCAGCAAGCGCCAGACGTACCTAGCAGTCGGTCGATAAACGTCTTCATAGGCAGCTTGTGACTGTGAGGCTCGACAAAGAAGGTCTCGTCCACACCCTCTGCGTTTGCGACGGTGTACAGGGCGTCGGCGTTCCTGAGAGGGGGAGGGAGAGACATGGGAGGAGAGATATGGAAGTCAGCAAAGAGCGCTGCAGGAGCGAATGTGTCGGACAGCTGGGAGACTTACCCGTCAGGTGTGACGGAGACGCTGACCGCCTGATCTCCGAGCTTCTGCGTGAGGTAGTCGACCGTCCAGCGACTCGCGTCAGGAACGGTCGGGTCGGATTTGAAGACGACAGGTCTTGACATGGCGACCAGCTGGCTGAACTCGAGTGCGCTAGGCGGCTGGTCAAGCGACACAACCTGTGTTCCGTTCATGTCTGTTGCGACCGAGGTCTCTCTAGTCAGCCAAGCAATCTACAAGCGACAGCTGAGGAGGACTGGCAACGACAGACCTTGGTATTCTCGCACCAGCCGGAGTAGCTGGGCCTCGACGACGTCGTTGGTCGGCTGGGAGCTCATGATCTGCAAAATGGCCGAGCTGGAAGCGCGTCAGCTCACAGGCATAGGTCCAAAGAGTTTCTGCAGGGACGTACTTGAGGGCTGATTTGTACCTCGAGGGGTTCGCCTTGGATGGGCTGAAGGTTACGAAGTCGGGGGTAGGCGAGAGGCAGCCGTCCGTTTAACGCGTTCCGTTCAAGTTGGGTTAAATCTCCGCGCTTGAGGCGAGACTGATCGCACTCGCTCTGAAGCGTCCTCCAGGGTCGTAAGGTAGCTCAAAGGGTTGGCGTTTGGGAGTTTCTGTCTGGGTCGACGTGTGGGCCTGTCGATTCGTCACACTCCGCTCAAGACGAGAGGACGAGAAGGACAAAGCCGATGGTCCCAACCACGACCCGCTCTTCTGCAACATGTCTGGCGCATCGTGGCTCCCAGTCCTCCAGGACCTCGTATCCAAACACGGCAAGGAGACTAGTAAGTTACTTTCCTGCTGTCTCGTTGGACGTCTCCTCGTGGGCTGATCTGCCCCTCGTGCTCGATCTCACCTCAACAGCCTTCTCTCTGGCCACGCTGTCCTCCTTGACCCCTCCCAGCATCTCCAACAGAAGCCTGATCTTCCGCTCCTTCATCGACGACTCGTACTCGCTCGTCGCAACGACCGACCTTCGCTCGCCCAAGGTCCGCGAGCTGCGCGAGGTCTCTAACAGTGCCTCGATCTGCTGGTGGATGCCGACCCCCAACGTCCAGTTCCGGATCAAGGGTTCGATCCAGGTGATCCCTTCGGACGAAAAGGAGTGGGATAGCAAGAGGAAGGAGACTTGGGAGAAGATGAGTGGCCATCTGCGGGCGACGTTTGCCCGACCCAACGCTCCTGGATCGCCGATGGACGACTACGATCAGGGTAAGGATTGGGAGGAGACCATCCCTGCCAGCGAGGAGGTGCGTAGACTAGAATCTGTTTGCGATTTGAGGCTGCTCAGGTTGGCTGACACTCTCTGCCCTGATTCTTCTCACTTGACAGGAAGCCATGACGGAAGATCAGAAGAGCGCCATCCGAACCGCAAAGTCGAACTTTGCTCTGGTGCGTCTCCCTCCTTCCTCTCAAAAGTCGCTTGCCGCGAGAGTATGACGAGAAGACCGTTATCTTCTGGGTTCGCAGCTCGTCATCGATCCTACAGACGTTGACTACGTTGAACTTGCGGTCGTCCCCAACCGACACACCTACTGGACTCTGCAAAGAGGAGAGTGGAAGAAGGAGATTCGCGTGCCTTAGTGGACTGGACGTGGCTTGGTGTCCGGCAGTCCTCACGGCCGATTGCGATCCTCCAGTCCGTCTCGCTTTGCGCACTCCCCCCGCCCCTCAGATTGCTTTCATCGCCCCTCGTAGCTCAGACTGTATCCATGGAAGACTGTCCTTCCTCTCACCCAAGAGACTCTCGCGCTCCTGTATGAACTGGGCCTGAGGTTTCGAAAAGTCTGTGCACACGATGCGTACGCGGCATACGCGTCTTGATGAAGAAGGGGACGAGGGGCTGGACGGGGGAGCAGCAGAGGTCTCTCAAGACCCATCACGCCAGCTCAGACTCGACACCGCAAGCAGCGTAAGGCCATCAACTGCTCGCAGAGAGACGGAGACGGTCTTGTCGGAGAGGTTGAGATCTCGATTTTGCAGCGTGGTGCTGACTCGCTGCCTCGTCCTCCCTCCCACAGCTCCGTCGGCCCACCCCCGCCCTCTCTCTCGACTCCCCGCGAGTCGTCGTCTCGGCACTCACAGGCAGCACCGTAACGAGTCTCAGATCAGGCACGTCTGTGAGTAGCTTCGATTCTCGCTCAATGATGAGGAAGGGAAGGAGTGATTGCTGATCGTCCCTCTTCTCCGCTTGCCCTCCCTCTTGCTCGTGTACGTGCTGCCCTACGCAGAGGCGTTGACAACCGCATCCTTATCACCCCTTCATGCCCAAAGAGAAGCCCCCGAGGTCTTTCTTTCACACAGTAACGAAGGGTGTCTTCCTCAACCAAAAATCCAGCTCGACCACCTCTCCTACGAAGGCCTCTGCACCTCGAGCGTCGGCCGCTGCTCGTTCGCCGGCTCCTCAAGGACCGCTAGCCCGCTCTCTGGCCGATCGGATCGGTACGCGGGAAACTGCAGACCTGGTCGAGTCGTCCTCGGCCGCATCTCATCGCCAGCCGGAGACCATGAGCGCCGGTAGTAGCAGCCGGAGCCACTTCGAGCAGAGCCGGGGGCTTCACCCTCGACCGCCGCCTCCAGCTGCCCCTGCCAGCCATTTGTCCAAGGGAAAGGGAAGAGCGCCGGATAAGTGGGGAGATTCGGGCTGGGGCGATGAGCCTGTTGCGTCGAGCAGTGGGGGTGGGAAGTCGCGCGAGAGTCGACCGTCGGGCGGTAAGGATCACTACGATGTCGACCTGAGCGAAGCGAGTCAGGTTGCAGATCAGGCGGAGAAGCTTGTGCGCTTGGACAAGAGGTTTTTGTTCCTTCTCTTTACTTCTGGCCCTGTCGCAGGACTGACGGTCGTTTCGGATCTCGACAGCGCTCGACCCCCCGGACCCTCCAGGCCCTCCACTCGAGACGACGACGACGACGACATCCAGGTCACCGGTCAATTCAACGCCCCTGTTTTGTTGACGACCCTTCCCACTTGCAGTCGGGGACCCGATCTGTTAGTCGCTGCACTCGCGTCGCTGATCGCCTGAAGAGAGGCTGATTGAAAGTGTCGTCCTTGTTGCCCGCCTTCACAGTCGCTCTCCAAGTCCAGCCCTCGAAGACCGACCGAGACGAGGTCTGCCTCCTCCTATGGGTCTACTACCACAATTACGCAGACGACCGGCCAATCGGCATCCCGATCCCCAAGGTCCTGCGGTCCCGATCAACGTGCCCAGAGGTTACGGCGGCGCCTCGAACCAAGGCGGCTTCTCAACGCAAGGGGGACCATCCCTTCCTTACGGCAACGCACCACTGCAACTCAAAGGAGGGCGACTACCCACCTACCCCTTGCAGCAGGGTCATCAGATGCGAAACGCGACCGCAGTAGCAGCAGAGCAGAGAGAGGCAGAAGCGAGGCAGGCAGAGGAGCAAAGGCGGCAGGAGAATGAGAGAGCTATGGCGGAGACTAGAGAGTCACGAAAGAAGGTGCGTCGTTTCCAACAGCTTCCTCCAACGAGACCAGTTCTTCAGTGTTGACCACCCGTTCCACCTCTTGCTTTGAGCAGAACAAGCGAGTGACAACGGGCGGCTTCCATTTGGGCATGGACAACCTCTCCACTCCCAAGTCGTCACGCGAGGTCGCACCAACGAGCCTGGGATCCTTTCGCCCTGGATCGACCGGACACAAGCCCATGTTCGGCCAGGCGCCAAGTTCTGCCTCGGGAAGCTCTCAATCGCCCTACTTCGCCGGGCCTTCCCTCAACTCAAGAGCTTTTGCCAATGGTGGCGACGCCTACCTCAGCCAACCGATTGGGGAGTCGAGGAATATAGAGGCTCAACCGAGTACGTGTTAGGTTTCGTTGTCTGGCTATCTCGATCTCATCTTGCGAAATCTGACTCTGCCTACGATGCCTTTACGCAGACGTCCACCTCCCCCTTACCTTCAAGAAGATTCAACCCACCCCACCCGCCCCGAAGGAGCAAGTCGCTCTCCTCGCGAGCCAACGAAAGATCAAGGCCAGCAAAGCTCAAGGGTCGCCCGTCATCGCCATCGAGGATTCGGAGGACGAATCACCCAAGGTTCCTCTCTCACAGCAGAGCGACGACATCACCTCGTTCGACGACTTTCCGCACAATTCGAAGCAGTCTGCATCAGCTCCGGCGCTCATTGTCACGAGTCTCGAGGCTCTCAACGACCGCAATCGCCGACCTGCTCTCAACCTCGATCCGCTTCCGGCCAAGGTTGCTGCTCCACCCCGCCGTCCAGAGGCTGTTGCAGACGACGAGGAGCCGATTCCGATCTTTGTGCCCAAGGAAGGGACGCAGAAGAGGGCTAAGCTGATCAATCGAATGAAGACCGCCGCCGTGAGTCTCGTCCTTCATCAGCCTGTCTCTTCTGCCATCGCCCGGCCAGTTCCTGACCTACACTCACGCTCTCTTCAGGGTCAATCTTCGTCGATCACCACCGATGCTGCTCGAGGTTTCGTTCCAGCACCTCAGACGCGCAAGCAGCGGGAGCAACTCGCCGGCCCTGACAAGCTCGTGTTCCCGATCGGAAGGCTCGACGACAACCAGAAGGTCCGGCTGACCATCCTCGCAGATACAATCCTTCTGACGGAGTACGATGAGATAACCGAGTTGGCCGACTTGCCGTTCGACAGGGTGACGGCGTTTGCGGTGCGTGGACGCTTTTCAGTCTCCAGAAGTTTGCGCGTCATGTTGACCCCCAAGCGCCCCATTTTGTTTCTTTCCCCAGTGCTCTGACATCCACCAGTTCATGTTCGTGAGAATCCGGCTCGAACCGAAGGGCCTACCCAAGAAGCTCCGTGAGTTGGTTTCATCTCGACCTCGCGAGAAGCGGCGAAGCCTGACACTTTCACGTTGTCGCTCACAGAACCTTTTCAAGAGACGTTCATCTTTTGGAGTAAGCCTCTTGATGGGGCCGAAAAGCTCGATAAGGCTTTTGGGGCTGTCGCCTCTCACCCTCAGATCAAAGAACGCAAGCTTCTTCGATACCTCACGTGAGGCCCTCCGCGAACGACTACCCCTTCCCTTCGTTTTCTGATCTGTCCGACCGCGCTTTCTCATCACGCAGGACCAAGGAGCAGAAGGACCTCCGAGATGAGAAGAGCGGCAAGACGAAGCCATCAAAACCTCCTCCCAAACCTCGACCCATCAAGTACGTCGTCTTTCGCGTTCCTTACCTAAGGCCCTCTGTTGCTTATAAAGCTCGTTTCTTCACATCTCTTGCTAGGCCCCCTCCCGTCGTCGACACCATCCAACTCGATGATTCTGACGAAGAGGATGGCCTCTCACCTCTGCCGGCGCCGCCCGTTCAGGAGGCCTCGTCGTCGCGGATGTCTGCTCGAGCACGAGGCAAGCAGAGAGAGACAGTCAAGGACGAGCCGGAGCGTCTTCCTCCCCCCGACAAGCCGCACGAAGTGTAAGTCGCCCTTGCTCTTGACTGGTTGGCAATTGCTGACCTCCTCCTTGCGCTCTGCAGGATGGCCAAGTGGCCTCCAACCGGACGACCAGAGATTACCATCCTCAAGGGCGACTACCATCGGACGACACACAAAGATGAGTACTTGAACGACACCATCATCGACTGGGCCATCCGGTTCGTCCCTGCTTCTCCATAATCTCCGCAAGTTCTCTGACTTAATTCCCTCCCCTTGCAGGTCGGCCTACGCGAAGGAGAAAGCCGCAAACCCCAAGCTTGACGAGGCCATTCACATCTTCAGCTCATTCCTCTACTTCCGGCTCACGGAAGACAAGTACGTCTCGTTCTCGTTTTGTGTGTGTCGCTCTCGCACGTGAACTGACCCATCGTCCGTTCCTCACAGGGTCAACAAGGTCCCCGTCCGAGATCAGAAGGATCCCTGGTACAAGGTCCGGTCCTGGACCACCAAAAAGGTCGAAGGCAAGAAGGAGAAGGAGCTCAAGATCGACCTCTTCGCCAAGGAGTTCATCATCGTCCCCATCAACGAATCGTCAGTCGTCCTCGTCCCTCGCGCTTGCCTTCTTCAACAGCTGACACCTCCGCTTCTTTGTCACATTCGACAGCTACCATTGGTACCTCGCGATCATTTACAACCCCAAGGCGATCCTCCAGCCTCCTCCGCCTCCCAAGGGTCGACTCAAGCCCAAGCCAGTCACCCGTGCTCCTCCAAAGGTAACCCGCGCCATGACGAACGTCCTCGGCTCATCCTCGTCCGACGTCGGCCTCGAGACCATGAATGTTGACGGAGAGACGTCGACCAAGCGACCTGGTGTGGTGCCGGACGGACGACAGGAGATCGAGTTGATCGACGAGTTGGACCAGGACGACGCTGAACCCTCCAAGGCGGTTGAGAAGGCCGAAGACGGAGTCGTCGACGTCGACGATGAGCCCACCGAGATTCCAATCCCACCTCGCGTGCGACCGTCGCCCCCGAAGGTTGAGGAGCCTCCACCACCGCCTCGGGAAGAGTGAGACCATTTTCCTTTCGCCCTCTTCCGGCCTGTCATTTGACTATCTCTCTTCTTACCTTTACATCTACAGGGGCTACGTCTTCATCCTCGACTCCCTCGGTTACGGAGCTACGGCACCCGCCAAAGTCCTCAGTCAGTACCTCAAGATGGAGGCAATCGAACATCACGGTTGGAGAGCAGACGACCCGTGGACACCCCTCCCCACCTTCAAGGTCGATGTGCGTGACATGTCTCCACCTGCTCCCCCGAAAATCTCGAGGGCTAATGATCTTGGCTCCTGTTTCCTTTGACAGGTTCCAAAGCAGGAAGACGAGAGTAGTTGTGGAGTCTATCTGGCTCACTTCGTCGAGATCTTCCTCCGAGACCCCAAGGCTGCCGTTGACTTCATGCTCGTAAGCGTTCTTTGCCCTCTATCTTGAATCTTGTCTCTCCTGCTTCGCTCGACTGACAACCAGCCTTCCGTTATTATCCCACTCCTTTTGAAGACGAACATCAAGCCTTCCCGATCCGGATCGGTCGACCACAAGAGGTCGACGGCCGAGTACGAGCAGAGGCGGGATGTGTTCTGGGAGGAGGACAAGCTCGACGGCAAGCGGGAGGGCTTCCGGCTCCGGCTCGTCGACCTCGAGGACGAGTGGTTCTCGGCGGAGAAGACCAAGGCTGCTGGGGGCGGCGGCGAGGCGGAGAAGAAGTTGGACGGCCAGTCGGTCGTCCAGAGCAAGGAGTCGTCGGTCGACGGTCCAGCTCCGCCGGCAGCAGGTCCAAGCTTCACCTCGACGGCGCCTGCTCCGCCGGACGCTACCGAGAGCGGAACGACGACCTCAAAGGAATCAACACCGGTGGACACACGAGCTACTTCTCCCTCGAGCGCAGAGTCGACGAACGCATCGGCCGGTTTCGACAACCTGCCCGCGCTGCCCGCTCTCCTCACGAGCGCCGCCTCGCCCCTCAAGTCGACGTCCAACCCATCTGGGCTCGATCTGGAGAAGGAGAAGGAGGCCAATGAGGAGCCTTGTCTCCCGGCTTCTCCGCTGCCTAACGACGGCCCTACCAACGTGACCGACCAGCCAGCAATTGGGTTTGGGAGGGCGCCGTCGCCTTCCGTCGACGAGGATCAGACGATGGACATGGAACCGCTCAGGTCGTCTCTTCCGCGACGGACCGACGACGTCGACCGACTCGCACCGGCCGAGGAGGAGGCGGACGTCGATGAACTCGCCTCGCACGTCTCAGCCACTCCGGACGACCCAGTCCTCGTCAACGATGACAACGCCCGCCCGCCAGTCGACGAGTCGGGCAAGATGTCGGCGCACGTCGACGTGGGCCCTGCCAGCATGGAGGACGTCGAGCCTGTCGAGGTGGACGACGACTCGCCTAGGTCGGTCTGCAGCGACGACTCGTCCGACGACGGACGACCTCAGGACACCTCGACCCCGCCCCCTCCTCCGGGAGTGATGGCCGTTTCGCCCTCGCTCACACGCCCTCTCCGCCACTCTCCTCATTCTCGAACGCGACCCACTGCCGTCGGAAGGGGGGACGACGACGCCGATGAGCCGACGCCGTCGAGGAAGCGACCTCGGCTGAACGACCCCGTCCCTCCCCCCAACCAGCGCGAGAGCTCGAGCGAAGCGACCGTCATCAACGCGACCAGTGGCTGGCCTGACGACGACGACGAAGAGGAAGACGACATCAACATGCTCAGCCCTCGACGAGCGCGATCTCGCTCCCTGTCCGTCGACCATGCCGGCGGACCTCCCGCCCAGTCGACGTCGACTTCGACGTACACGCCCAACGTCAGCCTGCCTCAGCCGAAGAACCTGCTTGGAAAGGGCAGGAAACGGCCTCTGACGACGAGTCCGACGTCGACGTCGACGAAGTCGACTGGTGCATCCGGCGCAACGGTGGCCAAGCGAGGTCGGTTTTACGAGCCTTCGTCATCCAGCACGACCTCAGCGGCAGCAGCTCGGTTCAACCAACCTCTTTCTCCTCCTCCTACCTCTCCCAGGCGCACCACTCAACCCAGCTCGAGCGGACCAGGATCGCCGTCAAAGAGGCCCGGCTCGCCGAGCAAGACGAAGTGGATCTCGCCTTCGGCGGGACGGGCGACCAAGTCGAGCTCCGACTCACTGGCGAGCGCGAGCGGCAAGAGCCAGGCTATGTCTGGGCAGAAGGGCAAGGGGAAAGGGAAGGGTAAGGAGGAGGTGATCGAGCTTGACTAGGGACGACTTGATCGACCCGCCCGTACTTTTTTTCTCTTCCTCTTTCTATTGCAACGCTTGCTGTCTCTCTTGCATGACTCTTTACGATCTCTTCTTCGAAGTAACGCGAGTCGCACTCAGGGCGACAAGCTGGCAGAGGGACGTCAAGTTCGAGAATGTCTCACGAGGTTTCCTGCCCTGCCTGAGAGTCGGTAAAGGCGCGTGGACGGGATCTCGTAGAGCCTCATGGCCAGAGAGGAGGACTTTGACGAGCTCGAAGAGTGCGATTGATGCCACTCTTTCAAGCGTGGTGAGAGTGTAGGTCATGACATTCCTCAAGATGGAAGAGAGAAAGGGTGGATGAAGCGAGAAGGAAAGGAGACAGGTCTAGTACGTAGATCTACAAGGACGGGGCGGCGAGGGACCCGGATCGGTAGCTGACTGAGTGTGTGCGAGGAAAAAAAAGAAAGAAAGAAAAGGGAGCAGAAGCAAAAAATGGGTATTTCTCTTGCAAAGATAGAGGCACGTGAAGAGTCCGTGTGAGCGAGCGAGCAAGCATGACAGGAAGGAGAAGCGCGCCCGTCCTTTACAGGAGGGTCTCCATCATGTCGACGATCTCCTCTGGCCTGGAAGAAGATCAACAGGCAAGGTCAGTCAGGTAATCCTAGCTACGGTCGATGATGGGGAAAACTTACGTCGTAACATGGTATTTCGCAAGAGTCAGCTTCGTAGGGGGACCGACGGCGGTCGAGAAGATGCCTTCGGGCTGAACGGCGACCTTCACCTCAGGCAGGGCCGCAATCTCGTCGGCCGTGCACGTCGATGTGATGGCGATCGGCGCACCCATCGTCTCGAGCGCAGGGAGCCCCTTCGCTGTCGAGACCTTACAGCGACAATTCTGCCTCTGAAGACGTTCATCGACCGATTTCTGGGTTGAACATCTCGCGCTGGCTTGTTTTGCAATGAGCAGTCAATCCTATACCTGCCTCCCTCTCACGCGTGCCCTAGAGTCATGCAAGCCTTCCATTCAATTTCAGTTACCAAAGGGAAAGTCGAACCGTCGGGCTTATCAACCCTCATTTCTCTCACCCTGTTTGACACCCCACACTCGCCAAGTTGAGAGAGAGAGCTCCCTTTTCCGCCCCTCGTGATGCAATCCCGCCCACCCCATTCTTTCCTAATTGAGACCAATCGATGAATGAAGATCCCTTGAAGAGCTGGAGGAGTCCTCAAACGGTGTATGTGTATGTCCAACTTCGAAAGCTCGTCTGGCTAGATGAGTCCAGAGACAAGTGTTGGGTTTGGCGGATGTTGGTTTGGGGGAGTCGTCCGACCATGAGAAGAAGGTCAACAAGGGTGTGAACAAATGGAGAATGAGGGAGATCGGCCTGGGGATGGCGAGCGAGGAAATGTGAGTCTTGGGGCGGTGGGGTTGAAGATCGGGTCGAGGAGGAAGATTCCAGGGGAGCCGGTGGGAGAGGACCTGGACCCGGCTCTGGTCGTTCTTGATAGATAGAGGTGGCGAGTTGGTCGTTACGAGCGGAGAAAAAGGTGAAAAGACTGAGAGCGAGAGAAAACGAATCGTCGAAAAGGAGGGAGGAAGGGTGTGGTGAGGTGAGGTGAGGAAGGGTTGAACCTAGAGGTTGGCCCGCTCGTGGGGGTTGATCTTTGGCCGCTTGATGCCCGTCTTTTCCGGTCTGGCGACACCGCCCTTGTCTCTGCAAAACCCACAAGGCAGTCAGTACCCGGCAGTTGGAGGAAGGAGGAGGAGGAAAGGCAAAAAGGAGGGGCAAGACGCACTTTGCAGCCTTCTCGGTCGCGACGTCGGACGCTCCTCCTTGGGTTGCGGGCTTCATGATCGACAGCTTGCCAGACGAAGCGGCGGAGACCATCTGGCGTTCGATCGAGTTGTTGATCTTGGCCGACATGTCCTATCGAGCGAAGGCGCGCGTCAGCGAGAGTAGCAAGAGAAGGAGAGCAGAGGAAGGAGGAGACGGACCCTCTGGAGCGAGCGCGAGACGACAGCCGCGTGCTTCTTGGGTGCAATCGATCGCTGGCCCTTCTTGGGGTTGGTTGCGAGCTTGCTCTTGCGGCCTGAGCTCTTGGATCCGCCTGCGGTCTTTGCGTTCTGAGCCATCGTTGCTGTAAGGGTGGAGGGGAGTGTGTTGGGTAGGGTGAGGGCGCAGCGCAGGTTCGACATTTGGGCTGACGGCTCGGAGGCTGATTTGGGTCCGAATCGGGTCGAGGCTCGATCGCTCTCTTGTCTGTCCACTCAACCACCCCCTCTCTCCTTCCTTCTGCTGCAGAAACTCCGCCCTTCACACCCAAAGGATGGACACAACCTGGACACCGTCCTACGTGCCAGAGCCCATGTGGGGCCTCCCCACCAAACCAGACTCTCGCATGCTGCACGTCCTCCTCTCCTTTCGCTCTTGCTGCAGACTGTCCAACTGACCCTGGCCTTCTTTGCTTCTCTTAGCGACCTCGTGTTTATCCAGGATGCAACAGGCTCCATGGTGCGATTTCATTTCACTTTATCTTCTCCCCTGCCTTAGATCTCTGCACATCAGAGTGCCCCTGCATCCTCTCTCCCCCGGTGCTCAACCCCGTCCCTTCACCCAAAGCTCCGACAAACTGACGATTGCTCTCTTTCATCTCTGCTCTTGCGCACCTTTTCTTGATCTTTCGGTCAAATCCGACATTTAGGGATCGTACATGTACGTCTGCTCTACCTGAGTCTGAGGTGCGAGGGTTGAGGGAGGGAAGGGAGGGAGGTGAGATTGGGGGGAGGAAGCTCCGGACTCGATCGGTAAAGTGCTGACCTTTCTCCTCCCTCCCCTCTTTGGCCCATAGCAACTCTGGTATGTCCTCTTACCTTCCTCGAGGACTCTTGCTGCTTCTGCTAAGGGAGGTGTGAAAGCGCAGAGAGAAAGAGAGACGCGGAGACTGACGATCTCTTTCTTTTGTCCGGGGTATGTGCGCAGCGACCAAGAACATCGAAGAGGTCCGTTCCCTCCAAATCTCCATCACTAGAAGCCTTCCCTCTCAGCCCTCTTGGAAGCCCTGAGAAAGACTGACCTGGTCGATTTCCTCTGCGGTTGGGTGCGGTCGTCCAGATCTGCAGCGCGATCACCTCGTCGGACAAGCTTTCGCAGGAAGGTGATTTGCGAGTTTCCGTGCGTCCCGCCCACGCTTTGCCGTACTCTCACAACTTCTCACTCACTGAAAACGAGATCCTTCTCGTCACGTTTTGCGAGGGAGTAGATCGTCAGCTATCGAGATCACCCGCCGCAGGACCACTCGTACGTTGTTCGCGCGAACGAGTTTACGAGCAGCATTCCCGTCGTGAGAGAACAGCTGGGCAATTTGTCCGTTCCTTCCTTCTACCGCTCTGTTGCTAACATCCCTCTGTCATAATGACTCTGTCTGACTCGATTTGTTTTTGTATGCGCTTGGGGTGGGGGGGACAGGTATGCCTCGGGAGGAGGAGATGGTCCGGAGGCTGTCACGGCCGCACTCCACGCTACTCTGTCGCTCAACTGGCGACCCGAGGCCACGAAGATGGTTGTTTTGGTTGCTGACGCTCCCCCTCACGGTATCGGGGAGTACGGCGATGGGATCGCAGGAGGAGACCCGGACGGTCACGATCCGCTCCAAGTTGTCAGGGAAATGGCGGCGAGGGGGATCACACTCTTGTGCGTACCTCCCTCAACTCAACCCCTTTTTTTCCGTCCTTTCCCTCACCTTTCCCTCTGCGTGCGCTGATGTCAACCGGTCGGTGTCTTTTTTGGATGATCTTTTCCTTTTCTTTGGGAAATTCGCAGTATCGTCGCCTGCGAACCGGCCTTGTCGGGCTACCTTTACGGCGTCGACCTCTTCAAAGCGCTCTGTCCGTCCCCCTTCCCTCTTCCTTTCTGCATGCCGAGTGTCCTACTGACCTTTTGTGGCGGGGGTTGGGTTTTCGGGGTGATATCAGGTGGGATTTCGGGCGGGTTGATGTTGCCTTTAACGACGGCCAACTTGCTCGCGCACGCGATCGTAGGCCTACCGTCCCTGTCTTGCACACCGACCCAGTTGGAGCTGACGCCCGTCTCCTCCGGTTCGACTCCCGCTTGTTCTTTTGCCTAGGTCGGCTCCGCGCTCGAGCACCTCGACATGGACCGCCTCATCCGCGAAGTCGGCCACCAGGTCGCCGGCCGGCTCGCCGAAGGAGGCGTCGAGAGCGTCGACGAGGTCGCGCGCGAGCTGCACGAGAAGCTCATGCTGCGCGGCGAGGAGGGTAGGAGCTTGAGGATTGAGAATATTTGTGCGTTTTTCCTCTCTCTCTCTCTCTCTCTCTTTCTCCTTCTGGGCTCTCTCGCACTCCTTCTGCAGGATCTGGTTCCTCGCCTCCATCTCTTTTGGGAGTGGGACTGATCAAACCCTCGGCGGATTTACTTGGCTTTCAGATCGGGAGAGTGAAGAGTCGGCGCATAACGTCGACGTGTTTACGCGGGCGAGCACAATCATCGAGGCCAAGCCGCTTTTGAAGAAGGTGCGCTCCCTCCTAACTTTCTCCTGCCTACAGAGATGGGCTTTCGGGAGGTTTCAAACGCTCGATGAAACATCTCTCGCTGACTCTCACCTTTCGTCTTTCTGATTGTGCGTTTGGTCCGGCGGTGCAGGTCAAGGGATCGCGGTTCACGGACAAATACCTCGAGTCGCGCCTGTCGTCCTACCGAGGAGGCTACAAACCTGCCCTCCCTCCTCGTCCGTCCGCTTCGTCCAGCTCGACGCCGGGCGCGAGCACGTCGACCTCTGGCTGGTCCTCCTCCGCCACAGGCTTGAACCCGTCCGGCTCGAGAAGGGTCGTGAGCGACTTCAAACCTTTTGGGGCTAGTTCACCTGCTGGAACGGCGATTGGGCAGCTGGTGTTTGGGTCTCCGTCTGGAGGAGGAGCGGGGTTCGGTTCCTTCCGCGCTCGACCAGCCCGAGGAGGAGGAGGAATGATGGATTCCGACGACGACGACGACGAGCTGCAGGAGGACGAGGACGAGGATGAGGATGTGCGTGCGGCGAGGGCGGCTGTGGCGAGGAATGCGGCTGGTGAGGAGGGGTCGATGATGGATGCGGACGAGTATGGGCAGGGGGTCGCGTTTGAAAAGGGGGCTGTCACGTTTGAGCAGGTGCGTCAACACTTCCTCCCCTTTCATCTTTCTTCTCGCCTTCTGCTTGGAGGACTGCTGACATGTCTTTGTGTTTGTGGTTGACAGGCTCGACGGATAGCGCTCGGAGCAGCGTGGCGGTCGAGAGGTTGAATAAGAGGAGGAAGGGGGATGTTGTTTCCAGTGCCTGCGACGTTTGTCATCTCCATGCGCCTCCACCTTGATTCTTCTTCGCATAACGTCCATGCGAGAAGGGTCGTCTGTCAGGGCAGGAGGGACCGAAGCGAAGTTCGAGAGGTTTGGGCGAAGACGTCGAAGAAAGAGAGTCCGTTCCTCTCCTTCTTCAGCACGCATGCCCTCCACGCTAAGCACTCGCTCAACTAGCGACCGGAGGGCTACCAAGATCATCGTTATTGTTGCTGGCGATCCTCCGCACGGGAATGGGGAGTGAGTTGAAGTCTCTTTGTCGCCACTTGTGGGAGGTTTTGGGGGGGGGGGGGGCTCAACACCCCTCCCCCTCTTCCAAAATTGACCTTCATTTTGTTTTTCTTCTCCCGTCTCCGAACTTAGCTAGCAGACTTGCACCTTGCACGTCCCACCCTTCAGGTTCGCCGACGGATTTTCAGGGGGAGATCCGGACGGTCACGATCCGCTCCAAGTAGTAAGGAAGTTGGCGGCGAGGGGGATCACACTCTTGCGCGTATCTCCCCCAAAGCGACGCTTTCTTCTCCTCCCCTCTCACAACCCTCCCCTCTGCGCGCGCTGACGTCGACTCGTTTGTGTCTTCTATACATGGTCTTCATCCTGCCTCTGGGAAAACCACAGCATCATTGCCTGCGAGCCGGCCCTGTCGGGCTACTTCTGCGGCGTCGAAAGTCGATTATCACCTCGCTCCTTTCTGCTGGGGAGTTCGGCGTCTCCACTGCTCGCACTCCGCCTTCATCCCTGGCATTGAGATCTTTTTTTCAGGTACCTTCGTCGGGTCGCTCGCTCAGGTATTCACGTCTGATCGGTTTGGCCGAGTTTGTCCCCTTCGTCTCTCTCGCTCATGGAGCAGAACTGACAACTCGCCACCTCGTCGCCCTCCAGAAAGGTTCCATCTTCTGCTGGTCTGCCATCTTTACGATCGGAGTAGCCGTCCAGGTCAGTCCGTGGTGGCCTGGGAAGGGTGTGAGGGGCGCAAGGGAGGGGAGGGTAAAAAGTCAAGCGGTCGTATCTGCTCTCGCTGACCCCCCCCCCCCTTACCTTTTTTTTTCCTTTGCAGACTGGAACAGTCAACAGTCTCGCTCAGATCACCGTCGGCAGATTCAGTGCGTCCTGGCCCTCTCGTCGCTCTCGGCGGTCTTCAG
>MVAJ01000045.1:7528-154347 GCA_014825545.1 Cystofilobasidium capitatum | reverse complement strand
CTCCTTCAACTATCGCTCTCTTTGACCATTGGCGTGGCCTTATGCCTTCCTACTCTCTCTTCTCTCGTCTCCTCTCACTGTCCCTTTTGCGTGCTCGGGCTCGATTCTTCGCGTTCTAGTGCGCCCTGCTATACTCCTCGGGCTCCCACTTAACTCCAGTTACGTTCAATAGTTCGAACTCTGGACCTCACTGCACATATCATGCCTCCTTGAACCCTAACCCTAAATCGGCGCCGGATAATGTCGGAAACACAGAGGAAGGAAGGTAACAGGAGTTTGTATTGGAGATCGGAAACGGGACTCGGAGATCGCAAGGAGAGTCCTAGGGAAGACTGAGAAAGACTCGGAAGGAGTCCAGGTGTGATGAGGGGCAGAATCTAAGTCGACGCTTCAACACAGAGGAAGAATGGAGCACGGGAGAGCGACCGTGAGGTTAATCAAAGGAAGAGCAGTTCAATCGAGTGACACGAGAGAAACGAAGGGAGGAATGTAGTCGAGGCTGGACGAGGTTGGATTAAATTGAGGTGAAAGGTCGGCTGGTGATTGACTGATGACTATTACTTTGAAGAGAGAAGGGAAGAAGAGAGAGAAAGAAGACGGGCGTGCTCTAATGGGCTAGCAGGCAAACGATGGGGCAAAGAGGCAAACTAGGCAATGAGACAAAGAAGGAAGGTGGGTGTTCGAGCGGGAGCGTTTAGAGCAGGTAGGAAGAATAAGAGATGAGTGAGCAAGCAGGAAAGTCGCTCATCATGGATTGCCGGATGTCTTGGAGAGGGGGAGTTGTGGAGCGGAGCACGGAGGAGGTCGGAGTTGCGGAGCATCTACGGAGCTGCGGAGGTTCGGCGAAGTTGGATCGGAGCCGGAGCTGGATGTTAGGCAAAGTGCGGAGGACAAGTGAAAGCGTGACACCGACTGCCCAGTGATTAACTCGGCCTTTCCGAAGGTCGAGGGCTGGACGGGGGAGGGCTCAACAGATGAAGCGGAGGGGCGGGAGGAAAGCTTGACGGACGAAGGCTTGACTGACGTAGACTGGAAGGAGCTCCGCTAGGAAGAGGATGGCTGGGAGGTAACTCAAGCAAACGATCTGACTGCGCTCAGTCGCCTGGCACTGTGACGCACTTGATCCTGCTGGTTGAGCGAGTTGAATGTTGGTTTGCATCGAGTCCGGCGTCTGGGCCTGGTAGAGTAGGCAGAGGCGGAGGAGAAAGGCCTCGCTTGTTTACCGGCTCGCCCGGCAATGGACCTTTCGGGATCAGACGGGCAATCATTCTCCTTTTCTCTTCGCTTGAACCTTCTGTATCCGTTATACCAGTTGCCCTTTCGGTCACCACTACCATTCTGTCTTTGTTTGGTCGTTCTGCCAATTCTTCGACTTGCTTTCGTTCGCAGCGCATGAACAATGTTCCTTCCATCCGGTCGCTTCTATTCTCCAACACCTGAACATTTCGTCTCTCGCAGTCCCGGGTCGCCCTGCTGTAGCCCACATGGGGTTATGTGTTGGTCGTGCTGAATCAGAGTGCGGCACGTAAACGCTTAAAAATAGAAGATCTGTTCCGTTCAGATAGATACCAATGGTGATGTGTAACTGTTACATAGCAAAAACAGTCCATATAAAAGGTTTCTTGTTAGTGGCTCTTGTCACAAGTTTCATAAAGGGTGGTTATAAGAGCGACCTATCACAATCACTAACACGAAAAATGTTCAAGCTTGTTCTGCTTTCCCACTGACTTCTGTTCCTACTCTTGCCTGTTTTTTTTTTCTTGCACGACCGAATAACCCTCATTTTCTTCCAATCTGCGCCGCCCAACAAATTATTTTTTGGCTTTCTTGCTTTTTCTCATCTTACTAATTTGCACGTAGCTTTTGCTTTTGCTCATGTCTTGGGGCAACGGATGTTGAGATAAGCTAACACTGTGTACCTGGACCACAAGCACAGTTTAAGTATTTGCGCACTATTCGAGCGTTTGTATCTGTTGCAGATAATGTTTTGGAGGTACGTCGTCTTCGTAAATCAAAGGCAGTAGCTGAGGTGATGGATCAGTTAAAATTGAAAAAGGGCCAGAAAACGAACCACGGAGATGCAATAAATTGTTTAGATAAAGCATTTTCATGTTTGTTATTGTTGGGCTTAAACCGAGGCTGGGTTCTGGCTGCCTAAATGTCCCGTGACAATTTTGACCAACCAGCAATACTGCTATTAAAAGTGTTCTAGAAATCATTCGTCACGCTAAAGATCTGGAAGAGGCGAAGATGTTGAACTTAGGACGAACCGGGTGATTAGTCTGGAAATGAACCGTGAAACCTTATTTCTAAACAGGATGTTGTTTGGCATTCCTTCCAAAGCAGATTTGACTCAGTTTCTTTACAACAGTCCGGGTAGCCTTTAGTCAGTTTGGGAGGTTGGACTAGCATGTCAACGCTTGTCAGTCTCTTTTATGACATTCAAAGTTCATGGTATAATTTTTGTCAACTTCAAGTAAAATTTACGGTTTTAGGTAAGAAACTCGGGCCGCAGCGATTGTCAAAAAATTAAAAAGATGGAACATCACTTAACAAATGTTTTTTCCTCTTGGGCTTTGCAAATCAGCATGCATTTTGAAACATTTTGGCTTAATCAACCCGCCCATTTACACATAGAGTAATCCTATGCTGTACTCTTTCCGTAATCTGAAGAAAAAAGTGAGATATCTTCTCAATCTAACTGTCCCTTGAACAAATCTCCTTAATTCAGGGTGAGGAACAAAACATCAATGAACAACACCCATGTTGGATCGATGACAAGGAGAAAAATGTCAAAAACGACCAACTACATTTTTTTCTGGGACGCCTATGATGAACTCTGTTTGGTGTAAACATTTGTTGGGCTCCTCAGGCGCATGGAGTAATTTTTCAAATTTGTTTTCAAAATCCGACCACCCGCTTTTGTTTTTAAATGAATAACTTACACTGAACTGAAAGAGCAGGGCTTATTTTGTTATGTCGTGCGTAGCAAATTAGCGTACGCCCGATTTACGCCCAAATATTGCAGTTGGAACACATCATGTTGGCACAGCGGTTTTATCAACCATGAATCCAGGGAAGGTTTACTCTTGCTTGGCCATTGTTTGTTTGGAGGTGATCATTGTGGCAAACATTTTCCGCCTAAAAAGAAAACATCAAGACAGGCAAAACAAGAATTTTGCCATTGCGTCAGTGACAGCAGACACCATTGTATGTTCTGTTCTGGTAAACGTTTTGAATACATTCCATGTGATGTCAGACTTTGGTCAACACAGCAAGCAAAAGTTTCTTGTGCAATGCATTCAGCAGAAACACGGCACAAATAGCATTCGGCCGAGAAAGTCTTCTGAAGAAAGGAGAAAGTCCTGAGAGGCCAAGGACGGTCTGGAAAAGTGTGGATTCCGATATCGTTGTCACTGACGTGTCTAGCAAACAGTTTAGTTCTTCGGAAAACATGTTCAGATCTTTGAAGCCAAAAAGAGAAGGTCTACAGCCAGCCAGGCCTTTCGCGCATAAAGCTTTGTTCTAAGATGCACAGCTAGCACAACAGTTGACGTTGAATTATAAGCAAAGGCTTGAACTTGAGTGAATGCAGCAGACACACACATTTCCTTGGTTAAGGTCTATTGCTACTTTCACCCAAACATCTTAAAAAGTCTCATATTTAAAGATAGATAAAACAAAGGTCAAATAATGTTCATGTAACCCTAACCCTCTTGACTGAAGAAGCATCTTGCTGGTTTGAGTACAGCACGTGCCCGAATACGTTGCAAAGAATTTATCAATTCCAGTTGCTGGGTCAGATGCTGCTAGACATTCAAAAACCATGTAAGGGGACTGAGTTTGCCTTTTTCACAACAATTCATAGGCCTTACTAATGAAAAGTTAGAAACAATGCGGTTGCGAACTTTTGATGGAGGTCTAAGCTGGTGAAAATGTTTCAAAGCAAAAAAATATCAATGTTTACCGGACCTTGAGGTTTTATACAACCGTCGGCGCACTTTACACAGGCTGGATTTACGCGCAAAGACAAGCTGCCTCAGAGTGCAAGTACGTATCAGAAACAGATCTCCCCTTCCCAGCAGCTTTTTTTACTTCTCTCTGCAGAAACAGTCAGTCCCAGGAAACTCAACAAAGAGTGAGGAACCGACTGACCGTAGTGACATGGCCAGTTTTGTTTTTTAAAACTCTCCTTCTTGCCTTTGTTTCTAATCTGGACTCTTCTCATCTTTCTGCGCACACACACAAAAACGCAAATCCGAAATGAAAACATGGAGACCGGAACGAAGACAAAGTATTGAAAAGGAGTAGTTCTACTTGGTGAGCGAGTTGAACGTGTCGAGGACAGGCTGGTGCGGGCTGATTCAGGAGCTGGGCCAGCGCGTCCAACATTGGCGATCTCAAGATCTCAAGGGGAACTCACGAAAAGGATTGCCCATTTCGCCGGCGAGAGGATCGCGTCCCAAACTAATAGGGTGGGGTGGGCAGTCAGCCGTGGACGTTGCCTGTGACGGCGCTGCAGACGCAATCAAACGCGCGCTGATGTTGGTCTGCAGAGAATCGGGAGACGAGTGGTCCTGCGAGAACGATGATCCCGGAGGAAAGGGAGAACAGAAGGCTTAGGTCGTTTTCGGGCGAGAAGCGCCCACTCGCGTTTTCTCAGGCCGAGCCTCCCGTAAGCCAAGGAAGAATGCTGCGACGGCAGTATCCCCTTGACGGTGTCGTTCCTCGGCTGCAGCTCGTGCACGTTGCGAGTGGCGTCCGTTCAAAGCTTGCTTCTTCACCTCAGAATGACGATCTGCAACTAAAACACACACACACAGTTGCAAAGAACCTTCGCTCTACGTTTTCTTGCCGAATGTGAGATTTAAGAGACTCTAAGAATGTCGCGAATAGATGGTCCGCCGGTTACTCTGAACCACCACCCACCCCCTTGAATCAAAAGTTCAAGTAACCACCCTCGAGAGCCCTAAACGCCAAACAAGACCCCACCCCTTCCTGGTTCGCAACATTTACGTACGCCTCACTACTTTTATGGGTGAAAGGTGCAAGGATGGAGGTGGGAGGAAGCTCTATCTCACTTTACCCTTGGTCTCGCCCTTCGACTCTGAGAGAAACTGACATAATATTCTTTCTCCTCAACGTATCCAAGACCCACACCAAGCCCTCGGCTCGAACCTTGTCCCTCCTCAAAGGCCATTCGCCCTTCCCATCGGTCGATGTATGACTCGGAAGGAGACCGCCTCCATCCCCACTTCCCTTCTCGACCGACCACCCATCCTCAATCCTCTTCCTCGCTCGAAGCATTAAGGAGAACACCGCTATGATCTCGACCCCAACCGAGGCATTCAACCCTATCACTTCCCCACTGAGTTTTCGACGCCCTTTTCTACGAGGTCCCCAACACCACCGACTTCGAGCTCGCTCACATCCCCTCCTCCGACTTCGGCGTCCTGCGCTGCGATCCTCGACTTCGACCTCCTCCAACTACGCCACGCTAGCCAAGATTCTTACACTTCGCCTCTACGACTTCTAAACTGATCTCCTCCTACCCACCTAGGCGGCCGGACGTGGCTCGCCAATCGACTTTTCGCCTCTTGCTTTCTCTCTTTTACAACTGCCTCTTCACCCCCCTCGCTCTTCTTCTCGCTCGCCTCCTTCATGTGGCCCCTTTTCTCCCCGTTACGACCCCACGACGCCCTATACCTCGCTCTTTCTGACATGACAGCATAATCTGCTCCTGTGACAATGTGCCCGAAAAGCACCCAAGGCAGCTAGTTTGCGTGCGGCGAGAGGTTCGAAGACTCAAGGGACGTCAATTCGTAAAGCAGGCGTGAGTCGCTGACTCGCGCGAGAGAGGAGTGCAACGATGTGCAACAGTCACGGGGCAGCGACTAGAGTGGAAGAGACCGAGTCGAGAAAATGAGCGCAAAGCGAATGCATACGGAGGGAGTGAGATCTGGAGGAGCTTCAGAAAGGTAGGAAAGTGAAAGGGAAACCCGACTCCTGAGCACACCATCCCGCACCTCACACGCTTGCTCTCATCGTGTGCAGCGCCGGCTCGGACACTGGACCGTGCGCGGTCTTTGGTCTCCCGGACGAGGCGATGGCGGCGTACTCTGGGGAGGCGGGAAGGATAGTTTCGTCGCTCTGGTCGTTGGCATCGTCCGTTGGTCGATTGGACGGCTAATGGTATTAGGGGAGGACGGACTGAGGTGGCTAGGTGAGGACTGGAGCTCTTGAGAGTTGGGATTAAGGGAGAACGAAAGTTCCAAGCTTGGGATAGCAGGTGGCAACAGCAGGAAAGTGGGCTTTTATGCTGTGGCGACCGATTCCATAAAAAGCTATGGAAGACTAGGGAAGTGGCGAACGGATGAGAGAGCAGCGAATATGTGGTAACAGTGACTAAGGAGTGTGGAGGGTCGGATGATCCAGATGACTAAGGACGTGGCGACCGAGCGCGTGACCGAGGCCGAAGTGGGGAGAGCCCAGTTTGGGTCAATTTGGGTCCTTTGGGTCAATCCACAGCCGCGCTACGTGATTGCTATCGGCTTGAACCCCACGCAAGTACTCTTTTGCCTTAGCTCTCCACTGTAGGCCCTGTCTGACCGTATCCCTAGCACCCGTCTTCATCAGGCCAGCCCTGCCTGACCGTTCCTCGTCCGTACGATTTAAGCATGCTTGCCGTGACTGACCGTTTCCCTGAACGTCGTGCTCGATTTCAGGCTAGTCCTGCGCACTGAAAAAGTTCCGGCCTCCCTCGACTGCAGGCAAGCCCTGTCCCATGTGACTCCTGGCCAAACCCAAGTCCCTCATTTCAACTCCCTCATCGCCCGTTACTTCATCATCTCTCTTTTGACTTTTAATTTTTCTTTGCAACAGATCTGGATCTATGTGGATCGTTGCCTTCTCATCGAACCGTCCTCCTCTACCAAGATCATGTGCGTCCAGAACTGGGCCGTGACGTACCCACCGTTCAAATCAAATTCACAGCTCGTCTTTACCCTAGTGAACCACCCTCTTTGGCTTGGCTAAGTACGCAATACATCTCGACCGGCAACCACTGTGCGATATCGGCCGATTCCTCGTCTCTGAACGCCACTCTTGAGTCGAGTGTCGCGCCTTTCACCATGTCGACCCTCAAGCCGAGAAAGTCTTTGCGACGAGCGCGGCGCGGGGGCGCAGAGGGAGCGGTGGGTGGCCGCAGCAGCGAGGCTCGCACTTGCAGTTTAATTATCTTCCCCTCTGTAAAACCCTCTCCTCTTCCCCTCGTACTTAAAGACCTCAGTCCACTTCTCTTTGGCTGAGCTTCTCTGACTCGTTCTGCTCTCTCGATAAATCCAACGCACGCCGGAGCGTCCAGTTCCAATCATTTTCGTGGAACAGCACTTGCCTCATCCTGAGACTCAAAGGCGGCGTTCCACTTTCTTATTTCTCGAAGGCTCTCAGCACCCTCGCTTCCTCTCCGGTCTCTTTCCAGCCCGTCTACGCTGGCGCGAGCCAGCTGAAAGCTGGCGTGCGCAAGGATGGAGCTCCCCTTCATCACAGCTCAACTGTGTGTCAGACCTTTCTTGCGGCGGTCGTCTTGGGCTGCTGCCTTCGGCCTCGGTCGTATCTCCTTGATCAGGGTGCACAAACTCTGGTTCTCGGTAGTTGGAGTGCATATATCTCAGACATAAAGACGGAAGGTGAACACTTATATATATATATATATGATTTATACGCAGGATGAGGTTGTTGCTCGGGAAAGCGGTATGGTGCTCGTTTGAGAGCGCGACGTCCTTGAGAACCGCGCGCGCGCAGAGGGCAGCGCTCGGCTCGTCAAACCTGGAAGAATCGGTGATACGCGTGTTCAGGGCTGAACAAGGGTATGGAAAACGTGTCGATGCAAAGTAATGTCCGTCTTTCGCCCACCTCACAATGTCTTGAGACTAATCGAATTAATCGGACATCCCATATGATGATCATCGTAAGGGCCGATTCCTACCGTCGCGACGTTACACTCGGTCGCGCGACCTGCCTTCTAAAATGTGGCTAAAACAGAAATAAAAACATCAGTCCGTCCTCAAAAGTTAGCCCGTAGGAGGACGAGCCGAAGCCCTGCAATTCCCCCTTCCTTCTTGCAGGACGCCGACGGCTACGATTACAGAGGAGATTTTTCTGAGAACAAGTGAGAGGAGATCGATGCATCTCAGCCTTTGTCTCGTTGGCACAGTTTTGACCGTCGCAGTTCTATCTACCTGGCATTCGCAAAACTTTGATGACTGCACCTTGGCGCTCGAGTCAATTGACACGAGCATCTTCTGATCCTATCCCTACTCCTCTTTTTTTTTTACCTTCTTGTCTCATCTCTTTCCATCGCTCAGTCTTACTTTCCATGCTGTCTCTTTGATGCATTGTGTGCCAGGACCTCGGTGAATGTTTGTCTTGGCACTCAGCTGCGCTACATCATTTTCGTAGACTACAACCCCACTCAACGTCCGGTCTCGCACCCGCTCTCGCTCTCGCCCTCGCCCTCGCCCTCGTGTTATGCAGGCTGGCCCTGTCCTCGCCCTTGACTTCCCGTCTTCTCGCCCACGCGCTTGCTCTCAACTGACCGTCCCTCGTTCTCAACTCTGGACAGGGCTAGCCTGTCCAGTCGTCTCGCCCTCATCTTCCCCTCTCGTCCTCGCCTTCCGATACCATCTAGCCCTGTTCCAAATTTGTATTCGTCGCCTCCGCATCGCATCTGCCGAGTGCGACGCGCCAGTCGTTTCTCCACCCGACTCTCACCTTCTCGAATCGCTCCATCAGCCCTCTATCATTCCCTTCCACTTTCTCGCTACATTCATCATTGGCTTCCACCCCGACCGGACAGGTCAGAGTACGTTTGGTCTGACAACTCATCCGATTGATCCGACCATCTGTCTGTCATGGATTAACTCAAAGGACCCAACTTCGACCCAAACTGGGTCCTCCACACTTTGGCCTCGGTCACGCGCTCGATCGGTGGCTATATTCTTAGTCATTTTATCATCCGATCTTCCACACTCCTTAGTCACTGTTCCCACATATTCGCTGCTCTCTCATCCGTTCGCCACTTCCCTAGTCTTCCATAGCTTTCTATAGAATTGGTCGCCACAGCAGAAAAGCCCACCGGCCTGCTGTTGCCACCTGCTATCCCAAGCTTGGAACTTTCGTTCTCCCTAATCCCAACCCACGAGAGCTCAAGTCTTCACCTTCGCCACCTCAGTCCATCCTCCCCTGACAGAATTGAGATGAACACGTCTACCGAGGTCCTCGTCCTCAAGTGCCACGTCAAAAGCTCGACGGACACGTCTGGCTCTCGGAGCTCCAGCTTCCGTTGATAAGAACACAGCTACGGCTCAGGCGGTTAGAGCAAGAACGAAGAAGATTGACAACCCCCTGAGCACTGTCGTTTACAGGGGGTGGACAGAGACTACATTCCCTTCCAGACTTTTTCTTTTTTCCTACGCTTGCATCTACGAAGTCAGTGCAAGGTGGACCGCCAGGAGGGGGAGAGAGGGTGGCTGCAAGGACGGGAGGAGGAGGACGTACACCGCTAGATGCTGGAGTTATACCATATTGCCATCAATTCCCACGCCTATGTGCTATCTCTGGCCTGGAAAGGCTTTGATCTTCCATTCCATTCATTACCGACTCAGCATACAAACATTCTTTCTTCATATTCTCTGCACACCAAGGTCACCGACTACATCCTTCACCTGTGAACTGACCGGCCTGCCTTATCGCCAACACCGGCCATGATTGAGACCGTGTTTGCTACAGGGAGAAGACCAGGCATCTCTTGAGATTTGTGTTTATAGGGGATGATTATTTTGATTCAATTCTCATCGAGGGGATTTAGCTCAGTTGGTAGAGCGTATGCTTAGCATGTATAAGGTCGCGTGTTCAATTCATGCAGTCTCCACATACCTTTTATTTTCTCATACGAAAATTGCTCTTGTGAGATTCTCCGCATGCGAGGGCGCGTCGTCGCAAACATCGTCCTGGACGGCGAGACGCTGGCGGTTGGATGCTGGTCATCGTGCTTCCATCAGCGTCGTCTGTTCTATTGCGCAGTGAACATCCTTGGAGTGCTCCAAAAACATCAGCCGTAGGTCCTCGCTCGGCCGACAAAACTGGCTGTGTTGTCTATTCTTTGTTCCGCCCAGCTGTTATACTGCGCGTCAAGTTCGGCTGAAGACAGCAATCCCTTGGTCAGCTGTTGCGAACCACGTGAACGATCGTCATTGTTTCAGAAATCCCTGAGGACGCAAGGCTCAGCCGCGTCGATGCTTTCAACAAACTGGAGATCAAGACGCAAGTCAGGGTGAGAGGCAAGGAACGATTTCTTCTCTTATCGTTCTCAGTCTCACGCTGGACTCGGAGGGCGGGCCAGAAGAGGGAGGTGAAGTGGTCTTACCACCTTTGTTGGGTCATGAATCGGTCGGAGAGAAAAGACATACGTGCTCCTGACTCAGTGACTCCAATATTTGCCTGACCTTGATGATATTCTCTCGATGTTGGCTTCTCGTTGTTCTTTTGGTTGGAGATCGTGCTTCGACTTCGTGGGGTGGGCGCGAAGGGGCAGGCAGGTTTTCCCTCTGAAGATAAGCCTCATATTGACAAGGAATAAGACATTTCCAGACCTTCCCATCCGTGCCGTCGACTTTTTCAACAGCTCTCGTGTGTTCAAGATCGGCCGCCACCGCAAAAGTGGCAGGGGTCCTTTACCAGACTAGATGATGCGGGGCGAAGAAGAGGAGGGGTGGTCTCGTGTGACCCTACTCACCCTCTCCCCTCACTCTGTCTCTTGGACAATTGATGCTGGGCTCACTTTTGCTCAGTGCAGATGTCGCCCTCCAGACGGTCAAGGTATTCCTGAAAATTGCCGGCGCGTTCGCAACCACTCTCGCTGGTTCGACCATTCGCGACCGAACAACTCGCTTCTGCAATTCTTGCAATTGAAGGCAAATTGGGCTGAAGGATGGCCGGAGGGGAGGGGAGGTTCGTTTGGTACGGGTCGGAAGAGGGTGATGCAAGTTGCGCCTGATTCAAGGCGGCCCTTTTCCGTGCTTCTCCTGGAACGCTGTTGGATGTTTGGCTGGCGGTCTAGGGATGCGTGGTGGTCTGATCATAAAGAGAGGTACAGTTGACTCACAAGAGCACAACACGCTCTGAAAAATGGCTGCTTCGCTGTGAAGCAGTGAACCGAGAGCTGAGAGACCCCTCTAACGCCAACGACCTGTTTTGGGCGCTTTTGTGTGTTGTCGCCCTCCCCCGAAGACCGTGATCGCGGTCGTTGGGTCGATCGGGAGATGCAGCGCATCTCAGCGGCCAACGCTTTTGCCAAATCGCGAGTCGATTCCCTTCGCGAGCGCCTCAACTGCGAGTCTATGAATTTGCTTTTCGCCCAAATCTTCTTGGGCCATCTAAATTTGGTTGACACCTCCTTTTTGTTCGGCTCTTCGCCGCCTCGAGGCGACGGCACATCGGCGGAACATCCAGCGGACTGTGGAAAAGCCGACTCGAATTCCACGGCCACCTTTTCAACCACCGAGGCTGGAAAAACTAGAAGAGTCGAGGTAGAAAGGTGTCGGAGCCGAAAATCGGTGTGCAAGGATGCAAGAAGGACGACTCAGTTCAAAAGCAGGTAGCTTCCTCTTTCACTCTGTTGTCCGAAACTTCGTTGCCCTCCCGCTCTTGTTTTCGCGGGCTCAACAGACAAGTCCGAACATCTGCTGCAAACATTGAAACTGTAGCACTCACTACTCTCCTTGGCCGCTAATCATTACCTCCTGCGGCTGCAGCTGGGATAGGGGTAGCTCAACGTATATGGCAAAAAGTGGACGAAGTGGGGATTGAACCCACGACTTTCACCATGCAAAGATGATGCTCTACCACTGAACTATTCGCCCAATCTTCGAATTTACACTAATTGCAAAAACATATTCCACAAACAATCAGACAGTCGTCTCCAACCTCGCCGGAAAACTCGACAACGACACGTTTCCTTCCACGGTCAGATTTCAGCGAGACATTTCGAAAGGAGATGGAAGATGGGAGGAGGACAAGCCTGGAGGAGAGGGGGGAAACGAGGAGCGAGGGAGGGAGGATAGGAGATTGGAAAGATTGGAGAGGAATCCATCGCTGGCGAATTACACAAGGTCTTTACGCCCCACGTCCCGATACTGTTGCAAGCTAGCCAGATGGAGGGGAATGGTCTCAAAGGCGCCTTGCTAACCCACTCGCAGTCCTGCCTTCTGGCTGATGTTCCATCCTTCGGGGGGTTACTGCCCATGGGTTCGACAAACTTGTCCGCGAGTATGACGAGGTCGATACGGAACAAAGACGAGATGGAGGTCGAAGTTCGATTAGAAAGGAGGCTTGTTTTATCCGGTGGGGCACAATGCGCAGGGAATGCCTTTGAGCTTCCGACCTTCTTTCCCCGACCACGCCCCACCCTGTTCTCCAGGCCCAACAACCCCTCCTCTCGCGCCGCAAGCCAGGTCATCACAGGTCGTCAACCGTTTAGGCCCTTCATTGGTAGTTGTGCCGTGGGTGATCTGATCAACTCAACGTGCGTCCCTTGATAAGCGAGAAGCGGTCCGGTTGACAAATCACTTCTGTTGCTTCTCTGGGAGTGGGACGTCCGCAAAACGTTCTCTTTTTCCCAATTGGTTGTGGCTAGATCTCTTTGACTCTAGAGTGCGACTCGTCCTCTATCTCCGACTTTGACCTCGACTGCGTTGAGGTGTACGGAAGAACTTTGTCGACGGACCCGAGCGAGGGGTCAACATTTGCTCGATCATTTGAGACGGCCTATTCGCGCTCAGACGCAGCATCAATTCAGTTCGTGGCCGACTTACCCCGTTCGCCCAATCAAGAAGCCCCAGCCAGGGCAGGAACGACGACATGCAGATCTGGGGCTAACGGCCGCAGCGACACTCGAAGAGGTTGGCTCTCTGGCAGCAGAGGCTAACAGACTAAATCCATTCTTCTCCCGGCGAGTGCGCCGGCGCGCCATCCGTCCGTCCTCGGGCTCGATCACGTAGTGTTGTTTGTGCTGTCCAAATTTATCTGGAGCGGTACTGACATGCAGGTATTCTCGTCTCAGGACCAAGCAACCGCGTCCCGAAAAGTCTACGTTTATAAGTCCACCTGGATCCACATCACACAGAGGGCTCGAGTTCGACCAAACTGGCTGATCAAGGCGCACGAACCCCTGTTAAAGAGTTGCAGGCCTTTACACTTCTGGACTGGCTGGATGGGTATATTGAGAGAGCAGAACGAGTCAGAAAAGCTCAGCCAACGAGAAGTGGACTAGTCATCAATCTAACCTATTGAGAGAGCAGAACAAGTCCGAGAAGCTACAGAGGCAGACAGCGAGTCAACGACGGAACAGGGATGACCTCTGAGGTAAGGATGGGACTGACCTCAGCCAACGAGAAGTGGACTGAGGTCTCTAGCTACGAGGGGAAGAGGAGAGGATCTACAGAGGGGAAGAGAAATAAACTGCATGTGCGAGCCTCGCCGCTGCGGCCACCCGCCGCTCCTTCTGCGCCCCGCGCCGCGCTCGTCGCAACTCCAACAGGGTACCCCCGGCCAGAGTTTGTCAACAACCTTCCTCTGTACACCGACAAGACTGATATGTGACGGGGCCCTAGAAACTCAATGGTAAGCTCGACGTCCTTGTTCTGTTCTCGCCTGCGGACAGCACGAACCAGATGACTCAGACGGACTGAGGGGATGAACAACGCGTCAATAGAGAGCAAGATGTCAATCCAGGAGATCTGGTTCCTTTCTCGAAACGGCAAACCGGCTCGGTGAAGCTGGAGGCTATTCCAGGACCGGATTTCGGGAACATGTGGTAGGAGAAGAAGGATCGAAAGGCCGCGAAGGAGCGGATCGAAAAGCTCCTGAAGTGGTGGAGTCCTTACTGAAGAAGCTGGCCGCAGACCGCTATCGTCTTCCCGTCGGGAAGATGGAGGGCTCGGCAAGGCGTTCGACTCCCCAGTCCAACGTTGGCGGACGTCCGCTTGTATATTGTAATGCGTCTCTGTGTCACTCATGGTATTATCACTTCCTACAGGAGATCTCCTTCAACCTGTGCGGTTAGTTGACGTCGTCCGGGGGCCTTACTTCAGCTGGGGGAGCTACAACCCCCGCGCAGAGACCCCGACGACGAAATGTCCTATAAGAAATCCAGCATAGCAATGCTCGAACGAGTATTGTAATGACTAGAAAGCAAAGAGACGTGCAACGATTGCAGGAAGGTCGGACCGACGCTTTGCCGCCGACAACCCGAAGGAATGATATTGCCCGTTCTTTTGGTCCGAAGTTCTGGATGTCCGAGATGATTGCTTCTCGCCCTCAGAGTCAGCCTCCAGTGGGCGGCCTGACGAATGAGGGGGCAGCCGGTTCAAATTACGGGCTCGCGGCAACAGAAGAATGACGTGAACGCACGATGAGGGTGCTAATGCTGTACGGACGTCCATGGTCATCGTGTGGATGACCGAGCTGTCAAAGATTACGGGAGCCCAATAGACAGGCGTCAGGTAGACTGCGGTGGAGAGCGAGTGAAAGTTTTTCGCGCGCGACTTGCTGAATCACGACCTTGTTCGGTTCTCGGCTGTCAAAAACGTCTTCAAGCCCGACGGATGAGGAGAGAATATGAAGACCGCGCTTTGGCTTGAGATCAAGTGCACTATGTCCCAGCTACAGGCTCCAGGCTCTTTTTCTTTCTATTCTTGCCGACTTGAGCCTGTCCAGCGTCCATCTCAATCAATGGCGGAGTCGTCGACGGACGCCGGACATCTCGCTGAAGCTGACATTTTCGCTGTTTGACTCATTGTTCTGTCCCAGTCCAGTGGATCGCATGATCTGCTAGTCCGACTCACATAAGGTTGCTCATAAAGCAGGAACTGATGAAATGCCAAAGTCGTTTCTTGGGGCGGTCGACCGCGGCGTTTGCGACTCGTACGGCTTCCCGCTCGTGTCTGATTCGAGTGCCCCCTCTTCTTGTCTCCCTTTTTCGAGACACTTGCTTGCGTAGAGCTGACGGACGTCTCCGTTGAGCTTGGAGAAGGAATCATTTCGATCACAAAAAGGTGCGAATGCGATTTTTTCCTTTCTCGTTCGTTGATGAACGCCTGTGTTTTTCCCCACCCTTCAGTCAACTCTGTCGCCCCTCCCTCCCCTCTTCAACCACTGGGAAGTTACCACGTTCCTCTCAATCGTAGATGCCTTGAGCGACTCACTCACAGCTTACTGCCGCCTACTCACCAGTCTGGTTATTACTGCCTCGACTTCCGCCTCAGGTGGTTTCCCGTCGGGTCTTTTGTGCAGTGTGAAGCCAAATCTGGCGCCTCTTTGCAATCGACAGGTGAGGTCTTCTCTCACCCGCCCTTCGAGCTCAACTACCACATTTCCGCCTCATACCCCTCTTTGTCGATGAGTGCTTCCCTATTTGCGACCGGCTAGATGATGATCTTATAGAAAGAGCAAAAGATCCTCTCCTTGCACAGTCATTGACACACTCCACCTCTGCAGTGTCTTTGACTCGTTCTGCTCTCTCTATAGGTTCGATTTAATGTATGGTCCACTTCTTGTTGGCTGAGGGTCTCTGACTCATTTACTCTCTTTGTAACTCGTGCCTGTTCTCGGCGGCCTTTGCGAAAAGCACGGATCGTCGTGTTATGAGAGGCCCAAATGGCTTACCAAATTCTTGGCGCCCGCCTCAACGACCAATCGGATTGCCGCTTGACAGCCTTCTTTGGTCGTGAGGCTGACTTGAGCGGGATGGAGTTGTCGAGGGAAGGTGGCAATTGACGATGGCGAAGGTGGGAGGACCATCGAACCGGCGCGAGATAAAGCGTGTACTGACGCTCGACCTGCCTCCGAGAACCGGGACGCGCTGGCTTTCGGTCCCGGCAACAGCTTTTCCCGCTTTCCCAACCCCTCCATGCTGAGGATAGGAAAAAAAAAGGTGTAAGTGCCGTGCTTCAACTATTCGATCACCCCTCGGCGAGCGGACGGAAGTTCGTGTCGACTTTCTATCACGGAAGGCGTCGCCTGAATGCGGTGCTGACATTTTCTCGGTTAAATCCTCCGTCTCCTTAGTTTAGGACGTTCTATCCCTTAACTTTGTCCCCCTGCTCCCCTCATTGGACATGGAAGTAGGATGTGTGGTCAGGTCAGAAAGTTGAATTATATTTTTTTATGTCTTTTCAACATTCATCGAGCATGAATGGTGTAGTGGTATCACGCAATGTTAGGGTTTCAACAATCGCTTCATTGAGGTCCTCGGTTCAATCCCGGGTTCGTGCCAGCTTTTTGCTTCTAGCTTGCTGCCGTCGTTCAAGCAGCCCTGTGCAAGACCTTTCTTGACCGATAACCCTCCTCGAGTTGACACGTCGTCCTTTCTGTATCGCGCTCCTGAAAGCTAAGTTAGTTTGCTGCAAAAGGTCGAGCGTGCGTTTGGTCGAGGTCGGCTGCCCTCGCCTCCGCCCTTTCGCCTCTAACCCCCACCCAGTCCTGGATCGCTTTTCGCCCCCTTCAACACCACCCCCCACCACGCAACACTTCCGCGCATACTCGAGCTCGCCTACGACCATGCTTCCTCGACTTCTCTCCCTTCTCCGGCCAATCGTTCGGTCCGCGCCCTCCAGCAGCTCTGCCCGTTACGCCAGCTCCTCTCTCTTCTCGCTCGTCTCTCTCCGCCCGACCCTCCTCGCCAACAGACCGCCAACATACCCAGCGAGCACATCGTCGCTCGCAGTGGGTGCTTGGGCTGAGGCCAAGCGTGGGATGAAGGTCAGGAGTGCGCTCAAGAAGAAGTGCGACGGGTGCCAGCTCGTCCGAAGGTCCGTCCGTCCCTCCTCCTTCCCCCTGCCGTAGTCGACTCGCCTAGACTCGACAGCGGAAGGAGCTACTCGAGGCCTCATCAGCTGACATCAAGCCCCGACGCTGTGTTCGCAGGAAAGGACGGTGCTACATTCGCTGTTCGAAGGACGCGAAGCACAAGCAGGCACGTCCCCACTTTCACCTTCCCCCTCCCCTCGGTCTTCACCTGCTGTTCCCTGCTTGCTGTTCTATTCTACAAGGCACATGGACCAGCGTTTAGAGACTGACTTCAACTTTCTTGCCTGCCGACTCCGTTCTACCCTTCACTCTCGTGCTTCGCGTCAACCAACCTCTCAGCGACAAGGCTGGGTTCGCTCTACGCCCAAGTGAACATCTTGTCCACTAAATATCATGAGTTCACATCAATAAAAGGCGGGCGCATCATCGAGGACCCGGATCTGCCTTCCTGTTTCTCCACTGAAGGCTCGAGTTGGAGAGGTCAGACACTTGACCGGTCCTGGTCGAACGGCGCTGCTCGGCAGCAGCACTTTGGACGTGTTGCTTGGTTTGGAGATCCTGCGAAGCAGAAAGGAAGGAGAACGAACGTCAGATAGGCTGCGAATACCTGGTGCATTTAAAGAGAGGGACGCACATTCCAGCGCTTCTCCGCCCCCTTGTGGATGTAGTCCCACCACCGTTGGAGTACGTCGTTGAGCTTGGTCTCTCGGTAACCCTTGATGTTGAGCCACTGCAAGAAAGCGGAGATCTGCAAGCAGTCCGAGTCGAGAAGCAACTGATCAGCACGTGCGATGAGGCTGAAGAAGTCACACAGGTGCACGTACCTGCGCAGGATCTTCGTAGACGGCCCACTCTCCCTCCTTCAGCATGCCCGCCTCGCCCTCCTCGTTCCTGCGACGCTTGTTGATCTCCTCCTCGTAGACCTCGACCTTGCGACCGAGCCACTGTCGTTTGAGAGGGTCCGCGCCCTGGATAAAGAGTCGCCCGGTGCCGTAGAGGATGACCCCGCCGGGTCCTATCAAAGGAGCCGACCCCGTTCCGTCAAACCACCAGATGCTGTTGCCGAACCGGTCAAACCCGAGGGGCTTTGCGCGAGGGAAATTGATCTGCTTTCGGAAGTCTCGGTGGAGGGCCTCCTCCCGTTTGGACAGCCGAGCGTGTTCCTCCTCCAATCGACGTCGCTCCTGCGTCAACTGCCTTGCCGTCGCGGTCTTGACCTTGGCGTCGCTTTGCTCGACTGAGGCAGCCGCCTCCGCCTCCTCGGCCAGTTGCTGAGCTTTGAGGGCCTCACGCTTGACATCCTGCATCTCCTTTCGGACCTCCGTGAGCTGGGCGGTGCTTTCCTCCATGGCGTCCCTCGCAGCCTTGGTCTGCATGGCTAGGTCGCAAAGGAAGGCGATGATCTCCAGTTTGGTTTCGGGCTTGAGCAGGTGGTATCGCGCTGATGGGAGGGTGGTTCTGAGGCCGTTCTCGTGTACGGGGGAATCGGTGACGGTCCACGAGGGCGCCTCGTCCTCGTCGTCCTCGTCGTCGCTGAAAAGCAGGTCGGCGAGATGCTGAAGGTGTTGAGGGAAGCTAACTTTGTCGGCGCGCTGTAAGGGAACCCTTGTTGGGTCAGTTACGACCTTGAGATGACGGGAAAGGAAAGCAACTCACGTCAACTATGCAGCCCACCAGCCAACTCTCCCAACCCTTCCTCGAGTCCTTGACTCGCAGCTCGCCGCCCATCATCCAGGTCGCCTTTCGTGCAACCTCTTGAGCCTGAGAGACCACCTTGACTTCAGTGAGCCCTCCGGGGCCCTTCCACTCCTCAGCCGCCTCACTTCGGCCGTCCATCTCGTCGTCCTCTAGAGCAACGGCCTGCTCGGCACCCTCCTCCAAAATGGCACCTCGAGGTGTCCAAGACTGCCCATAGCTTCGAAGCGGTCGAGTGATGATGGCGTCGCGGGAGATGAGGTTGAGCAGCGCTGCGTGGATTTCGATCGTAAGAGGGTGTGCGGGATCGGCTGCGTTGTATGTGAGACTCGACTCGAAGTCGTCAAGAGTGAAAGGGGAGAGGACGAGGAGTTTGCTGGAGGAGGTCAAACGCTGTCGTCAGTGCCAGCTATTGGGCGGAGGAGAGGGGAAGTGAACGCACCCGAATGACTGGAGGAAGTTCCAAGTCATGATGAGCGTCTCGAAATGGTCACCAAAGGGAAGGTCTCGGGAGGGTATCGGGCGCTGGACAGTCTTGCCCTCTTTGATCTCGCGTGCAGAGAGAGAGCAAAGCAGGTCTATAGGAAGTACGACCCAGTCAGCTGGAAGCTCAGAGGTTCTACGAGCCAGAAGAGCTGGACGAACCTTCTGCTGGGTACTTGACGGGCTTCTTTCGTTCCGGTGTTGGTGGCCGCCCGGTCTCGGGATTGATTCCTCCGTTTTGGGCTGTCGAGAACGAGGAAGGAACAGGAGAACCGTCGCAGTTCAGCGTTCCGACCAAAGTGAGACTCGAGGATGAGACTCGAGGAAGCAAGGAAAGGCCACTTACCAGCCAAAAGCTCTGCCTTCGTTCGCCTCTTCCTCTTCGCGATGATGGGCTGCCCGTCTTCTCCGATCTCCTCCCGCTCATCCTCGAGTCCGCTCCCAACCGGGTCGTCGTCGACCTTGCGCTTTCGACGCCTGGAAGCAGCCTCCTTAAGTCCCTCGATTTCCTTCTTGAACGAGTCCGTGAGCTCGGTCGGGATGTCGTACTTTGCGGCGAGCGCTGGCTTGACGATCCATGGTGAAGTGGCGGACGTGGCGTCTCGGTCGAGGCAGTCTCGGAGGAACCGCTTGAGGATAGACTTGGAGAAGGCCAGTCGATCTCGGCTGTTGAGAACAAAGCGAGTTTGTCAGTCGACGCCGCGAGATGAAGGCAGCGCGAGGTGAGAACGCACCTGAGTTGCTCCGGCTTGACATCCATCCAGGTCGCCGCCCAGTTGCTGCTCTCCCCTTCCAGATCTCCATTCTTACCCACCATTCGTCCCTTGGAGTCAAGGAGCTGAACGCTGTATCGGTACCTGTTGGGGTCGTCCTTTCTCTCGGCCTCCTCTTGCGTCAGGCGTAGGTCGACGCCCAGTCGGTGAGGTTCTTGAGGCGAGGGTGGAGGGGAGAGGGAGATCATGGACTCGGTGCTGGGGCTCCCAGGCTTGACGGGTGAGCTGAAGGGTTCGGGGGTGGGCACTCGGGGGGTCGGGGCGTAGGTTCGCATCACCTGGGCGTGACACTTGGCTCCCGAGTCGACGTCGACGAACAGTCCTTCAGGATCAAACGTCCAGACACGATTACGTCAACACATCTCTATGCGGGATCCAGCACGGGAGGGGCACTCACGCTCTCCGTCGTAGAACCTGTTGGCGAATCGATCATGGACGACGTCGATGAGCCTGTCCATCCTACCAATGAGTTCTGTTGCGAGCGAGGAGTTCCTTTTATCAGCTGAGAGTATCCTAAGAAGGCGCGAGGGATAGAAATCACTAACGGAACTGGACTGCTCGGAGGAGAGGACCTTTGAGCTTGGCCGGGAAGCGTTCGTGCAGGAGACGCGCCTCGCGCTCCTCGGACCTGACGGCGTCGAAGTAGGTGAGGTTGGAGTGGCCTGTGACCTCGCATTGGAAGGCTGGAGAGGAAAGAGCAGGTGATAGCGAGAGCGAGACGATGCGAGGCACGAGAGGATTGGCCAATGGGACAAGGCCGGGATCGCGGCGGAGCGGGAAGGTGGACGAGGGCAAAGCAAACGAGCAGGCTGTCAGTACAGCGAGCTCAAAACTCCGAGGAGGAGAGAAACGCACTCTTCTGCTTGTAGAACTGCATGCGTGTCGAGTAGGATCTGGTTGGGCAGGGGGTGGAAGATGCAAGGGAGATGGCGCGTCTCGTCAGCTCTGGGGCGAGCTCTCGGCAGGGAGCAAAAGTGACGGGAGGTGTCGAGGAGGGGGAGGACGCACTCGTAGTCGAGGAAGACCTCGCCCGTCTCGTGCAGGTAGTAGACCTCGAGCTTGGGGTCGAGGGGCTCGTCCTTCTTCTCTTCGTCGAGCTCACCTGTACCGTCTTGCGGTTGAGGGGTCGGTTTGCTCGAGGTGGCGCCGTTGGTGTCCGCCTGGCCGTTTGCTGCTTGCTGGTAGAGGGCGACGCGTTCGGGCAGGGGCTGGAAGACAATCTTCTGGCGCTTGAGGAGGACCATGGCGACGCACGAAGAGGAGAGCCGGGGTATGGTCCTGTCGAGAGATGTGCTATCGAAGGGGGGTAGGGAGGTAGGGAAAAAAAGACGGGCGATGGGTGTGTTTTGCAGGAACGAGGGGCGGGCGAGAAATGGTCGAGGGGGCGGAGAAGCAGAGACCGCGCCTGCAAATGAGCTCAGAACTGTCAGGACCACCACTTTTTTCTTCTCTCTCTCTCTCCCTGTCCGAAAGGCAGCTTGAACAATCCGCAAGGACGAAGCAGGCTTCAGAGAAGGTACGAGGTGGCGCTATAGGCGTGTGCTCAAGCCATGTCTGGCGCGCAGCTCGACCAGGTTCCAACCCGCGAGCTGTCAGCCTGCTCAGGCTGCAAGAGAGGTGCGCGTGCTACTTTAAGGTAAACTTGGAGAGGGAAATAAACAGACCAGCCAATCCGGTGCATGCTCCGCTGATGAAATTCGGGCACAAGAGACATAAAGAAGGAAGATACGAAGGTCAGAGTCTTTCCGACGAATGAGGCAGTAAAAACACTTTTTATCTACCAGTCTATTAACATCGAGCATGAATGGTGTAGTGGTATCACGCAATGTTAGGGTTTCAACAATCGCTTCATTGAGGTCCTCGGTTCAATCCCGGGTTCGTGCCAGCTTTTTGCTTCTCGTTTGCAGCTTTCACAGCAGCCCAAGAGCTCGGTTCACAACGAACCTTTGCTGCGTTGCAATTTTTTGTCGCGCTGAGGGGCATTACCAGTGAACGCTTCAACCTTTTCGGAAGGTTTCATCGTTTGATTCAGCACACCCTGGGGCAGACATTCTCAATCTCTCGCTTCACTCGTCGACCCTTCTCGAGAGCGGCGCTTGCTGGGTCATCCCTCACGAAATCTGTCCGTCTGAGTTCTCAGGAGTTCGTGAGATAGAGAGCGCTCGCTCTTTCGATCTCTCGCTATTTCCCCTCTTTCGGTCGGCACTCAGCCCGTCAACACAATGGAACCAAGAAGGCATGGCAGATCGTTCTACGCTCTCTGTGAACGCGCCGCTCCTCCAACTCCCTCCTTCTGCTCCTGCTCATGACGTCGCGAGGATATGCTCGTCGTCAATCGTGCTGTAGACGTGTCCCTGCTCGATGAGCTCTTCGATGGCCTCCCTGTGGACGAGCGGGAAGAGGGAGTCAATCTCGAGGTCTGCACACTGCGCTAAGTGCGCTTCGGACTTCGGACTCGTTGAGGGGTGGAGGAATGCGAAGAGCTTAGGTGAGGAGAGAAGGAAAAGGAACGCACAGAATCGCGTCCTGCGCATAGCCAGTGACGGACGTTGCGATCTTGCCGACGTGCAGACCCTCTTCGGGCGGGTTGTTGGTGACGAACAGCATGATTTTGCGCTGTATACTGTGACCATCAGACCGGCAGATGTCAGCTTAATCGCTCTCGGCTTCGGCGAGTGCAGGGATGGGAGACGAAAGGGAGAGAGGACCGGGACGAACGGGACGAGATCGTTGTACATGCCTCCACCTCCTCCACCGTCGCCTCCCCCGCCCATGCTGTAATCTCCGGCGTTTCCTCCCGCAATACCTCCTCCAAGGCCGACACTCGAGTGGTCGTGCTGTCGTCGGCAACAACACCATGAATGTCAGCCTCGCCTCCCCCAAAAGTCCTCGCAAAGAGGAGCGAAGGACGTACAGGCTTTCCGCGTCGCAGCAGCAGGTGAACGTACTGGGCCTCCAGCAGGTGGAAGAAGATCTCGTTGTGGTCCGTTATGGGTCGGACTTGACTTGCTGCCAGATGCCTTCGGTTGCCGAAGTCCTTGATTGTTCCGATGACTCGAATGTACACGTCTTGACTGTTGCCCGTTCAACAAGCATCGAGAGTCAGCGCATGTCCTAGAATAAGCATAGAGCAAGGAACAAAGTGAGGAGGGAACGTACGAAATGCCCGCCATTCGAGGATCATCCTCTCCATCGTCGCTCATCCAAAACTTGAGGTCGCACGCTCCCGTACCGTCCTCGACAGAAATTGTCACGTTCGTCGCCTGGGTGGCAATGTTCCGTACGACTGCGACCAGAGTGAGCTAGATGGGAGAAAGAGGGAGAAGCAACGTCAGTTGATCTGTCGTTCAAACGTCGTCCGCGTCCCCTCCGCCAGCAGCGGCCTTCCAACCCCAAAGGGACAACTCCAGAGCATCCGCCCATCCCTTCGCCTAAAACTTGAAACCGGAACAGCTGAAGGAGGAGTTTGTACGCACCTGTCCGACGTCGACGTCGTCGATGAGGAAGTCTGCGTCCGGGTTGGGCTGCTGAGCCTCGTTGAGCTGCTTGATCGTGACCGGCCGGAGGGCTTCTACTCGTCGCTTCTGGCCTCCCTGCGACGACTGAGAGCCAGCCATGAATCCGCCTCCACCGTTGGCATTGTAAGGGTCTGGCGGTCGGTGTTGCCGAGTCGTCCGGGACGGGGGAGCGTGGCGGGAGAGGAGCAAGGGAATGAGGAGCGATGGTGGGCAAGAGCTCGTCAGCTCAGACTGTAGCTCCACCGAAAGGCTGGAAAACGGCAACGCCGTCGACAGGCTGGGACACGTACCACTCATAGCTGCGACGGGAAGGGGGTGCTGGGTTGTGTAGACGAGGGGGTGGGTGGTGGAGAAGAGGGCGTTAGACGCGTCCTTTTCGTCGCGCCGCGTCTCTTTGCTCATTTCGCAGAGACGACTCGCAGAAGGAAACACTATGCACGCAAAACACTGTCTATCGAGGGCACGTAATTGGTTTTGAGAGCATCATGTGATAGAGCGTGAGGGCTAGTAGTGAGCTTCCATGCCATTCCCTCCCGTCTGCTTGGGGTGCATGACCCGTCGCTTGAGCTTGGACAGCGGGCGGTGGTGGCCAACTCGTCCGACGTACTTGACTCGCTCGGGCGTCTTCTTAGCCAGACGGACGGGGACCTGTCGCCTAGAGACGTAAAAGAGCAAGAGAGAGAGTGTGTGTGTTAGTCATCGGCTCATGTGATGGGGCGGCAACAAAAGAGGGCGGGAGAGGGAGATCAGACGAGAATAAAACTTGAAGTCAACGTCCCGGAGGACTCAGCTTCATTAAATCAGTTTGTAGTAGTTTTTTTGGTTGTTCATCATGTCAAAGGGATGAACGATAGCTTGGACATGCGCCGCAAGGACCGTACCAAACCAGCGGGGGTGGGGGGAAGAAAAAGAGGCGAAGACGTACCACCAACGATGAACGACGAGCTCTCCCTCGACACTCCTCTTGTCGATGCCGCACTCCATCAAGCATTGCTGGTACCGGACAGGGTCGACCCGCTTAAGATACTCAAAGCACTTCTTGCGGCGGGTTGCGAATATCTTGATCTGGCGCGCATTCGAGTGGTCCTGCATGTGGTTGACGAGGTGCGCTCGGAGGGCTCGGATCTTCATGGTGAGGATGGCGACTGGGTGGATAGAAAAGATAGTCAGTCACCACCGCATCTGACGGAAGGTGGTGGAGAAAGGGCTGAGAGGACGTACTCTGCACCTCCATGGAGCCGGTGTCAGGTCCCTTACGAGCCTTGGGCGTGTCCGTCTTGAAACTCCTGACTTCAGGCTGTCCGAAGGCCGCGACGATGGCGGGGATGCTTTCCTTCTTGATCTGAGCGGCACTGGCGTTTCGGAGACTGAGAATTCGGGCCATCGCCTCCAATCGAGGCGTCTCCTGCGACTCGGCTTGTGCGATCTGAGCCGATCGTCGAGCCTGGTCCTGAGGAGTGAGGTTGACCGTGGGCAGCAGGGGAACCGAGGCTGCCGCTGCCGTCTTGGGTAGGGTGCGGAAGAGGAACTCGCGGTCGGCGGCGGGGAGTCGGTGAGAGAGGTATCGAGGAATGGGGAACGAGTTGGCGGGGGCGGCGAGCTGTTGAGCAGGTTCCGGAGACTCCTCGTCGACCTCAGCAACCTCCGTCGTCAAAGCATCGAAGGTCGAAGCATGGGGCAACACAGGTTGAGGTTGCTCGACGACCTCCGCCTCCTCGCGGGCAACAGCAGGTGCAGGGGCGCCCTCGTTGTTGGCGTTGGCGAGCGTCGAGAAGACCTGCTTGGGCTTGTTGGGCCCTGACGTCCAGAGGGTGTGAGGGTCGAGGATGAGGGACGAGAGCTTGGTTTGACGCCAGCGTTGCTCGTGGAGGGGGAAGCCGTTGGCGTCCCACTGATGAAAGAAGGTAGGGAAAGAGCTCTAGTCAGCCAGACCGCCGAGAAACCGAGGTGTAAAAGCAGGTGAGAAGACGAACATCCAGCTTGACTCCAAGGTAAGGGTCCGGCTGCTCTGCGTACCACTCGTTCCTCTTCCTGCGGACGCTCTCCTCTCGACGCTTTTCGTTGGCTCGCTTGTTGCGCTTATAGATCGACTCGGACCGTGGTGTCGAGCAAGAGAAGGTACGGTGTTCTGAGGAGAGAGAGAGGTGGGGCAGGGAAGCAAGATGGAAGAAGGACAGTCAGGACCCTGCAGCCGACAAAGGAAAGAAGGCGGAGGCTAGCTGTCGTAGAGGAGAAAAACGCACGGGCTGGCGAGAGGGAGCAGACGACGGCCTGGCGCGACGAGGGGCCTGCGACCGTCCACGAGCCCATCGAGGGCTGGCCGGACGAGCGGACAATGGACCGCAACAACGACATTGGGTGTTTTGGGAAGAGTAGAAGGGGAGGAGGGTGTTGAGGTTTGGGCGAAGATGGTCGGGGCGTCTCGAGCGGCGTGAAAAGAACCGCCAGCGACATTCAAACTCCGGTCACCGTACGAGCGACGCTTCACTCAAGAGGAAGCCATGGTACAACGGTAGGATAGAGTACAAGAAAAAGCAGCAGCAGAGACGGGCAGTAGAGTAAGTCTAGCTGGTGTGGAAGCAGTGGAAGAGACGTGCGAGCAGAACGAGAGAAGAGATCGTCCGTTGGCGAAAGAAAAGAAAGTGTAGAGGAATCGATGCAAAGCACGCGGAGGGGAGACAGGAAGTGTCGTAATTCTAAGGTTCAGTAGGAAGAGATGACTTCCGGTCGGTCGGTTGAGAATCGCGCTGGGTAGCGGCACCAAGGCACATGTGCCGAACAAACTGCCACTCGTCCTCCTCGACCCTCAGGTCCTTCTCAAGGATCTCCTCGTAACACCGGAACCTTGCGAGCTCGAGTCTCAGTGTCCGTATTTTGCGAGCTAGAGAGGGGATGGCGTAGGAGATGCGGTCTCGGGTCGATCGACGGAAGGGGGCGAGAATGGCGAGGTTGCGAGTCGTGCGAAGCTCGCCGTCCAGTTGGCTTTGGGTGGCCTGGATGCGATTCTTGAGCTGGTCAACCTTGATCTGCAAACGAGATGATGTTGGAGGGTCAGAGCCTTTGAGTATTCATGACGACGAACGACAGAGTCCAAGCAAAGGAAGGGTGTTGAACGCACTTGGATTGCTTCTGACCGAGTGGCATGGTTGGATCTTCCTCCCAACCCTGACTCGGACAGCTCTGCCCCAAGGACACCTCCCGACACCTTCTCAAAGCTGGACCGCTCAGACGCGGGTGGAGTACCACCAACGCTGACAGCCCTCGTACGAGCGCTTGGTACCGACTCCCTTCCCGAGCCACCCGACGAGGTCGACGAGCGAGCCATGACGCCCCGATTGGCCGCCAGCTGCGCTTTGACCTCCAGAAATGCCGACTCGAGCTGCTCACTGCTGTCGACCGAGGGCCCAATTGGCGACTCGAGCGCGATCTCCGGCGGCTTGGACGAGGAGCGCAGCCGACTGGCGAAACCTGGCTTTGGGCTCGGAGGAGCGAGCTGCGAAGTGTGAGACCCGTTGCTCTTCATTGAGAAAGACCGAAAACCGTCCAGGGTCGAGGTTGAGGCGCGAGGACGATTCGGCGGGCGAACTGAGGTTAGGAAGAAAAAACGATGGGTAGTCAGCGCTTCGACTGCGTTCGGACCATACCGAAGGGGGGGATCTATTTCAACTCACCTTGCGTTGTGCTATGGAAAGCGGAGTCGACGGTCCGAACCGAGTTGGCCGTCTCCAGAGAGGTCTTGCTGTCCGACTTGAGCGACTTGGCGTGCGAGGCAGCAGCAGCGGCACCCACGAGCTGAGCTTGACCGGCCGTCATGCCCATCCCTCGCATGCGGACCGACGCCGTCTTGAACGCCGCTGCGTAGTTGATGTGCGACATCCACTCGCCGAGCTCGTCTTTGTCGGAGGCCTGGAGGATGTACTGTCGGCCGTGCGGCATGATGAAGTGAAATGCATGCGCGTACTGCAAAAGCGAAGAGACATGGACTCGTTAGTATCTTCGCAAAGACCAAGGCCAGCCAATTCGAGGCTCTCGCACCTTCTCGTAGGTTGTGTCGGTGATGGCGATGCAGTCCTTGACGCTAAGGATCTCGTCCGGTTGAAACGACGCCATCTTGGGCAGCAGCAGCCTCCCTCCTCCTCCAGGCGTCTTGCGCCCGACCTGCTCGTCGGCTTGGTTCTGCAGGACGAGCGCCCACGTAGTGTCCTTGAAGAAGAGCAGTTGCGAGCCCGTGAGGATGACGCTCCAGTCCTTCCACTTGCGGTTGGACGACTTTCTCCCTCCATCGCCCGTCTCCTCTGCAGAACCAAGAAGGGTGGTCGATCGTCAGCATCAAGTTTTAACACTGAATGTAGAGCAGGACGAACCTTTCCTGCTCAGGATCCCGTACTTGGTCAACTTGAGCGACTGAGCCTTGCTCTCCCGTCGACCCACCTCGGACGCGCTCCCCCGCCGCACCTCGCCCTGCTGCTCCACCTCAATCATGTCCGCCTCGGCGAACGCGCCGTGCAACGCCCCCGTGTCGAAGAAGCCTTTAGGTCCGTGATAGTCGAACGGCGTCCGCTTGGGAATCTGCAGCTGCACTTCTGGGCAGCGCAGAGTGTGCACCCGGTTCGAGGAGATGTGGTCGTACACGTCGATCTTGTTGGAGGAGGAGGAGGGCGTCTTTGACAGGGAGAGGAAGGAGGATGTGGGAGTCGTCGAGAAGCCAAAGGGGTTCGTTAGGTTGTTGGAAGGGCTGAAGTCCATGGCAGACAGAGATTGGGAGCCGTTGATGTCGTTGTCGTCTTCGATGAAGACAAAGGGAGTGTAGGTGATGTTGTCGAAGAAGGTCTGGGGCAACGGAGAAGGAATCAATGTCAGCGAGTGAAGGACGACCGAGGACAACTGACGATTCGTGGTCGAACTTACGTCCAGCACCAGCGGGTTCACTCCGTCAAGCCGGGTATTCTTGACATAGTCGGCCTTCGTCATCTTGTTCTTGTTGCTCCTGTTAAAGGCGTCCGTATGGAGCATGATGAGGGAGAAGGCGATGATGTACGGGTGATCTAGACGCGCGCAGCAGGACGGTGTCATCTCGGTCAGCTTCATTGCTAGTGCCGTCAAGGAGCGAGATCGAATAGACGCACCTTCCGAGACAAAGAGTCCTGGATTCGACGTGAGGTACTGCTTCGCAAAGGCCTCCATGACACGGTCGATCTGCTGAGTCTCCCTGGGCAACGAGACCTCCATGAGCAGCTTGCGGAGGGCCACGTCGAGCGGCAGGTTGGCCAGGTCGAACGTGAGCATGTAGTTGCGCAGAGCCGACGCGTGGAATTCGTCGCCGCTAGAAGTAAACAGGTTGCTTCATCAGACCTTGGACGAGGAGAGCAACAGATGGAAGGCGGAATCTCACTTGGAAGCCAGGACGGTTGCGACCTCGCTCCGAGGGACGACCTCCTTGAGCCTACTGACCCACTCCTCCACGCCCTCCTCCTCGTCTCTTTCGGGCACGTCCGCCTCCCACTTGCGCACGTCCTCGCTCCCGCGCCGCTGCCAGCCGCTGCTCCCGCCAAAGACACCTGAGCCGTTGGATGACGAGGCTTGCGAGCTGGGCCTGAAGCTGCCTGCGGATGAGCCCCGTCGCAGGATCGGGCGGGGCGACGCCGACCCTGGTGCTGAAAGAGCGATGGAGGACGACGACGACTGTCGAGAGGGTTGAGGATTTGACGGCGGGGGAGGGAAGAGACTGGACGAGAACGGAGAGTCGACCTGGTTGACGACGATCGGGGGTGTGGCCAGCGGGCGACTTCCAAAGAGCTTGCCAGGACTCTTGGACCCTGACCCGCCCCCACCAAAGAGAGAGCCAAAGTCGGACTTGGCAGAGGGGTTGGTATTCGAGCGCTTCTTGACCGTCAGGGAGGGCGACGTCGACCGAGGACGAGGGGGGGCCGTGGGCGTCGCAGCAGGCTCAGGCTTGCCGGTCGCTCGCCGCCTGGTCACCTCCGCCGACGATCCTCGCTTGACCGGACTGACCGCTAGCAGAAGGCCTGACCCGGACGAGGTCGACGAGCTAGGGACGGGCGAGTCGGTCTGCGGGGGGGTGCTGCTAGGCCCCTGAAGCCAGAGAGGGAAGCCTTCATCCTCGTCGCCCCCGCCCGACGACGCCCTGAGGCCGAGTCCCTCCTGAGGTCCCTTTGTAAAGTCGAGCGAGGGCAGCTTCCAGGAGCCCGCGTGCGCCTTCTTGAACTTGGCTGCGGCCGAGGGTGAGGGAGGGTAGGCCGAGGGAGGGGCTGACACAGACGACAACGACGCTGGAGTCGGGCCGTAGGTCGAGTGCGAGCGCGAACGCGACGGCGAGGAAGACGGCTGTTCCGGGGGACGGCGTGCGTTCGACGAGAACGAGAACATGGGGTCGAGGAGTAAGGACGGGGTGAATGGATCGACCGGCTTGCTTCAGGACATGCGGACGCCTGGGATGGTTGGAGGGGCGAAAGGGGACGAAGGTCGAACGAGATGGCCAAAGTCAAAAGCAAGACCCCACGCGCGCACGAAGCCGGAAACCCCTCCCCCCCACGACCTTTTCATCTGATACCTTGCTTTTCAGAGCGATGTCGTAGGAATACAGGCAAGGAGCATATCGCGCTCTTCATTGTCATTTTTGCTTTTTCGGCGAGGTGTGTGGTACTGGACCCACCCAGCGCGCTCTCTCAAACGTACACCCGCCCCCAGCTCACCCAGAGTCCTGTGCCCAGGACAGCCCTTCTTTCCTGAGTCTCGTCCTGACCCCTTGTCCTTTATCCCATGAGTGCCGTCTATGCGGTGTTTCGGAGGACTGCGGAGGAAGCGAAGTTGGAATCAGCCAGGGCTCACCCAGGACACTGAACGCGAGCCGACAAGGGGAAGAACGCACCAAGCACAACAGAGTCACCACTGCAGAAAGAGAACGGAAGAGTGAGGTGGTCAGATCTGATCGACAGACAGAGGGATGGCACGAGGAAGGGAAGGAAGAACGCACCGGAGGAACATCTTGGAGATGAACCGGTCCTTGTTGACAGCCTTCTTCGACTTTGCTGACGGCTGCTCGGTCCACATCTGGAGGTGAGCCAGGTCAAGGGATGCAAGGTCAGCTTTCGCCATCCAAAGTCGAGGGGTGATCCAGAGGAAGCCGACGCACCTCCTTGACGTTCTCCAAGACCTGGTCGTTCGCAGTCGTTCAAGAGCCGTCAGTGTTGCCCCTTTACAGTGCTCAGAACAGGAAGGAGGTGCGCACCATGTTGCTGTGTCGGTCAAAGGCCTTGACGCGGCCGAGTAGCTTCTTGTTGTTGCGCAAGCTGATGAGGACCTGGGTGTTGTTGCGGACGGACTGCTGGAGGACCGACAGCGGGCCCTGCGAGACCTCGTACTCCTCGAGCGAACGGATCTGCGACTCGGAGAGCTCGGAGCGAGGCGTGTGGAGGAACTCGCTGGAGGGCGGCGACCATGAGAAGCAGGAGGAGGAGCCCGAGGGAAGGCAGCAGCGCGCGAGCGAGAGCGAGCAAGGCGACGGCAAGCGTGCGCAGGGGAACAGACAGAGAGTGTGTGTCAATTGACTGAGATATGTGAACTGGATGAGATGTGTATACGTACGACATGGCTTGAAGGGATGGGATGGGGATGGAGAGACGACACGACGAGCTGTCGATGAGGATGAGGGATGGGCGTGTACACTTAGACATCACTCAGATGACATTCAAGTGGGTGGGTGGCATAATTCAAGTAGGGGACTCTGTCGCTTTCCGCCCGCTTCTCCGCCCTCTTCTCTCTTTCAGCCCAGCATCCTCCAGCAATGTCGTCCCGGTCCCTCGTCAGCAGCACCCGCACCCTCCTCGCACGCAACTCAGTCACCAGGAGTCAGTCCCCATTCCTACTTCTTACTTTCTCTGGCGGAGGAGCAGGCAGGAGGGCAGCTCGCATGCTGGGCTGAGGACCAGGGCGGAGTGGAAGGAGAAGGAGGTCGCCCTTATGTCGCATCGGCGGGCGCACAGGACACTCGCACACTCCTTTAGATCTCCCCTTGGAAGCTGAGTGCAGGTTCAGACACTCAGGCGATCTCCTGGCAGGGAAACGATCAGAAAGTGGCGACTGCTCGTTTCTTTGACTTTCTCAAAACTCAGCCCTTTTCGCGCTTCATTCCCTCGCAACCTCCTTCCTCCTCCCAAAGCCTCGGCCTGTGCTCTCACTGCATCGTACTGATATCTAATCGGCTGCCTTTCCCTCTCCAGCTGTGTCCGCTGCTCGGCCTTCGGCGGTCCTCTCGGCCAGGTCGCACTCGACCCTGTCGACCTCGTCGCAGAACACGCTCCGATCTCTCCGAGCTGGCACCGCTGCTGCCTCGCTCCCCTCGGCCGTCCGTGCGTGCCCGTTTTCTCGCCTCCAGTCATCCGAGGCTCGATGTCTGCTCCAAGGCTCAAGCTGAAACCGTTTCCTTTTGGCTTTCTTTTCGGTTCAGTCGCCCGGAGGTCGTACGCTGAGGCCTTCTCGCGAGACAAGCCCCACTTCAATATCGGTACCATCGGAGTTCGTCCATCGCCTTTTCTCTGCCGTCGAGGGCTCGCTCGAGGGCCGGCAGTCTCTACTGTCGCCTCGTAGTGCGGCTGGAGCAGTACAAAGGGCGTCCGCTAACCCTCCTGCTGCACTCCCCTTCTACAGCACGTCGACCACGGAAAGACGACCCTGACCGCTGCCATCACCAAGCACCTTGCCGAGAAGTCCGGCTCGACCAAGTTTGTCGACTACTCGCAGATTGACAAGGCGCCCGAGGAGAAGGCGCGAGGAATCACCATCTCGACCGCCCACGTCGAGTACGAGACCGACAAGCGGCACTACGCCCACATCGACTGCCCCGGTCACGCCGACTACATCAAGAACATGATCACCGGTGCGGCCCAGCTTGACGCGGCCATCATCGTCGTCGCCGCCACCGACGGTCAGATGCCCCAGACGCGAGAGCACTTGCTCCTGACCCGCCAGGTCGGCCTCAAGAAGCTCGTCGTCTTCGTCAACAAGGTCGACCAGGTCGACGACCCCGAGATGCTCGAGCTCGTCGACATGGAGATGCGAGACCTGCTGACCCAGTACGGCTACGACGGAGAGAACACGCCCATCATCACCGGCAGTGGACTCGCCGCGCTCGAGGGCCGGGACAAGGAGATCGGAGCCGACAAGATTGAGGAGCTCATGAACGCCTGTGACACGTGGCTCGACGCCCCCGAGCGAGACCTCGACAAGCCCTTCCTCCTCCCCGTCGAGGGTACATGTCTTCCCTTGATTTCTCGTCGCGCGTCTCCGCTCGACTGACCTTTTCCACCCTCCTCTGCCGTTTCTGCAGACGTCTTCTCCATCCCCGGACGAGGAACCGTTGTTACCGGTCGAGTCGAGCGAGGAACGATCCTCAAGGGTGCCGAGATTGAGATCGTCGGAGCCGGTATGAGGACCAAGACGACCCTCACCGGTATCGAGATGTTCCACAAGGAGCTCGACCGAGTGCGTAGCATCACTTTCGACGCCTGCTCAAGACGCGCAGCCGACTGACTGACTTATGTTCCCTGTTTGTGTGATGTTCTGCAGGGAGAGGCCGGAGACAACATGGGATGCCTTCTCCGAGGTATCAAGCGAGAGCAGGTCCAGCGAGGACAGGTCATCACCATCCCCAACTCGATCGACTCCGTCAAGCAGTTCCGAGCTTCCATCTACGTGAGTGTCGTCCTCGCGCTTCCAAACCCTTCCCTTTCACGCGACTGACCCCACTCGTCTTCCTCACTTCCCGCCTGCAGATTCTCACCAAGGAGGAGGGAGGTCGATACACGCCCTTCGTCTCCAAGTACTCGCCCCAGATGTTCTTCCGAACGGCCGACGTCACCTGCCAGCTGACGTTCCCCCCAGAGGAGACCGACCAGGACAAGATGGTTATGCCGGGTGACAACGTCGAGATGATCTGCGACCTCGTGCACGACACGCCGATGGAGGTCGGTTCGCGCTTCTCGCTGCGAGAGGGTGGAAAGACGATTGGAACCGGACTGGTTGCCGAGATCCTGGTGCGTACTCCGATCTTTCTCTGGCGTCCTGGCCTGCAACGGGCACTGACGACCCATATTCTCTGTCACAGACGGTTGCCGACGGAAAGGGTGGAGTCAAGGCCATCTCCAAGTAGAGAGTTTGTCTGCACTCCCTCTCTCTTCTCCATTTGTACTTTTCGCAACACAAAACGGGAACACTCTCCCTTCTCGGGCCCTGCCATCCATCTATGCAGCCACCCCCGTAAAGGACTCGCTCTCTGTCATGACACCTCTCACAACGAAGATGCTGTTAGGATTTTGATCTGTCCTCGTTTGGCCCCGAGTCTGACGGACTGCTTGACCTGCGACCGGCGGAGGCTGCTGCCCTTTTCAGCCCTACCCTTTGTTGCCAATATGGTAGGGGAAACAAACTCCGTCTGCGCCTTGCTGTCCTTGACTTCTCCAACCCTCACTCGCCTGCAGGAAGACACATTGGAGACCCTTTCTGGCTGACATTTCAGTGTTACGGACGTTAAGGCGACGTATGGGCGAGGCTTTCCAGGCTGCTGTCTGCTTCTGGTCCCTGCCTTCCCCTTTCTCTTTGCTCGACTGTCAGCTTGTAAACCAAGAGACTCTCAACAGTAGCACCTGGATCCCTAAGCGGCCTTGCACGAGAGAGTGGGACCTTGCTTGAACAGACGCGGTTTGTCCTCCCCCCCCCCCCTTTCTCCCCTTTCTCGCGCCGCGTTGGCCTTTCGACCGCTCCTCCCTTGACTCTTCCTGTCCTTCTCCCTCCCTTCGGTTTATAGCAGCACGCCAAGATTCACGACACCACCCTCTTCCCCGGTACATGTCGTTCCCCGCTGACGTTCCGAGCCACCTTGTCTCCAGTTTGTTTTCTCCTTCCCTTCCTGTTCGCGCTGACCTTGTAGTATCTTCCTTCCCTTCTCTCCTTCCTATTCTTTTTCCTCCTCCTCCTCCTCCTCCTCCTCCTCTTCTTCTTCTTTCTCCTTCCTGAGGGATTTTTCCTTCAGCCTCTCAAGGCGTCCTCAGAAGAAAGCGCTGGTCAAGCACTCGCTGAGGTCAGCTCCACCCTCCCCTGATATAAACCCCTCCCAACCATATGCCCTCTCTGTTTCTTCTCTCTCCTTTCTCTCTGACCCCCTTCTTGTCTTTCTCCCACTATTGGTTCCTTACACTCCTCATGGAGCAAGTTGGGGGTTGAGACGGGCTTTGCTGACTCTCCCTAGCACGCCCCCTGCCCACCGCAGTCGTTATCATGGCCACCCGATTCCCTTTGCCTTCCGACGATCTCCTTGTCAAGGACGAGGAAGCAATTGGCTCAGTCCGATGACGAAGGGTCGACAGTTTCTCCCTTCCTCCTCTTCTCCTCCTGAGGTGCGCAATATTCTCCGCTGACTCTCCTTCCGCCCTCTGGGTCTTCTGCAGACACCCACTACCTCGGCCACCCGCTCCTCTCTCCCTTCCAACAGGTTCCTCATCCAGAAGGGCAAGCGACCAGCACAGCCCGAGGACGATGGTTCGACGGTTCGTCCCTTCCTCCCCTTCCTCTTCCTATTGTTGCGGTGGTTACTGAGCCTTACGTCCTCTTCCACCTGAAGATCGGTTATGTCGATGGGTAGAAGATCAAGAAACAGGGGAGGAGGTGAGCTTTGAACAGTTGAAGAGACATCAGTATTGAATTACTGTCAGCAAGAACAACAGAATCGGTGTCCTCGTTCACTCTCGCGCCTTCCTGTCTCTTTCTCATCTGGGCACCACTCTCACTTCCGACAGCGTAGTCTCAAGACTTTGTGCGAGTGGGCCATGGAAGTCCAGTAGGCGTGTCGAAGGGTTGAACGGTTGAAGAAAAATCAGTATTGAATTGCTCTCAGCTGGAAGAACAGGACCTGCGTCTGCTTCCTGTCACTCTCGTTGCACAGCTTCCTCTAATCCTTTTTGCTGCCTCTGCTGGAGGTGAGGATGGTCAGCAGGCGGTTGAGCAAAGCTGGTTTGGTTTTCCATCCGAGGGCGAGACATGTTGGCCCAAACTCCGTCCCGACGTCGACCGCCACGTACGGTTCTTTGGCTGACCTCAGGATCCGAACACTCGGAGGCCCTCTCTCTTTTTCTCTTGGCTGACCCTGCTCTCTGGTCGAGCGGGCCCAAGCGCGGGCTAGATCCTCTGGTGGGCGTCCGTCTGGCTCGTTGTTCGGTCGGCCGCTGCTGAGCTCAAGCGGCCGGGCTCGACGGGCGGGAGGGATCGAGCGGTCAGGCACGCCAGAAGCTTCCTTTGTTTGCCCCGGACGCCTCTTTCGGCTTGGGCAGCGGGAGCGGGCGTGCATGTGCCTGTCGACGGGGGTCGAGCTCGCCAGAAAGTCTCTTGGGGAGAGGATGGCCGAAGAAGAGAGGCCAGCAGGTTTCCCTCTTCCCCCTTCTCTCGCCCTTTCTTCTTACTTCATCGGTCAAGCTCTTCTCTTCCCCTCGACTCATCGCTCGCCCTCCTGGAGACTCTCCTCGTCGCTGGACATCCTTGACATCTCTCCTCGCCCTCCCTCACAACACCAGCTCCGCCCCCCAATTTTGTTCGCCCGCCATGGCCCAGTGTGTCACGAAGGCTACCTTGACCGAGTACGGCTACACGACCATCCAGGGTACGCCCATCGTCTCCACCAAGACAGAGGTACGCTTGCCTTTCCTCCTGCTCCTCCTTTCAGAGCGTCCGAGACGGCAGACTAAGGCTTGGTCCTTCCCGTCCTGTGTTGACAGGTGACGACCAGCACCCTCGAACCGTTCACCCTCTACGAAACCAACTACGTGAGTGCCTTTTCTCTCTCCATTTGTCTCCTTCGACAGAGGCTGACGCTGCCGTCTCTTCTGCCCGACGTTCGTTGTTCAGAGATGTGTGGGCTGCAAGGGTTCTGGCGGACCAGACTACTGCCCAACGACCTACATGGCAGCCATCCGCACGGACCAACCCTGCTCGTACTGGGAGACTACTGTCACAAGCACCGTCACCGTTCGTCCTTCCCCTCGTACCCTTTCTACTGTCTTCGGATCCGCTCGCTGACGAGTATGCTCGTAATCGCTCTGGCAGGGTGGAGGAGAAACGACCATCACCAACTACATCCCCACGACGACCTACGGCAACCCCATCACGTCGTCCTCTCCTACGGCGACCCAGTTCACAACCAGCTGCAGCCAAGGCGGAGGTGGAGGAAACAAGGACACGACGAGCAGGTGAGTTTGACCCCGTTGAACGAAGTCTGCCGCGCATCGATTGATCGACCGTCTCGCTCCGCATCTCCAGTTCTAGTACCTCTGAAAGGCAACAGCAGCAGAACACCCCGTCTCCTAGTCCCTCGACCCCGGCGCAGGCGGGCGGATCGACGCCTGCCGCTGCGTCCCAAACCCCAGCGCTCGTCTCGAGCACGTTCACCAGCGTCGCATCGTCCACCTCCTTTGCTCTCTCCGCCATCCAAGTGACGGTCACCGCCAACGGCACCGTCTTTACGCAGACTGTACGTCTCGAACCTGCTTCTGCTCACTTTTGAGGTTCGTTCTTCTGACGAGGGGTGTTGTTTCGCAGTCCACGTCCAGCATCGCAACCGTCGTCAACGCGACCGTCATCGGGAACGTCGGCGGCCTCACCGACACCGCGACCACCAACGGCAAGTCGACTCCTGTCGGTGCCATCGCTGGAGGAGTTGCCGGAGGAGTCATCGCCATCATCGGCCTCGTTCTCTTCCTCTGGTGGCGCCGCCGCAAGGCCAAGAACGACTCGGAGCAGGGAGGAGCGGGAGGCAACGGCTACTGGAACGACGACGACATGGGCCAGACCAACGATGCCGTCCCCGTCGTTGCTCAGACCTACAGGTGCGCAGAGACTCTTTCCTTGCCATCCATAGCACCTGCCGCTGACCTACCATCTGTCCTCCGACACAGGGCTACTGGCGCCAATGCTGGCGCGGCTTTGCTTGAGGACAAGGACGAGACGCACCACGTCGACCCTTACGTCGTGAGTCTCACCCTCTGCTATCCTCCTTCGATGTTGTTGTCCTGACTCGTCTTTCGGTCCCTGCGTTCCCAGCCTGCTGTCGGATACGGCGCTACTCCCGTTCCTGAACAGCAGTACGGAGGATACGTCAACTCGGCCGAAAGCGCTCGGAACGAGAAGGCTCAACTCATGGCCTCGTACGCCGCCAACGATGCCGTTTCGCAGGCTTCCGGATCGGGTGCTTCGTCTGGCTACCCCAACGCCTACACGGGATCGACCGTCACCGAGGCATCATCGCAGCCCGTCCAGCAGCAGGCCTTCTCGCCCACATCTCCTACGTCGACCAACTTCAACCGCACCTCTGTCTACTCTGACGAGAACCACAATCCTCTCGCCGGCTTCGTCGTTCCTGGTCAGGGCCACAGCGTCTCGCAGAGCAGCAAGATCTCGGGCGTCGACAACCAGGTTGCCGGAGCGCCTTCGTCGGCCGGAGGACCCAGCAACGCCGTCATCGATGAAGGAGTCGACAGTCCTCCCCTGTACTCGCCCACTGCCTAGCCGCTTTCAAGGACATCCCTCTCAAGAACACTCTCCACTCGTCAATCTATTTCTCCCTTCCTTTTCCTTCCTCTCGCTTGGGTTCTCGCGTTTTTGGTCTGCTCATTCGGATACTCTTCTCGTCTGTTGTTCGAGTAGTCTCTTTCCAAGAGGCTGTTTGCCCGCCTCCTTCCTGCTCTCCATACAGAGTCTGCGCTTGATTTATGTGCCATCAAACCCTACGTCCCGACTCTGCTGTCACAGTAGCAAGCTGTCAGGGGAGCAAAGGGTCTTGATTCAGTCTAGAGACGCTGAGTATGTAAATGATCGTCGGGGTAAGGGAAGAGTGAGAACCGACCAGACAGTCGATGACACGTCCACCCGATTTTCATAGCCCATTCGCAAGATGTCTTGAGACTACGCTGTGGGAAGTGTCAACTGTGTTACATGAGAAGGAGAGAGGGCGATACGAGAGTGGAAAATGAAGCACGTCCGGTTCTCCCCGCTGATAGCATTCAACACTAAAATTCCTTCAAACCTTTCAAAGCTCACCACCTCTCCTTTTACTTGACCATCTACCCATCGACAAAACGGATCTTCAGGTGGAGAAGACGAGGAAAGGCTCAGTACCCATGGCAACAGAAAGCGACCCTTACAAAAACGTCGCGCGCACTGCCAACAAACCCCTTTCCCTCATCAAAAAGTCCTCCCCCGTTTAGCATGCCATCCTGGGTCGCAGGTCAAGCAGTCCTTCAGACTCGGGGCCAAACGGGGGACAGATCAACAACCTAACAGCACCGCATAGGAACTCAGAGCTCGGCACCTCTCTCCCTACGGGGAGACTGGAGGAGTTTTGAGGTCGAAATTTAGTGCTACAGTCCTTCGTCTCTTTACTCGCTTCTTGTCTGCTCCTTCTCTGAAGGGCGGCGAGAAGAGGGAGACGAAAAATCGCTCTTCTAGGGCTCTTGTAGCGGTCTAGGGGGTAAAGGGAAGGTCGACAGGTCCGGGCGGACTGCCTTCACCGAGGAGTCTTTGGGCCACTCAAGTTCCTCAGCCTCGTTCATCCTTCCCTACCCTCTGCTTCGAAATGATGTCTCGTGCGTTGAAGAGGCTGTAGTTCGCGTACGGTCGGTCGAGGAAGCCTAAATCGAGGTCGACAGGTCCGCTCCAGCTCTTTCAGCCCTCCCGGGGGAGCCTTGACCCGTCTCCAGCTCGGCCGCCTCTGGATCCCTTGTCTGTCCTCTCCTCTTCCAGCTCCTGCTCCGTCTGTCTTGAATGGTTCTCTCCGTCTCGCGTGAAGGGTTGAGGAAATCCTCTAGCTCACCTCGCGGGGTCGACAGGTCCATCCTCGCGGCTTCCCTCCCTCCTCCACAGCGAGCTCGACCCTTAACCCCGACTTCTGCCGCCTGGAAGACATTGCCCCTGCGCTTGTTTTTTGATTCCATGCGTCGCCGGTCGAAGACGTTCTCTAGGTTGCGTCTGGAGGGTCGAGCAAGCGACAAATCCAGGTCGAACGAGCTGCCTGTCAACCGACACCCTGCCCTTCGACAACCTCTTTGACGTCTCGACTCCGGGCTTACACCTCCTCAGAGGAAAGGAAAGGGACCAGGTCGACGACTGACAAGGAGTTTGCCCAGCTACCTGTTGTGGAACGGTCGTCAGGAGGTCCAGCGCTCGAGGGAACGCATGCGGCCTGTCGTCGACGTCGTTTTTTCCCCTCCCGCTTCCTTGCGACCCGTCGTCTCGCCTTCTCTCCTTCGAATCCTTCGCATTGCCTTCGCAGTCAAGTAGATAAGAGTCGAAAATGCATCTGTAGCAGAAGAAACGAGCGAATGTAGAAAATGGAAGGTGGGGGGCGTTTCGTGACAAGATGAGAAAGGGCCTCTCTCTAAGTCGTCTGGTATACGAGGATGCAGGAAAAGAGAGACAGAAATCCGAGGGAAAAGTGAGAAAGGAGAATGCAAGTGTGTGTGCGTGAGGTGTGTAAGGGTTGGAAGGGAAACATGTTGAGTGTGGTGTGTGTTAAATGGTTGGATGGGGGTTCTCGTCGGGTAGCGAGAGGTGTACAAGTTTTTTGAGAGAGAAAGAGAAACGAGAGAGTCCGTGAAGTGGATGTAGAGAGATGCTGTCCTTCCTGAGCGTATTGAGAGATCCTGATTCCGTGGGAGTTGATGCAAGAGATGAGGAGGGGAAAGAGGTCGAGGGAAAGACTCGATCAACCGCTGAACCGACGGACGTTGGCCGGCAGAGGCTGGGCGTTGTACCCGGCGTGCGCGGACGGCCGGGCGACCTGCTGTAACGATGAGAAGACCATCCTGGGTTCCTGGACGACGTAGCCGTTCCCAGCAGCGCCGGCGACCTTGACATGCGGCTGGGCCGTCTTTTCGCGCGCCCGACCGTCCTTGAGCGACGCCGCCTGGACCGGCACGGCGACGGACGATGCGTTGAGGTCGGAGAGGACGACGAACGGGTCGTTCTCGTAGGCGCCAAACGTCGGCGTCTCGGGCATGTCCGAGTCGAACGAGCAGGTCGAGTTGGACCGGCGGGGCGAGTAGTGCTCGTCCGAGTCCGACATGACCGAGCTGCACGACGACGACCTCGACCACGACTCGACCAGGCTCGGCAGGCTCGACGAGGACGACGCAATCGACAGCCGCGACACCGGCGTCGGGATGCGGAACTCGAACCGGCGGCCCTTGAGGTACTGCTCGCGGACAAAGTGTGACGACCGATTGTAGTACGAGTGCGCGTACTTTGCGACGACGATCTCGGACACGTCCTCGAGGTGCTCGCCGAGGTGGGCGTCGAGCAGGAAGGCGACCTCGACCGAAGGATCCGACTCGTCGACGTCCTGGCGAAGCGAGAAAGCGAGCGACGTCCGTCAGCAGACCGTCCGTATCGAAGGGACGCTGCGAGATGAGACTCACGTAGCGGGGCTTTCGTAGGAGGAAGCGTGCTAGCATGAGCGCACCAGCAGCAACGGCCGACGGCACAAAGTTGACAAACTCCTTGTGGAAGAGCGAGAGCTCCATGACGAACCGGGCGACGTGCTGGGTCTCGGCGTCCTCGACCGAAGTGCCCATGCACGACAGCCGGAGCCATGACTCGGCCGTCGGGTGGCCGAGGTCCCAGTTGATCGTCGACAGGACGTGACCCTCCATCTGGATGAAGGCGGACTCGTCGTAGGCATTGCAGCACATGTCGCGGAGCATCTCGACTGAAGGGACCTTGTCCTTGGAGTCCTGCGGAGAGGCGAGAAGAAAGCAAAACTTCAGTCACTGGAGAAGCCTTTCCATCTTGAGTTTTGACATACTTCAAACTTTGCGGCAATCCAGAGGGCAGCGCACCCGACGAGCTGGTAGTGCTTCTTGAAGACGACGCGTTTCGACACGTACCGGTCGACGATGTTGAGCGAGAGATAGAGGACCTCGGGTCGGAGGCGGAACTGCTGGTGGATCTCGACGAGGAACTCGACCAGGTAGGGCTTCATGTACGCCTTGAGCTCGGGCTGCAGATCCATGCGAACGAGGTCGGGCATGGTCGCCAACTGCAAGGGAAAAAAACACGCACCGGTCAGTCTCGTAAAAGGAAGTTTATTTGAGGACGACGGAAAGAAGGACGGCAGAACGAACCTCCATCGCGTGCATGTGCTCGACGACCTCGTCGTGGTACTCGTCCTCGAACAGTAGGCGGTACTGGGCCTGGTCGACCGTGCCGGCGGAACCTAGCGCGGCAGATTGGACGACAGGCTTGACTGCCGTTGCCGAGCTTGCAACCTTTGCCCGTCGAGGAGAACCACGCTTGGCGATGCCTGTTGAGCGTATCGAAACGGGCCGCGAACGCGACGTTGACAATGCGGATTGGAAGGACGCAGCGGAGGAAGGGAAGGAGACGGCAGGCGCCGATGAGGATGAGGACGACGTAGCATCGCAGAGGACCTCGGGGTGGTCCGTCGACCGGGGCGACAGGACGGTCGAGACGCGTTTCCGAGACCGGTTCGAGTACGACTGGTGTCGGCTGGACGAGGGCGGGAGGGCTGCTAAGGAAGACGGGCCAGACATGCTTGGAGGGCAGTGAAGATGCGGGTGTTTGAAAATGGGAGACAAATCGTCGTCGATGCTGTTGGGGAGGGCTTGTCGATGCAGGGAGCGTGTCAAGGAGTGCGACCGGTCGAGCGTCGAGAACTGCAGGCGAGAAGTCGGCGACCAAGGGACGGCGGAAGAAAGGATCGGAGCGTGAAGGAAGGAAGGGGCCAGCCTGGACAGAGGCCGAGCGAGGGGGGGGGGGGAGGCTGGCGGCGGCGGAGAGAAGAGGGAAGGCAGCGAGGGGGAGAGAGGGAGAGAGAGAGCTGCAGGGGGAAGGGAGACCGGAGCCGAGCGAGAGAGGAGAGGAGAAGGAGGGAGGGAGGGGAGGGGTGGAGGGAGGAAGGGCGAGGGAAGAAGCAAAGGCAGTCAGAGAATGCACAGACGCGCAGCAGCCCACGCTTCAAGCTTTTGGACGAAGTGATGGCCAGCAGGAGGAAAAACTCCGATGCAGGAAAAGAAAAACCTTCTGCAGCGGAGAGGACGCGACGGGCCTAGCCAGCCACCGGTGGCGTGGACCAGCACCCATCAAACAGAGAAGAGCCTCCTTCTCGCCCTCCCTCGTCATGCGCTTCTTGCCCCCGCCTACATGGATTCTGCCTTTGCGACGCGTACAGAGATGGTGGAGGAGGAAGGAGTGAACTTACCGAAGGGACGGGCGCGGGCGCTGGTCGAGAACGCCTGCGAGGCCAGGAAGTGTCTTCGGTGGTGCTGCGAGGCGAGGAAGGGAAGGACGAGGGAGGATTGGAGGGAAGTCTAAAGGCTCTACTTCTTCATCACCCCCAAGTCCCAAATTGAAGATCGTAGCACAGAAACCTTCTGGCGTCAGCCTTCGTATTAACATCAACGAGCGCGCACTCCAGCTGTTGGAGAAAGGAGGAGTGGAAGTAGTAGGTTTGCGCAGTGGAAAAGTGCACAAGTGCAGGACTCACGGGGCGCGTTATCGACACCGTCTTGTTCTTCACTTTGAAAGCGCACGGTTTGCCAGCTGAAATTGCTTGCCTGCGCGTCAACATGGTCAAGGCGTATCAAAGGACGGGAACAGGTCAGCGCGATCTCTTCTCGATGGACAGACGAAAGGGCGAGGCAGAGCACGTCTCCTTCAGCAAACACGACGAGGTGAAAGGAGGAGTAAAGCGACGGCGATTGGGGTTTGATAGTAATCCTCCCTCTCTTCTCCCTCTCTCTTTCTCCTCAGCGTACGACGACAAAGGCACAGGGACGCGTCCTTTGATGGGTGCCATTGGCCCTTCCCGACCCTTCCCACCGTTCCCGTCCGACCGTCTGGTCTTCTCCTGCCGTACCAACGGGCCCTTTCCCTCCGTCGCGTCGGCTTGTGCGGGGAAACAAGGGCAAGGAAAAAGCCACTTACACTTTGCTTTCTCTACCGTGATCAATTGGCAAACTGGCAATGAAAAAAAAACATGCGTGCATCGTGATCAGCCCAAAACGTCTTCGGTGCGAGTCAAACATTGTGTCCGTCGGAGAACAACGGCCAGGGTACGATCTTCCAGCCTTCCCTGTCTTCGACCCTGCTCCCCTCTCTCTCTGCCTGTCTCTCCTCTTCCTTCCTTTTCACTTACTGCCTCCCTCTCGGCCCGCTTCCGCCACACCAACATCCTAGTGATGGGTCTCCCTTGGAGCAAGACGTGGGGGGATTCCAAATGCCCCGCTCGACGCTCCCTTCCTTCACCCAAGCCAGCCCGCCCTTCACAACCGTCCTTGATCTTCCGTCGCTCGACGATCCCTTCCCTTCCATCACCCTTGCTTCCCTTCCTCGCACTCCCAGAGTGACGACCCGCTGACGATCGCCTCCCTCTGGGCTGCCTTGGAACCTGCGGACGGACGGACGTTCACGAACGCTGACCCGTCCTTCTCTCCCTCGAGCCTTGACGCCCCCTCCCTACTTCCGTCGAGAGACAGAGATCGCAAAGCCAAAGGAGCAACTCACAGAGGACGTTGGGCCGGATCGAGAGGGTCCTTCAGCGGACGGCACTTGAGGGAGGAGAGCGAGTCCGGGCGACGACTGCTCGTTAAGACGGACCAGAACCCTTGCGCGGTCAGTGGACCCTACGAGGGGAGGAGCGAGGGTGGGACGCACCAGGCGAGGACGAAAGGGCGGCGAGAGGGGACGGGCTCCAGAGGTGTTGGGCTGGGGGTCGGTCACGAGACGGACGGGCGGATCTGACAAAGGGGAGTGAGCAGAAGGGAGGATCGCACGAGAGTCAGCGTTGAGGTCGCTTTCTTGAAGTAAGGCTGGCAGATCTGGGAGGAGTGTCGATGGCAGAGCTGGTCCGACGTCTGTTCGCCTGTCTTGTCGACCGGTCTGATCTCTGACGAACTTGCCTTGACGGTCGAGTCTTGGCCGGACCGGACCTCGGACCCACTCGGCGAGAGGCAGGAGAGGGACTCACGAGCGTTGACTTCGGACGGGCAGAGGGGCGTCGAGACCGCAGGGCACTTGAGGAAGGCTGACCGCGGGGAGAGGGGGAAGACGAGGTCTTCTTTTGAGGTTGGGCGAGGTTGGGCGAGGTTGGTGCTGCTGTGGAGGTAGGGCAGAGGGCAGTCAGAGTGAGCACACGAGCTCGGAAAGGGGCAGAGAATCAGCAACGAGGAAGAAGGGCCATACCTCTTTTGGGTGTCGACGGGCTGGGTCGAAGGGTGTTGTCGATGGAAGACTCGACTTGCAGGTCTTCTTTTGCTTCCCTGCGGAGGGAAATGTCGCTTGGTCAAGGCATGTGAAGGGAAAGAGGAGGTGAGCCCTGTCATCCAATCGTCTGCATGGGGCAAGGGGAGAGAAAGGAGGTTGTAAGAACGACGTCAGGAGAGGGGTGAGCGTCCGCAGCGTTCGAGTGGCCTGCTGAAGGGTCCCGATCAGCATGAGCCGTCCAGGATCGTTATATTCTCCGAGTGTCTGATTCTCACGCTTCCCGACAAGGTCAGCGATAGTCGTGTTCCGTGAGGAGGCTCTCATCAGCAGAGGGAATGGTCGGTAAAGGCGAATCCGTACGTCGCTCGAGCGCGAGCCCAACATCGACACCTCACCACCCTGATTCTCTTCACACAAAAATCGGGACGGATCACCCTCCTCTGGGCTGATCCGCACCCTTGGGCCGCAGGGGCGAAAGAGGGACGAGCGCGAAAAGTTCTTTCGGCAGGACCTACGTAATCGCTAGTGATGGCGAGTCAGCATTCAGAAGCGCACTCGCGGTGCACAGGCGCAGGAGGTCAGTGAAGGAGAAGAGCAGCTTCAGCAACAAGTCGATTAAGAGAAGTTTAGGCAATGAATCATTCAGATCGCTCGCTCGAGGAAGGAGAGAGCAAGAGGCGCAAGGCGTCAGCGAGCGAACAGGAGGCTGATCTGCTGAACGTCCTGTTCGCTTCCGTTCACCAGGCATCACGCCAACTGACGAGGAAAGGAAAAAAGTTCAGGCGCGTGATGGGGATTGTTTGACCTGTTCAGGCCGTCCGTCGACGCGGAGGAGAAATGCTACAAGGAGATGGAGTCGAGACCATCGTGAAGGAGAGATCGTCCATCCTGCGCGAACGACAGACAGCACGCCGCGAGCAGCAGCAGATGGCGTCCTTGTGCGCCTCAGAGGTTAGATGCTCCGCTGAGAGTGCGGGCGCGAAGATGCGAAGAGTTAGTGGGTGGGCAAAAGAGAAAGGGAGAGGGAGAGAGCGACGATGGAGGCGAAGGGACGCACTTGACATGATCACCCGGCCAGGCAGCCTTCATCGTCTGCGAGTGAGACGAGGTGGAGTGCGCCCTCTTTTCGTACCTCGTGGTCTGCCTCCTCCTCGAGCACGGTTCGACGATGGGAGTCCCTTCAGTGGACGTTTATCATCTCTCTCGGCAACTCCGCCTTCAGCACGAGCCGGCCAGTGAGCAAAATGAGCCGTGTCGTCCGGCAAGACGTGGTCTACTGCTGCAGTATCCGATGAGATGTCTGGGTCGTAGAGTGTCCTGTGTTGTAGAGGGCAGTACGAATGAGTGGGGGGTCAGCCTAGTCCGCAGTGCGTGGGCGTCATGGTCGACGTCGAACCCGTCGCGTCTCCTTCGCCCCAACACCCACCCTGATGCAACCAAGCATGCCCACTCGCGCTCAGCGACGGAAGACGGCATTCAAGATCGCTCTGACGGGTACCAGCGTGGACCAGGTCGACAAGGCACCGGCGGCCCCAGAGCTGAACGTCAACGGCAAGAGGGACCGGCAGGCGGGCGAGCAGGAGGAGGCGGAGGACGCAAACGCAGCAGGTCCGTCCCAGACCGCCTCCCCTCTCGCTTCAGACTCTCTCTCTCCTCCGCTCGCGCGAGGCAGTAATGTGCTGATGCTCCGTCTTTCCTTCGTGACCTCCGTTGCCAGGCGCTCCGCTGGCCGTCCAGGCACACCGAGACGCGTCGACGATGAACGAGTCGGAGTTGGATCTTCGTCTAGAGGCCTTCCGCGCAGAGGTTCGGGCGAAGGACGATATCTGGAGAGCCAAAACGTTGAAGAGTCGGGAGCTTGAGAGAACTTCGGAGTCGTTGGGTATCAGGGGTGAGGCCAGCCCATGTTCAGTTCGAGACCTCGAGCCGTTTGCTGACTCCCTCCTCGTTCGCGCCCTCAAGATTGGGCGAGTCTTTCTGCAACGCAGCGGTCGAGAGGCAACATCTTTGACTGGCTTCCGTTGGAGTTGCTGGATCTGTGCGTTGACGTGACTCGCGCCGACTCACGCTCGCAGCTAGGCTGATCTCTCGTTCTTTCCCAGCATCGTCTCGATCGACTCCGACCTGGAGCTGAGGGACCATGTCGCGCTATCGGGTACATGTCGTTTCTTTCGAAGGTACGTTCATCGTCTGATCCTTGTCACTAGGCAGCACCAGCTGACACTCTTTTGACTCTACGCAGATGCTACACCGATGCCGTCTTCCAGGTACGTCGCTTCCGCTTCTGAGAGGGAAAGTGCTGCCTGACAAACGGTTTTCGCTTTGCAGGTCCTCTTCGACGCGTTTCGGATGACGAGCCACATCCGCAGCCTTCGAGAGCAGCCTCTTCGAGGTCCCAAAATCTACCAGGTCCTCCCGGTCAGAAGGATGTCTTCTGGTCAGCACCAAGACGATCCGAAGTACTCTCTCAACAGCTCGGAGTCTGAGTCAACTCACAACTTCATGCGTGACCTCTTGGGGATTCCCTCGGGTCCGTTCGCTCGGTCCTGGTCCATCGGCCGGCATATACTTTCCTCCAACGGTCGGACCGGGCGCGGGCATGTTTGGGAGAAGTGGGGTACACCCGATGATGAGCTCGAGATGAAGAAGACCTCTTGGATGCAGGCAGAGCTGTACGCGGAGTTGCGATCGCGTGGGATGGAGCTGGAGCCCTCGAACTCGTGGCTTGACGAGCCAGTCATTCAAGATGTTGGAGGGGTCTTTGAGGTACCGATGGACAGGCAGGAGTTGCACAAGTTCGTCCCTCTCTTTGCTTACTTGTCTGCTTCGTCAGGCTGACCTACCTCGCCCTTCGCAGACAGTTGGCCAGACAACCCAGCTGGCTCAGTTCGAGCCGAGTCGAAAATTTCAAGAACTGGAAGCCAGACCCCTGGAAGTCGCTGTGGAAGGATCTCGTCGTCGAACTCATCAACGTCCCCATGATTACCAAGCGCAACGCGAAGGTGCGAATGCGTATCTTTCGACGAGGTCTTCGACTGACCGATTCTCAGGCTTTCCACTTCTGCAGGTGGACTTCAAGATCTCCGAGCGAGACTTGGACTCGCTCGTGTTGTACTCTGTCAGTGCGCTTGCTCGTTCGTCATGAAAGATGCGGCTTGGCCCTGACATCCTGCCTTCTATTCTACCAGGACAAGTGTGCGCCTTGGTCTCAGGTTGTGCTCAGAATCCGCTCCCGGACGCTGACCCTGCGTCTAAGTCGACCTTCAGATTACCGCCTCGCTGCCGTCCAGTCTCTGGCCTACCACCTGCACGGAGGAGCCATCAAGCACGCTGCGCTCGTGTATGTCTCCTCCTTCCGTGGCTCGTCGCTATGGGCTCATGAAGTGCTCTCCCTCTTTTCTTCAGAACTAAGCGCAAGGCAAAGTTGGCCAAGGCTCGAGTTGCGAGGAAGAAGAAGAAGCTGGCCAAAGCAGAAATGTACGTCTGGTTTCTCTCCCCCCTTGTTCTCCTTTGCTCCTCTTAGTCTGTCCGTGCTAAGTAGTCGTCCTTGGCCTTGCTTTCAGTCTCGCCGCCGAGGAGCTTGGCCTCAATTTCAGTCTCCTCGCCGAGGAGGATGATGCTTTGCTCTTGACTGGACCGTAGGACGGGAGACCTTTCGTGTTGAGAAGGGACGGGGAGTGTACGCCTAGCTCGTTGTAGCACTTGCTCTCGGTTATGTTTGCTTTCGACTTCGAGCGCGTTTGTCGTGAAAGGTCATCAAAGTCGCAAGGACTGCAATCGGAGTCACACTCTTCTAATCGGTACACCGAAGCCATCCTCCTCGTCTCTTTCAAAAAGGACACTCTGGGCTCGAGGGTGGTGAGGTCGGTAGACAGGTTTGGGCGTCGAGTCCAAGGAGGAAGGGTCGAAGGCGGGAAAGTGGTAGGTGCCGGATCGGTGACGATGATGAGCTGCCTCCTCTCTATCTGACCCGGTCTGTCAGTTATTACTGGCCGTGGAGAAAGAAGAAAGGGAACTAACGAGTCGTCCACGAAGAGCACTGCGTCCGTCGATGGAGGGTACAGCCAGCCAGCCAGTTCGTTGTAGAGCGTTGCGCAATACTCGACGCTGATTTTGGCTCCTTCAACAGGTTGCTGAGGGACGGAGATGTACGACCAGAGATGATCGAGGAGACCTGTTGCAGCCTGCAGGTCTTGAGAGGTTGGAGGGTCTTCAGGTACGAGGAAAGGGATGGAGGGGTCACGAGTGAGAGCTCGCAGAGTGTCGAGCGTCGGGTGCTGCAAAGATCAGCAGACCCTCGTCAGTCTCGCCTCCCAAGAGTTCGAGGAGCGTGAATGTACCTCCTCGGTCAGGTTCATCTCCTCAAAGTATCTGAGCAGAACGTCCGTCCCCCGCTCCTGCACTTGCCCTCCTCGTCCCTCGTTCCACGTCTCACCCTGCGCCGTGAAGAACCTCTCACTTCCGACCGTCCGCATCGTTCCACCATCTCCCACTGCCCGCCTGAGATGACTCTTGCGGATCGCTGTGGCCGTGCCTGAAGGCGTCGAAACGGGGAGAGAAGCTGGAACGGAGAGAAGCGTTCGGAGAGAGATGGAGGACGGTGTTGGGCGGATGTACGAGGATCGAGGGAGGCGCAGAGAGGGTGGAGGGACCAGGGGCTGAGCGGAGGACTTTTGAGGCTCTTCTTCGACCTCCAGGGTAGGGACGAGGTGCTGGCTGGTGGATGCTGCCGAAGGAGGAGGAGGCGCTGAAAGAGGTCGGTAGACTGCCTTGACGTCTCGAGGAAAGCCATGTTCGTCCCCTGGACTATTGGGTAGGGTCTGATCGAGAGCAGCTGATCCAACCTCGAGCACGTCGTCAGGCAGCGAGCGGTACGAAGGAAGTACTTCCGAAGGAAGGCTGGACGTGTCGGTTCTGGCCGACGGAGTTTGCGAGGAAGGCATCTGGATGGTCGGGTGGCAGTCAAGGAGGAACCGTAAGCGACTTTTACAGGAGGACCGTACGGTGATGCTCGAGTCTCCTGAGGAGGTCTTGAAGAGAGGGGGTCTGATCCTCCAGGGCGAGAGGTGCGAGCGAGACTCGCTGACGAGGTCTGAGGGTGGTCTCAGGTCGAGGAAAAGACACCTGTTTAGCGCATCAGTCTCTGAGATCGCCAGTCAGCAGCGAGAGTACTAGCTGTCAGACTGACAGTACTGCTTCTTGTATATCAGTGATCTCTTGAAGCTGCAGGGTAATAAGGGTGTGGGGGTCAGCTGGCGTACTACTCCGGCTGCTGCTGACCCGACGGTTCGGCCCAACAAGTCCGTCTCTGAACCCCCATCGTACTTTCTCTCCTCTCCCAGCTTGCCTCGTACGCGGACCACAGCTCGCCATGTCGCTCCCTCCAGAGCTGCACAAGGAGATCATCTTCTGGGCGGTCGGACCCCACGCCCGGGGCTCGCTCCCCGTCGGACCTCACCACGCCGCGCTCGCCAGCGACAAAGAGAGAGAGCGCGACCGCAGAGAGCTCAGGGACAGGAGGATGACCCTGATCCAGGTCTGCAGAGCATGGAAGGTCAGCCTGTGGCCCATCTTTGAGCTTCATGGAGATCAAGCTGACTCTCTTGTCTGGATGGATGGCGCGTAGAGGGCATCCAGGGCGTACCTTTACGAGGACCCACACCTTCCTTCTCTCACCACGCTGGCCCTCTTCGCACAATCGCTCCTCCGGGCGGACAAGCTCTGGGACGATCTGCGAGGGTCGCGACACAGTCTCCCAGGTGCCTACGTCCGAGTCCTCGATCTCTCGCACGTCGCCGCCTCCTCGTCGACCTCGTCCGCAGCGACCTTCAACCCCTGGCAGTTCGCTACCAACCTGTCCACCCTCCTTCCGCTGGTACCGAACCTCAAGCGTCTCATCTTGCCGTCTCCCGAGAACTACATGCTCGGTGCGACGACTCTTCTCCGCCTCCTCAACAAGGCCGACTTCCCTCTCGCTTCTCTGACGGAGGTTGAGAACGTGCCTGTCTTCGTCAATGGTCTGGTCACGTCCGACGGTCTGGACCCGGTCGTGGAGCTCGTCCAGGAGCTGCCAAACCTGCAGCGGCTGGGAGTCGTCGGCGGGGGAGCCATCGACTTCGAGGACGTAGGAGATGGGAGCGCTTCCTCGGCCGAGATCGTTCCGGTCGACGCTCCTTATCTCTCATCCCTCTCTCTCCGCGGAATTCCCTCTGGCCTCCTCCTTCGGACATTGCTTTTTTCGAGCCTTACATCTCTCCGCCATCTCGATATCGCGACCTACAACACTCATCGGGGCGACCAGACGACAGCCTTCCTCGACAAGCACGGCTCGAAACTCCGGTCCCTCGACTTCCTCCATTTGCCCGACTTTCCTACCCTCAGCCTCCCCCTTCCAGCCGACACTCTCCAGGCGTGTTCAAACCTCGTCAACATCACCTTCCACTCGCTCCCGAACCCGCTGCCCTTCACGCCCGCCGAGTTCTTTGGACACCCCGCGCTACACCTGCAACACATCACTCTGCCCCGCCCACCCCGAGCCTCCTCGTCCACTTACAAGGACCTGATCCTTTACTTATGCTCAACCTCGAACCTCCCTTCGCTTCGAACGGTCTCCATCTCCCCTGGCTTCTCTTGGCTGCCGACGCCGTTCGTCGGTCAGTCTCGGTCGGTCCCGTCGCCCCTCGCCAGCCCGACCATCTCGGCCGCTGCGACCCAGGCAGGCCTGAACGGCATCATCCGCCAGTACGCGCTCTACCTCGGCCGGCGAGGGGTAGTCGTTCTCGACTCGCGAGGACGAGGGTGCCCCGGGTTGACGTTGGTTGGAGGGCAGTGGGTCGAAGCCAAGCAGGTCGGACACGGGTGGAAGGGCTCGCCGAACAACCTTGGTGCTGGAGGATGGAGGGAGAGAAGGAGAAGTACGGAGGAGGACGAAGAGAGTGAGGGAGGAGGCTGACCGCCCTCTTTTGCGGGTCTGTTTTTTTTGTAACTCTTCTTGTTGTGGACGAACCTCTGAGAGACTTGTATTGAAGAGGTACCGTGCTTGAGCGCTCGCGAGACAAATCTGAGATGACTTGAAGGCGCATTGGGTATCAGAGACTACGGAAGCGAACAACAGGCAACCACGGAAAAGGGCAGCAGGCAGAGACACAAACGGAGACGAGAAATCCAATTTGAGGATCAAAAGAGAATAAACTACTATAGAGAGCTGTAAAGAGAATCAAGAATAAGAAGAAAGGAGGGGGGGTGGAAGGGGGGAATGGAGATGAGGGAGGTTTCCAAGCGGCGGCAGGAACGGGCGTCCTGTCGAAGTTGGCGACCGAGGAGGGCGAGGGCGATCTGAGATTCCTGAGAAACTACGACGGCTTTCTGGCGAAGACCTTGATGTTGGACGTCAGGTTCTTGACGTGCAGAAAGAAGAGGGAGCGAAGAAGTCATCGCGAGGTCTCGGAGTCGAAGCTGAACAAAAGACAGCGACTCACCTTGTTAAGCTTCTTGAGTGCCTCCTTGCTCTTGGACTTCTCGGGAGGGCGAGCAGAGCTTACCTCCGTGGTGGACGAAGTCGAGTCGTCCGTCGAGACGGTCGCCTCCTCGTTACCGGAATTGGCCGAGTCGAAGGAGGTAATAGGCGAGAGGGAGGCCGACCCAACGACTTCCGACGAAGCCTCGCTCAGACTGAGACTGATGGCGAGTGCGAGCTGTATCTCAAAGTCCTCGTCTTCGTTCTCCTCCTCGAAGATGTCGGTGGTCGAGTAGTTGGCCGATCCGGAGACGACTGGGCCGCTTGCCTTGCAGTAGCCACACTGGAAGTCGACCGGAAGTCTGTTGACTGACGACCAAACGGGAAGGAGTCGAGTCTCCTCCTGCGGACATTCCCTGGGAGTGTAGCTGGACGGTCCAGTGTGGGACGAGACGAGGCGGGCTCAAGTTCAGACTTCGTGAGGTGCTCGAGTTCCTGCGTCCGCCAGTTGAGGAGGCGGCAGATCGAGTGGATCTCTTCGTGAACCTCTTTGATGAAGAGCGGCTCCTGACGATAACCTCGGACATTCCCTCCTCGGGAGAGGCTCGTCTCTTGCCCTTGAGTTTGGCAAAGTGGGCCGAGAGCGCGACGAACTTGAACTCAAGGGGGGCGGGAGCAGCGTCGACGTTGTCGACCGTCGAGACAGAACGTCCTCGGCGACGACCGTAGAAGGGGCAGCCGTCTTGCTCTCTAAGACAGGAAGAAGAAGGGAGTGTCAGCGACCGAGAGACCCAGAGAGCGGAACGGAAAAGACACTGACCTGGACGGGAACAGCCGCCCACCAGCACTGCTCGACGACTCGAGCGCTTCGGACCTTCTCCTGGGTCCTGGGCAGGAACGACGTCCTTGATGACAATTACCTGAGGCTGAGCGGCCCACCAGCAGTCCTTGTTGGACCAGACGCTCGGAGGGGCTCTCGGGTTGCCTCCACCCGCTCGACCGGAGCCAACTCGAAAGCGACGGGAAGGCACTCACCTCCTGCCTCCCTCTTCCTCCTTCATACGATGACCTTATATCGACTCCCTGGATGGACCAGACTGCTTCTGACGAGGAATCGAGAAGAAAAGTGGGAGGGTAAGTGCTGTCGGCATGCGTTTCAGGGCCACGCTCGGCAAACTCCGCCCTCCTGCGACTCCTCTCTGGGTCAACTTTGATTGACTCAAGAACGGTAGCATGATCAGCTTCGCGGTCTGAAAAGAAAGATGGTTGACAAGATGGAAGAAGGTCCATCTAGTTGCGGACCGTTTTGCGTCCTCTTTTACGACGGGCGGGAAGAGACAAATGCCATCGACGCGACGGGGCTTGCCGCTCCGACAAAGACAGCCGTTTGACGCCTCCCCTCCGCCTTCCCCATCCTGCCTTCGACGAGTCGGGACGCGTCGATACTGACTTATTTCTTCAAATCGTGTACAAAGTTTTGAATCGAAAGCGGGCCATCCTCACAACGCGACTCCTGCCAGCCTACCCGCCATCCTCTCTACAAACCCGAGCGTCTCCCTCTCCCCTCTGCAAGTCTCCAACTCCTCCCTCGCCCTTCTGACGACGTCCTCCCACTGCCTCCCTACGTCGCTCCTCCCTTCACTCATCAACCGCGCTTGACGCTCGTCCGATTCGACCAAGGACGAACTGACAGAAGACAGCTGATCGACCGTCTGCGAATGGACGACCTGCAACGAAGCAAACTCGCCCGAAAGAGTCGAGAGTTGACCGGTCGAGGTAGCAAGATCGTCCAGGGACGTCTGGAGGAGCTCCTCCATCGTTCGCAATTCCGCCTGTCGGTCGTCTTCCCACGCTTCGAACTGGACCAGTTGGTTTTGAGCCGCTCGGAGGTCTCGCTCGAGACACTCGGCGGATGGCAGGTTGAGGAGGCTCGAAGCGTCCGGGTGAAGGGAGGAGGAGGTCGAAGTTGCCGTTTGATCCGTTGCGAGGTCGAGTTGACGCTGAAGACTCGCTTGAGCTAACAGACTCTGGTCAAGTCTCGACTGCAGCGCAGCCAGGCTGATGTCGCTCTGTTGTGGAGTCGGGGTCGGACCGACCGGAAGGGGAATGAAGGAATGCGTCTGAGCGGTGGACGAGTTCGAATCGGGCGGCGGGGCGATGGGTCGGAAGAAGAGATCGGGCAATGGGTCAGCTTCTTCAGGAGGGCCCTCGCCGTAAGTAGTTCCGTCACTTGAAGTTGACGCTTCCCTCCTTTTCCTGGACGATCGCAACCCGAAGCTAGCAGGAGGGCTCACAACACCCCCCAGCGCCACGCCGAACTCGTCCGTCTCACCGAGGAGGGTCCCTTGGGGAAGGGCGCGAGACATGGCCTCGAACGAGACGAGTGACGAGCGGGGAACGAGCCGGCCGCCTGCGCCACTTGAAGATGAGGTTGCTGTCGACAGACGGTGAAGGGGCGATTTGGGAAGATGTCGGTGCGCGCGCGGTGGAGAGAGGGTATAGGGCGCTGATAGAGGGGAGAGGTACGACAGCGATGCTCGAGGGGGTCTGGGAAGGAACAGTGAGCGGAGTTTCTATCAGTCGGACTGAAAATGAAAAGAGGTGCGTTTGGGAGTGAACTCACAGTCCAGCAATGCTGTCTTCTTCACTGGGAATGATCGTCACGTCCACGCCTGCCTTCCGCGCACTCAGCTTCTCGCCGACGCCCTTTCGCACAGGCGTCTCTTGTCCACTCGCAGTCGCCTTCTGAGAGAGATTCCGCAGGAGACCGGTCGACTTGGGACTCTGCAGCGTCTTGGCCGGCGAAGGTGGTTTGCGGATCGAGGGAGTCAGGCGAGGGCCGTGGTCGGTCGGAGTGCCCATCATCGACGTCGGACGTGGACGGGGTCGAACGACAGAGGAGGAGGAAGGGACCAGTCGACCGGCCGGAGAAGTGACGGCCGGACTTGCGGACGTGGAGAGCGACTTGCGATGCGTCCTGATGGTTGATGGAGCGGTCGGAGGGCGTGGGGGGGCGCTCGTTGTTATATTGCGACTCGAGAGGGGGAAGGCGACCCTGGGAGAGTCCTCCTTCTGAATACCCATCGACGACTTTGTCTTCTGGACAACAACGATGGCCGCATCAGACCGAGACTCGCCGAGTGCTGACCGGGTGAGAGGCGACGACTTGCGAGGTGCTGCGCGAGGCTCTCCTTCAGTCGCACCGCTCAGACTTCGCCTCAATCGATCTGTCGCTGGACCGGAATTTGGTGCGAGTTTGAGCGGAGAAGAGGAGGGCCGATCTGTGGCAGGCGGTTGAGCAAGGGGACTGCGAGCCGAGGGCTGAGGGGGGTCGGTCGCAGGTGGATCCGATGAGGAGGTCGGCGAAGGGCGGGTTGGAGAACCCAGCTTGGCAGAAATACTGGAGTCTGGCCTGGAAGCTGGTCGAGAGAAATGAAGACTCGATGCAGCGGAGCCAGGGCGAGACGAGCCGGTCGAGGTTGGGATCCCAGAGCGCGTCGGCGTAGCGCTGGCCTCTGGTCCTTGCGGCCGGTCGTCGGAGCTGGTCTGCTGCGTAGTGTTTTGTGAGGGGCCGGTCCTGGTCGTATTCTTGATGATCCTTGAAGCGGCTGAGGAGGGCACCTTGTCGTCTCGGTTTGGGCGCAGGGAGGAGGAGGGTGCGGCGGAGGAAGACGGAGAGGGGCGAGGACGCGTCCAGGATGCCAGGGAGGATGTCTGGCTGGGCCCTGCCAAAGGAGGAACACTTCGCAGAGACGTCCGACGAGAGGACTTGAGGTCTATACACGTCCAAGTTGAAGCCCGTTGTCAGCCTTTGGATCTCGGCGCGGGGCTGTTGGCAAGGATGGAAGACGAACCTGCGGGCTGAGGTGTCGGAGCGGCCGTCTGCTCTCCAGGAGCGGCAACCTTCCTCGTGCGCAACGAGCTCAAGGTCGGCATGAGGAACGTCTGGTGAGGACTGGGTAGTGTTCCTGTCTGTCATCGCCGGACCTCGAGGTCAGCAAAACGGACGAACAGATGGCCCAGGGAGGAGTGAGCGCAAGGCAAGGACGCGCACCGTTTCGCCCGTCCGATGTCAAACTTCGACTAGTCTAAATGGCCTAGCTTCCTGCCGTTGTACTCGTCCCAGGCGGATGTACTGCTGCTGTCGAGTGCGAGATAGTGAGGCGTTCAGAAAGCGGTCGAGGATCGTAGCTGCCCAGCTGCAAGCATCCAAAGGCCCAAAGTCCGCCCTCATCGTCTGCTCCCTCCGACCAGCACTCTCGGTCCATCTCCCTCAAACGATACCAGTCAGTAGACCCGCTCGGACGGCTGCTGGTGAGAGATGAGGCTGACCTGCACCCTTCTCCCTCGCAGTCCATCCTCTCCACTCTTCCCCTACAGCCCTGCCCTCCCATCTTCTCGCCTCGATGCTTACGGTCCAGTCGGCCTGCCGCCCGACCTCACGCTTCTGCGTCAGAGCAGCCCAGCTCATCCAGCTCTCGACCAGATCCATCAGCCTCAACGCGCTCATCCCTCCGGGGTCCGAATCACGCTCGGAAGGGCGACAGTGGCCCGCTCTACCTCCTCAACCTTCTGCTTTGCCCAAGGACCAACAACCTGACCGCCCACCCACCTCAACACCACCCCGGCCCACGCCAAACAATATCATCTCTAGCTCCGTACGCCCTGCCACTCCGCCCGAGGCCCCTCCGCCCGTTAGACAGCTGCTCCATAACTACGGGGAAGGGATCAAGGTTACGCTCGGGAAGACAAGGGAGGACGAGTTGATCTTCATCGTTCGGGTACACGCACCTCCAATGGGCAAGCTTGCGCCGCTCAGACGGGTACCTGCACGATGGGTCCGAGACTCGGACGTCTCTCATCGATCGATCGACCCTCACACTCGACAAAAGGTCCACTCGAGCGCCCAGATGGACTTCGCCAGGCCGCTGCGCCTGAGGACGGATGGGAGAGAGCAAGTGAAGTTCCTCAGGAAGGGCGAGGACGGAGCGGACGAGAAGTCGTTGAAATTCTTCTGGCAACCGAGCGCAGGGGAGGACGAGTACTCGTCGATCATACCGCTCTCTCGGTTCCTCCCCATCCCCTCCCAAGATCCTCTCGTTCGCATCCCAGTTCGGCCTTGGACTCGCGACCGCTTTCTGTTCAAGAACGGACCGAACGAGACCGACCCGTCGTTGAGCTACGACGACTTCAAGTCGTCTCCCAAGGGTCTCTACAGAGTTCTGCAACGACTCCGCCAGGACGGTCTGGTCTTTCTCCGGGACGTCCCGACGGAACTCAAGGGTGATCTCGAGTGCGAGTTGCGGCGGGTGGCAGGTCGGATTGGGGGCCTGCGCAACACGTTCTACGGTCAGACGTGGGACGTCAAGGCGCTCGGATCGCAAGGGCGTAACGTGGCGTACACCAACGTCGACTTGGGCTTGCACATGGATCTCTTGTAAGTCTCCCCCGACTGTTTTGGTTGACCGATGACGCAGACACTCAACCTCTGTCCTTTCTGCCTTGATTTGCGACTAGGTACTTCGAGAACCCACCTCAGATCCAGCTCCTCCACTGCCTCCGCAACCAGGTCGTCTCGGGCGGCGAATCCTACTTTGTCGACTCTCTCCTTGCGGCCAAGCGCCTGTTCAAGTCCGACCCGCAGGCCTTCCAGCTCTTGGCAACCGAACCGATCCCTTACCACTACCAAAACGACTCGCATCACTACTTCCACTCGCACCCCGTCATCCAGCTCGTCTCTCCTTCGCCCACGCTCCCCGAGGACGGGACAATGCCGCCCATCAAGCACATCAACTGGAGTCCGCCCTTTCAGTCGGCCCTCCCCGCCCGGCTGGCCTTGGCAACCCTCGAGGCGATGGCCTTGTTCGACAAGCACCTCCACGCTCCCGACCTTCGGCTCACAAGACTCATGCAAGAGGGCGACCTGGTCATCTTCAACAACCGACGGGTGCTGCATGCGAGGACGGCGTTCGTCGAAGGGCCGGCGGATGGACCGGGTAAGGTGGAGCAGCCTAGTCGATGGCTCAAGGGAGGGTACGTCGACGGGGATGCGGCCTGGGACATTTTGCGCGTGATGAAGGATCAGAGGATGCACAAGTGATGGATCTCTTCTTAAGCGTCTCAAGAGCAGACGTTGGTACAGCGCAAGACGTGCATGATCATCTGCAAGACTGGACACGAGGAGATAGATCTGGAGTTGTCCTCTGCGTAGAAAGGGCGACGAAGCGTTTTTCTTCTCCACCGGTCGTCTGGCGTCCTTCGACGCAACTTAATCGCGTGAAGGAGGCTCGCCGGACCTTCAGCGCTCGTCGCTGGAGTAGCGGCGCGAGTGGACGTTCCGATGACGAGAGGCGCAATGAAGGAATGGACAATCGTCCTTTGGCCGGTTGGCGGGGCCTTCCTGCCCTGAGATCTTGCGCATCAACCCTCTCAGGGTCGAAGCAGAATCTCTAACCCAACCACTCAGTCATCGTCGTCGTCTAATCCAGCCCAGAAGGCCGACGAACTCGGACTCTTGACGTTCGTAGGGTCGAGCACCGTCTCCGACTTGTACTCCGTCTTGACGTTTCGCTCGATCTCGTCCTTTCGTCCGCCGTAGGTCCTCCCTGCGCTCGCCCGGGAGGAGGTCGAAGGAGGCGGAGCGGAGTTAAACCGAGGGGGCGAGTTGGGAGGGGACCGTCTGAAGACGGGAGGTGGTTTGCGAGGGATCCGATGGCGAGGGAGGGGTTCCAAGGTCGGGAGCTGGGAGACGGACGGGGAGAGGGGTGAAGGAGGGAGCGAGTAGGACGGAGAGCGACCGTAAGGGCGAGCAGACCCAAGAGGAGTCGTTCCTAGCTGAGGAGAAGCAGGAGGGGTGGCCAGGGGGTTGTCGACCATCTTGAAGCTCGTTTCTGCCGGGCAGATAAGACGCATCAGAGAGCGAGATCAGCTAGATGTCCGAGGTGACGCAGAAGAACGTTCGGACGCACCACTTCGAGACCCTCTGTTGGCCTGCGGACCGAGCTCGTTGTCGCTGTCTGCCTCAAAGTCCTCCTCTAGGATGAAGTCGAGCTCGCTCTCTGCGCTGCTCCTTCTGTAAGGCGAAGCATGGCCCATGACAAACGCCCTGTCGAGAACGCTCGGAAAGCTTGACATGTCGAGCTCGAGAGAGATGATGGGACTATCTCGTCGCTTGAGGACACTGCTGCTGCTGCTGGCTTGAGGAGAGGCGGCCATGGAAGGCAATCGTTGAGGGGGGTGGCCAAGGTCCGAGGAATCTAGTGGCGAGAGGTCGAGGGGCGCCAGGAAAGAGGAGCGACGTGAGTGAGAGGTAGGAGTAGATGTCCTGGAACTTGAACCCACCGGAGGGGTCGGACGGAAGGAGGAAGGGTTGCATCAGCTCCATTGTTGCTCGCCCCTTCCTCCTGCGACAGGTCGACGGTGAGACATGCCGGCGGAGGGAGGCGATCGCACCAGTCCGAACTGCAGCGGGAGGCGTCGGCAGCAACAGCGCGTGCTGAGAGAGGCAAGGCGGACAGCGGTAGCTGTCAGCAACGTCAGGCGACGAAGAGATGGTAACCTTGCTTTGGGGAGGGCTAGTTAGGAGCAGGAGAGGGTGGGGGAAGAAGTCACGAGCGAGCGAGCTCAAACTCCGCCCAAGCGTAGTTTGCCCGACGACGATGTCACAGGGCAGCACGACAGCTAGCCTTTCGGGAAGAGATCAGACGCTGCGGATACTGTGACAAAAGTGTACCACTCTGAAGGAAAAGGGAGGGCAAGAACATCGCGTTCAAGGACGCAGCGCAGGATAAAGCAAAAGAGAAAGTTGAGTGCGGCGAGAATCGAACTCGCGTCCTCAGAATGGAAATCTGAGATAATAACCATTATACGACACACCCCTCGATGTTTGGAACACAATTACTAAAATAATGCCTTTCCATCAGCAGCCAAGAGCCGAGCCGTGGGTGATTTCGCCGAGACGGTGACCCACTCTGACGCGCAGCAGCCTTCACTCCCTCTTTCTGTTCGTCTTTTCGTCCCTTCTTCCGTCAACCCACACCTCGTCCATCTCCCACATAACTATGATGCTGGCTGCCACAGTCCTCAACACACTCGCACTCGCCGCCGTCGCACGCGCGGCCATCCCCACAGCCCTCGACTCGTCCCTCCACAGGTAAGTCCTCGCTTCCAAAGCAAGCCTGGCCCTCCCTCCGAACACACCCTCTCACTCACAGATCTCTTCCTCTCTTCTTCCCTTCAGGTCCTTCTGGGGTATCGCCTACTCGCCCGATGGAGTCATCCTCCCAGATTGGTCAGTCCACTCTCGTGTCAACGCTCTTTGTGGCCTTGGACTGACATCGTCTCTGCACCACCTCCCTTCAGCGGAGCAACCCAGGAGCAGATCACCGAAGACATCCTCCTCCTCGCCCAGCTCACTCCCCGTATCCGACTCTAGTGTGTATCCTCTCTTCTTGCGATTCTCTCTGCTGTACTCGGACGGGCGAGGCTTGTTGAGAAAGGAGGAAAGCTGACACTAAGACCTCGCTCCTCCTTCCCTGACTCGACCGCAGTGCGTCCGACTGTGGTCAGGTCGACTTCGTGATGAACGCCATCAACCAGACCAACGCAGATTTGACCGTGCGTCTCCTCCTCCTTCCTCTCCATCCCTCCTCTCCTTCTCTTCTTGTCGCTTCGCTCGTCTCTTGGCGTGTTGCTGGAGGTGTTGACAGACGAAACTAACTGGGGCCGACTGCGCGCTGCTCTCCCTAAAAACCGACCTGGGTTTTCTTTACTTGTCCTTTGTCAACCTCTTCCCTTTTGAGCAGGTCTGGTACGTTACTCTTTCTGAACGGTGACCTTGCGTTTCCGACCATGTTTTGCTGAACCTCGACCTCTTTGCGACCTTTGCTTTGGACAGGTGGGGAATCTATCTCGCCAGCGACGACACGATTGACACCGTCTACGAGCGGCAGTGGAACTACATCTGTTCGTCTCCCTTTCTGACTTTTGGACTCAGTGAAGGTCTGTTTGACTGGGGGCAAAAGGGAGAGTGGGTGGGGGAGTGGGGTGTGACTTCTAGCCTCAGTGGGGAACGGTCAACGTCTGACTTCCCTTCCTCTCGTACTCCAACAGCCGACATGCTCACGAAGTACGGCACCGGAGCGACTGGCGGGGTGACCGTCGGAAACGAGTACATACTCGGTAAGTATGGAGACGACGGCGTGAGTTCCTCTCCCATCGAACCGTGTCAAGGCGATGAAACTGACAAGCGCTCCCCGACCTCGCTCGTAGACGGCGACTGACGCGAACGGTGTTGCGGCACGCACCACGGTGCTTGAGTATGTTCAGAAAGCCAACGAGTCCCTCATTGCGCTCGGCCTGGACAAGACGATCCCGGTCGGAACGAGTGATGCTGGTGCGGCAGCTACCGAAGAGCTCTGCGCTGGTGTCGACTACTACATGGCAAACGTGAGCAGCCTCTTCCATGTTCTCCCTCGTCCTGTTCGAAGGGATGCTGACTCGTATATCCCTGGATCTGACGACAGGTTCACCCTTGGTTCGGAAGCGTCGACTACGATGCCGCTTCGGCCTGGACGTTCAACTTCTTTCAGGAGTTCGATGGTGCGTCCTTCCCTCTACTTGTCTCAGCTCCGCCGTGCTAACGCATCTCTATCCTTCGCATTCCCTTTGTTCAGTCGATGTCTGCGCTAAGGCTTCCAACAACCCGTCTGTCTACATTGCGGAGACCGGCTGGCCTACGGCGTCGATGAACGCTTCCTCGGACGTCAACGGCGCCAACTCGCCCGCTTCCATCACCGGACTCCAGGTGCGTCTCCTGCACCCTTCCTCCTTTCTCATGTAGAACCCCCTTCTGGGTGAGAGCACCGTCTGACGAGCGGCGTTCTTCCTCTGGTAGACGTTCATGGATGACTTCGTCTGCTCGGCCAACTCGAACGACACCGACTACTTTTTCTTTGAGATGAAGGACGAGACGTGTACGCTACTCCCTTTTATCCCCAGCTTGATAGGCCGCTTGCTGACCGCCGTGTGCGTTCCTCGATGCTGCTCACAGGGAAGAAGATCTACGGAGGGTGCGTTCCACAACCCATCGAAAAACTGACGCATCGAGCTGACATTAGACCCGCTTGACTTTCCTTCTTTCCTCGCTTTCAGCGTTGAGCGTGCGTCTTCCAAGCGATCTGACGATGCGGGATTATCCAGCTGACCTCCCTCCTTCTTTTGACCACGTCAGCGTATTGGGGACTGTTCAACCCCAACCGCACTCTCAAGGCAGGACTGACCCTCCCAACATGCGAGGTCACCTCCCCTACCGGAGGATCGGTCTCCCAGCTCGTCTTCACGACCTCGTCCAACGACTCCTCGTCCAGCTCGGGAGGATCCAACTCGTCGACGACGACCAACGACACGAGCGCCGCGGTCGGACGGGGTCTGGAGGGCAAGGGAGTCGTCATGGCCGCCTTGGGAGTCGTTGCTGGACTTGCAATCCTGGTTTAAAAGGAATTCATCAGCCACTCCTCTCTTGCATCGCATCTCTTTCCTTCTTCCCACAGCAGACCTCACTCCTTCCCAACCGCCATATACCCTTGCTTCTTGTTCAAACTCGCTCTCAATCAGTCGAACACGGACTAGCCTGCTCGCAACAGAACCTCTTGCATATCTTCCTCCGTCTTGACTCCCCTCCCCTTCAGCCCACTCTCGCTTCTCCTATTCTTGTTTCCATAGGAACTCTCTGCAACTGCCCTATCGTTTACTCACTCATCGCAAGCGCTCTTCGCTCGACCAACCTATTCAAAAGACACTCTTCTCGAAACTTTCTTTTGATGCAAGCGCGAGACGACTGTCATTCGAGATGAAGAGAGCAAGATCTAGGGCCGGCGTTCCTGAGAAACAACACAAACGGGGAGCAGAAAAAAAAAGACGAAAGCAAACAGGGTGTGTAAGGAAGAAAAACGAGCTCTAAGGGTTAAAGTCAGGGATAAGTATCGGAAGATAAAGGAAGGGTGATTAAGTGGCACTGGCTGTAGGGTTGGGCGAAGCGACCCGGGCTGCGATTTTGTCGGCGCACGATACGTCTCTGGTCAAGTTGGGGCAGAGGGTCGACGTTACTGCGGATAGAGGGAGGAAGATCTGTGCCACATCAAGGCGAGGAAAAACGACAGTCAGATGCCATGCTAAAAATCGGACGAGGATAGAAAGCAAAGACGCACCTTGGGGGCACCCTTGGTGACCGTGACGGTGATCTTCTTGGCCGACGAAACGGTCACCTTCGCGCAGGCAATGACGTCCACCACGGTCGAGCCAGCCGGATATGTCGTCGTGATGGTCATGGCCAAGTTGGACCCTGACGAGCCTCGGTTGGTGAGGAGCGACAAGAGGGGATATTTGGAGAGGACGAGAACGGACGCGACGGAGGCGTCGTTGATCGTCGTCTTCGTAGTGAGGAAGGTCGTCGAGGCGGCCGCGCTGCAGAAGAAAGTAAGCAAAGACCGAGCGAAGTCAGCGAAAGCCGATGGAAGGGACGATTCAGCGCGACGACGTACGCAGCCTTCCGGACGGCGTTGAGTGTCGCGGCGTACTTGTAAAAGGTGGCGGTCGTCTGTATGCGACATTCCAAGAAGTGATATCAGCTGCAGTCGAAGATACTTGAAGAGGGTGAAATGAGGAGCGTACGTCGTAGGCTTTGGTTCCCAGCGTCCAGAGCGCCTCTCGGTTGTTCGGGTCGTCACCACCCTTTGCGCCCTGCTCCTCGCCGTAATACCAGACTTCAGTACAAGGAAACGGCGTAGTAAGTCAGCAAAGGATGCGCCAAAGCGTGACCAGTCGGACAGAGAAGAAACGCACTGGGGAACCCGTCTGCGACGAAGTTGTAGGCGTAGAGGTTCTGAAGGAGAGCGGTGTCGGACGTGACCGATCTCGGTCGAGGGTCTTCTCAGACAAAAGTAGCCGACAAACAGCGAATCAGTCTCTGAAGTTGTTGTGCGAGGAACGGCGAGGATGGACGAGGGAAAACGCACTGTCGTGGTTGGCAGCGAACGATCCAAGGATTGTCGAGTCCTTGAACGAGCTGGTCACGGAGTTGATCATGTCCTTGAGGTCCCACACGGTAGTGGACGTCGACGTGAAGGCCCGCAGCTGAGGGAAGTAGGTGGGGTAAGCGAGGGTCGAGGTCATATAGTTCTGATAGTCGGACACGTAGGACGCGACTAGCAAGGAAGAGGGGAAAGGCGGGCTCGCGGTCAGCAAGAGGAGTGGATGGGAGCGCTCTGGAGGACAATCTACGCACCACCGCTCAAGACCTCTCCCATGCAGAAAGTGTTTGCCGCCTTGACGTAAGGGGGGTAGAAGGACTTCTCGACATGCCCAGCCGCGTCGATCCGCAGTCCATCGATGCCGTACGTCGATACGAGGGACTTGACATGGTTCTGGAGAGTCGTCCGTACAAAGGTGGACGCCGTATTTAGATCGGCCAGTTCCATGGACGAAGGGTACGATATCCAACCTGTACGGTATCGTGCACGTGAAGGTCAGGAATCCCGATATTCCTGCTGCTCGTGAGCAAGAGGACAGAGCGACGCACAGTTTTCGATGCTCGTTTGACTGCTGGTGCTGATAGCGCAAGCCGAATGGTAGTCGTCCCACGAGTCGAACGGTCCGTAGATGCCTATCGTAGGGTCGAATGTCGACGTCGACTTGGCAAGCGGGAACGCGACGTCGTTGACAATGATGTCGACCATGAGCGCCATCCCTCGAGCGTGCAAGGCTGTAGAGAGCGCTTTCAGGTCCGCCGCAGTGCCCGACAGCTCAAGAAGGTCTGACAAGGGGAAAACGAGCGAAAGCGTAAGTTCATGCCCTCCCTCAACTACGCCGGGTGACCCAAAACGACGCTTGAACGACGCACTAGTAGGCCAGTATCCATGATATGCCTGTCCTGCGACCGAGGCATTGGAGACTTGCTTCGCGACGGGCGAGATCCAGATGGCATCGAAGCCCATACCCTCTGTACGATAGGGGAGATTGGGGTAGCGCACGCAGTCGGTCAGCAGGAAACCGCAAGGCAGCGATCGAGCGAACACGAAGCAAAGCAAAAGAGCAAGGACGCACGAATATAGTCAAGCTTGTTGACTGCCGCCGGATGGTTCATGGTTCAAAGAGTGGAAGAGCGAATAAGGATCAGCCACTCGCTTCCCCCCCTTTGTCGCCAAGCCGAGGCAAGAGACACGACAACAAGTCTGGAAGGAGACGCACCGATACCGTCCCAGTCTCCTCCACAGTAGACGAGATCTGTCGTCTTGCAGGCAGGAGTTGTGTTGTTGCCGAGGGCGAATCGATCCGTCATGATCTGAAAAGACAAGAGAACGAGGGGAAGGAATGCAAAAAGGGGCAAGGACGGAGCGAGACGAGGAGGTCAGTTCGTGGTCCTTCAGTAGAGCTCAGACAAGACTCAAGACGGGCGAGGAGACGCTCGGCGAGGTTTTCTGGCTGCCGCCCCTCCTCTTTATCGAGCCTGAGCTGGATGCCAGAAAGGGATGGGACTGCAGCAGGGCTTCGACCGAACAAGGCAAAAGGAACACGGACCTGATAGACGCTCCTCGACCGCCATTCCGCGGCCGTCAGGGCCTGAACGCCAGACAGGAGGGCGAGTGAGAGAGCTGCAGCTCGGCAGACCATGCTTGAGGTCGAGCTTGAGGTAGGGGTAGGCGTCATCCGAAGGGAGGAGGTCGAGGTTGAGGTTCGGGTGAGGGCGCGCGCGTCGTTGAGTGATCCAGAGGAGGAGTGTGCAGTCTGTCGACGGAAACTGCTGGGGGAAAGGGAGTCTGCGTGTGTAGAGAGAGAGAGCGGGTCCTGCCTGCTCCTTTGCTTCTCTATATGTTTTCTGGGCAGGATGACGATGGTAAGGAAGGGGCCAGGGGGGGAACTCTCTCAGAAACAGAGGATCGACCTTCCTCGCCAAAAACACGTGTCGTCTCAGAGGCACTCGCCCGCAGCAACTCGACTCCTTTTCCTAACCTCGACCCACACCAAAGGAGCTCGCATTGGCCTGTTTGCTCCGTATTTGGGGAGGTTCCTTTCATGTAGCTTCGGTCGGGGGAGCGCAACGCTTGAGACATATCCATATGTGGAGCGGGCAGGACAACTCCGACGTCCCCTGCCAGAAAGCTGTTGCTGCCGTGCTGGTCTGGAGGAGGACACGGTCCCGCGATCATCTCTTGAAGTACTGTGGTGCTGCAAAACGTCGAGAGAAAAGGCTCGATATGCCTTGTCACACTGGCAAACGAAGAACAGAAGGAAAGAAAGGCAGGGGTAGAAAATGCAAAAGAGAAAGTTGAGTGCGGCGAGAATCGAACTCGCGTCCTCAGAATGGAAATCTGAGATAATAACCATTATACGACACACCCATCGATGTTTAGAGTCAAGAAGCACCATATATGTCACGCAAAAGCAGTTGGTACAAAAGGAAAGCGGAACTTCATCGAGCTTTGGCCCGCGCTCCCCTTGCCTCGCCCTCAATCTCCTGCATGTCCTGTGACAGCTGTAGCAGACGGCACTGCATATTCAGCCTCGCCTCAAACGCCCGCAGGAATAGCTGACCCTACACCGTTCCCTCCTCGCCTGCTAACGCTCATCCCCATTGCAGCCAGACGCAACAGAGCTCGCCCTGGTCCAGGTCCAGCTTCACGCAGAGGACGCGGTCCCCACATCGTCCACGTCTGTTGAGACTCTTCAGAGAGTACGCTGGACCTCTTGACAGACTATGCAGCTTGCGGTGAGGATGGTGTGGCGGGCTGCGCCGTCCTCGAATGCCTCCACCTTTATCATCCTCGTCTGGCCCAGCTCATCACAACCGCAACGCTCTTCACTAACACACGTTTTGTCTTTTTGACCGTAACGCCTTCGTCTTTGCCTTGACATTGTTAGCTGTGGTTTAAAGGGGTAGTTGGGCAATGGGCGCTCCAAAACAACCTTCTCCACCAGCCCATCTCCACCTCCTCTTTCAGACGTCAGAGATGCCTCCACTCTTAAGATGAAGCGTTGATGCGGATACCTACAAAACGGGACAAGGACCGTCTCTCTTCGTGCTCCCCACCATCACAGCAACCACCTTTATCTCTCCATTGCCACCTCCCCTCCAACATGCCACGCTTCACCAAGATCGCCAACAGTGCCGTTGCTGTTCCCATGCCGGGTTATGGTGCCATGGTGAGTAGAGAGAGGGATCTCAACAGCGATTTACATCTTCAGGACTGACGTTCGGCCTTCCTTCCTTCTCTAGGGTCTGTCCCAGGTCTACGGCAAAGTAAACGACGAAGAGGCCAAGAAGGTCCTTCGCCATGCCATCGAGATCGTTCGTCACTACTATCCTCTCATTTCCTACAGTAATCTAAACCTGACCGCCCTCCTCTCTTTTGCCTCGCTTTTCGCGTAGGGTTGCACTTTTTGGAACACCGGTGCGTCTCTGCCTTTTGCAACCCTCTCCCCTCCCCGATGACTGATGTACCCCGTCTCGTCTCTAGCCACCATCTACGGGCCCAATCAAGCAAACGAGAAGCTCCTCGGTCAGGTCCTTCGCGAGGGCGACAATAGGTCCAAGATCTTTTTGACGACCAAGTGGGGTCTTCGTCCTGACGGGACAGACGGGTCGACCGCCTTTGCCGAGCAATGCATGGAGGACTCGATCCGCAACCTCGGCTCAGCGCCCGACGCCTGGTTACTCCACCGGATCGACAAGAAGACTCCCGTCGAAGAGTCGGTCGCTGCGATGGAGGCCGCCCGACAAGCCGGCAAGTGCAAGTACATCGGCCTCTCCGCCATATCCGCTGCCACGCTCCGAAGGGCAGCAAAGGTCGCCAAAATCGACTTTGTAGAGCAAGAGTTCTCTCCCTTCGAGACCAGCCTCGAGGTATGTCCTCTCTCTCCCTCCCCTTCCTTTTCGCTCAGGGTCACGCTCACAGACGGCAACTGACTTCTGGTCCCATTCCCTTCCCCAGCGGTCTGGCTTGCTCAACGCGTGCAAGGAGCTCGGCGTGCAGATCTTTGCCTACTCTCCTCTCGGATCTGGATTCCTCACCGGACGCTTTCGCTCGCCCAAGGACTTCGACCAGGAGGGCGACGCCCGAGCGACTGGCATGTTCCCTCGGTTGACGGAGGAGAACTGGGCGAACAACGTCAAGTTTCTGCATGGTGCGTTCCCCTTTTCCCTTCGCCCTCTCTCCCAGACCGAGGTCTGAAGACTCTGACCTCTTCTACTGCTGGTCTCGTAGCGTTCGAGGAGGTCGCCAAAAACAAGGGCTGCACGCCTGGACAACTCGCTCTCGCCTGGGTCTCGATCGTTCATGGCGACACCATCCTGCCCATCCCTGGAGTACGTTCCACTCTTGCACTGCTTTCTTCTCGCACGCATGTTGACCATACGACTCATCTCGGGGTGTTTCTCTGGCAGACCAAGTCCATCAAGTACCTCGACGAGAACTTTGCTGCCGGCGTCATCAAGTTGTCCGAGGAGGACCTGAAGGCCGTTCGGCACATTATCGACACCTACCCTATCACTGGTCCTCAGCTGTCGGAGGCCTTTATGTCGTTCATCGAGCAATGAGCGGCTTGTCGCTGTAGACCCCCTCTCTTCCCCTCCAACTTTCCCTTCCGTTCCCTTCTACAGTATCTGGCCCATATACTCGAAGCTCGCAGCTCGCAATCTCGAGAGACTGATCGTTCTCAGTGAGAGAGAAACGATGGTCCTGCTCTATCATGTGTCCTGTTGCTGTTCGTCCTAATGAGTAGATCTCGAGGCGGGAGTTGAAAGGTGTGCCGTATTCCATCTCTCATTTTCATCACCCAAGCATCAAGCGCCTGCTGTGACTTGCACACCCAGAACCGTCCGTACGAGGTCCTTCATCAGACTTTGAGCGAGTTGGCGTCGACCGCAGGAGACGTGCTGGACGCTGTTAAGGATGTTTCGGCCAGCTCCGCCTGTCCTGATCTCCTCTTTGCACGCGCTCAGCCCTCTCTCCTCTCTCTCCTCGACACCGCTCCCCCCACTCGTTCCAGCAAGAGGTCAGTCTACACCGATATGCTCCGTTAGCTTTCGCTCCCTAGCCTGACCGGTCGTGCCCTTTGCTTGTCTTGCCTCCGCTCGACGCGCTCCCCACACGACCACCAGGTCTCGTCGCCCCCCACCAACCGGCCTTCCTCTATCGCATCTCTCTGCAGGCAAGCCCACCCTCGCAGATACGCCTGGGAGCAGCTCTCGGCTCACACGCCTGTCTATCCTCTCCCACCAACAGTGACATCGTCTCCCCCGCCCGCCATGTCCTCCGAAACGACGCCGCTGCTAGCCGGCTCTGCCCCGCCTGCCGAGGACGTTGACCTCAAGACCACCAAGCAGGGTGGCTTGTTCAGTGCGAAGTCCAGGGTGCTGTTTACCTCCTTCCTGCTGAGTCTTGCTTTCAGGTACGTCGGCCCCAACTTGCGCGGGTCAGGTCGGATGAGCTGACCCCTCCTTCGCTCGCGTTTCTTCCCCTCTGTCGGCTCTGGGCTTCCTCGCAGCTTCACCCAGACGCCCCTGCTCTACTCGGTCAAGATGATGGGATGCTCAGACTGGTGGAAGGCCCACCCCGACTTCCCCTGGGACGGTCACGGCGACCGATGTAGCATTAAGGCCATCGAGAGTTTGACAGCTCGAAAGTGGGTTGCCTTCCTCCTCCGTCTGTCCTGCCGGAACCTCTGGACTGACCGCGCTGCCTCGTTATCGCCAGCGCGGCTCTTATGAGCACCATGACTACCAGCGCAACGATCGTCAACCTCTTCTGGACAGGCTACCTCATCAAGAAGAAAGGCGTTCAATTCGCGATGTCCCAACAGACCCTCTGGGCCGCCTTCAGGTTCGCCCTCCCTCCCCTTCCTTCTCCGCGCACACTCTGATAGAAACCTCCATTACGCTGGAGAAGACTGACGTAATGTCCGCGTGCTATCACAGGAACGTGACCCAGCTCTACGCCCTCACGCTCGGAGGACAAGCAGGAGTGAACATCATGCAGGTCACGCAGCTCTTCAACGTTCTCGGAGGAGCTGGAGGCTACCTGCTGTGTGCCAATGCGTACATCAGCGAGGTTGTCTCTGGGGAGGAGAGAACTGCTGCTTTTGGAGCGCTTCAGGTGAGATCTGTCGCTTTCGTCGCGTTCCTTCAGCCCCATCATACTGATCGCTCGTGTCTTTTGTTATTTTTGCTAAGGGCTATGGTCGGTAACCTTTCCTCCGATCAGCCTGGTCCCTTCTCGTCCACTCCTGATCATCTGACTGACGCTTTTCTTGATTGCCTTTGCAGTCATGCGTGAGTCGGACAACCCCGCCTGTATCGTTTCTTCATCAAGATCCTGAACCAAAGCGCAATTCTCCTTTTGCAGTCGCCAGAGCCGTCGGTTTCACGGGAGGTGGTGTCGTCGCCGACACCTTCCGCATCATCAACACCTTCCAAATCACGCTCGGACTCCTCATCTTCTCCACCTTCTTTTCCTTCTTCTTCCTGCCTTACATCGCCCCGACGCCTGTCTCAGCCGGCACCAAGAAGGGAGGCTGTTTCTCGTTCCTCGACAGTCTCAAGGTCTTCCTCCCGAGAAAGGTCGACGGGAAGAGGAGGTGGAGTCTTACGGCGCTGGGTGTAGGAGAGTTTTTGGCGGCGCTGGCAACTGGATGGGTCCCTTCCATGCTGTCCCTCGTACGTTTTGGTTTACTCGCCCATCGTTTTCGACCGGCATGGAGAAGACTGACGCGATGTCTTACTCCAGGTCGCGACTAACATCTACAGCTTCATGCCTACCGAGCTTGGCCTGATGATGTCCCTCTCCTTCCTCGTCCGAGCGATCTTCCTCACGCTCCTCTTCCCCGTCATAATCTCTGTCGGCCGTCGCCTCCTCACTCCCAAGCCTAACTCGCCCACGTCTTCGTCCTCTTCATCCATCACACTCCCAGTCGAAGGCACTCAGCCTGGATCCAGCGGTCTGTCGAAGCACCAGAACCTGGCCGAGTACTCCACGAGGCCCGAGGAGGACGGCCCGGAGGACATCCAGTGGGAGCAACCCGTCGACGTGCTGCACGGAGCGACGTTCGACTTGCGGTTCCTGAAGGCCTCGTTGTTCCTCGATGGACTCTTGACGGGGTGCTGTCTGCTCATCTCAAAGGGCTGGCACGTCTACCTCGGTGGGTCGCAGATCCACCCCCACCCTCTCAAGTCAAGACTGGAGGAAGCTGACACTTGGGCCTTCCCTTTCCAGCCGCCGTCCTACTTCCTCTCGCATCTGGAACGGGTTCGGCTTCCAAGGGTGTCATCCTCGAGATGGTCTCTCCTGATGAACGGTCCGACGCCCTCGCTTCCATCGCTCTGCTCGAGAGGGCTGCCACGATTGCCAGTATCGGAATCTTCGGTCAGATCGTGCGTTTTCTCCTTTTCTCTCTTGCCCGCGTTCTTTCGACAGCAAAAGCCTGACTCATCCGTTACTGGTGTCTTTCAGTTCGCCACCTTGACCGAAGCAGGCCACCCGACCTGGGTTTTCACGTGCAACGCCGTTCGTTCCTCTACACTTCTCTCCTCAACACAAAGGTATCACTGACAACGTTTCCTCGCGGTTCGACGACTTCAGGGCGTGGCTTTCCTGGGCACGGCCATCCTCATGTTTGTCCGACTCCCCAAGGTCCTCGCTCCTCGACGGGGGTCAGCAGCTGCCTGAGAGACCGCTCGCCTTAGATCTCCGACGAGGGGAAGGGGAGGTCTTCAGATAGAGGAGCTTCGGTTCATGCGTTATTTTGCTTTCCCCCTTCTTTTCTTCCTGTTCCTTCCCCCCCAAAGTTGTAGACCTGCCTATCGCTCTCTACCTTTTCTCTCGAAACTTGTCAACGACTCTGTTTCTTTCTCGTAGATGAGATGCTCCGATATGCGCCCAATCACCGCCCAAAGACAAGCGCAAAGGTCAAGATGGGTAAGGACATACATCGTCGAAGATCGAGAAGCAGTGGAGAAGGACAAGAAGGGCGTAAGTCGGTTGAGTGGTACAAGAGAGTGTTCCAAGATTCAGGAGGAAAGGTGACTGGACGGATGGAGGAGGGGCGTGAAGGACTGCACCGCGGATCCCTTGCTGAGAGGACGGCCTGAGGGACAGAAGGGGAGTAGAGCGAAACGTTGTCAGTCGCAAGTCGTGGACGACGTGGGCTGTTCGAGACGAGACGAGAGGGGGATAAGTGAATTGGTTGACGAATCCGGAGGGCGAGGAAGGGACACGAGGACTGGTGATTATGGGCAAGGGGGTTGTTAGCCCTGGTGTCTGCAGTCGAGCCTCAAACTGCAGTGACCTCCTCTTCTTGCCCTGTCCGCCTGGCGCCCAACCCAGCCGCCCTCCCAAACTCCGAACCTTCTGAGAGAGAACAAGAGAAGATAGAGGAGGAAGCCTGGATAACGCACCTGGACCTCGTCCCTTGTCCCCCTTCCTCCCAGGCCAGCCTCTCGGTCGCGTCTCGGCGAGGCGCATCTATTCGTCCTCTCCGGGAGTGAACTTGTGCTTCTTGCGCGAGCCATAGTCCGTCGTTCCTCGACCTGAACCAACAACACCAACTGTAGAGGAGCAGGAACAGAGAGCGCGGACCCAGAGTCAGTGCCCGGGAGGACGAGGGGTGAAAGACAGAGTGGGAGTGGAACTGACCCTTTCCATCTACGGCATCCGGCGTCTTGAACATGCTGTCCTGCTTGACGCCCGACAAACCCTTCTTGGTTGCCTTCTTCGCAAACGACTGCCACCCTTGCTGCTTTGCGACCTGCACTTGGTTCTTCCCTTCCTTGATCTCCTTCCAGCGCTCATTCTTGGCCTTCTTCTTCTCCTTCTCCCGCTCCTCGACCGACTTCTCGGCCTTGCGCTTGAGGGATTCCGGCAGCGGCTTGAGCGAGTTGATAGGGATGGTCGACGGAGGGGAAGAGGCGTAGTCGACAAAGGTGACCGAGACGAGCTGGTTGGCCGCTGGGCCGGAGACGGCGAGGATCTTGGCGGGGTAGAACCGGTTGTCCGTGTACTTGGCGAGGACCTGGTCGCCGACCTTATAGTCTCCTGCTGGAGAAGCGGTCGCAGAGGGCGGGGGAGGGGCAGCTTGGGCAGGGGAGGCGGAACCCTCTGCTTGCGACCCAGGGTGGCGAGGAGGCGGCGGCGACAGGGTCGACCGACCGGCGGCTGGCTTGGACGGTTTTGCCGCTGCTGGAGGGACGGACGCTGCGATGGCCTGTCTGGTCAGGTCGATGAGCTCCTTGAGTTCTGACTGGAGCGACTGGAGCTCGGCGGAGGAAGGGTCGGCATCGAGGGCAATCTCGACTTGGGACAGCCTGGCGGGAGGGAAGCAAGGAAGGTACCATGGTCAGCTCTTGAGCCCAGACCTGCAGCCAGGCAAACAGAGGAGCGTAGGTAGCGTACTGGTCCTCGTACTGCTTGAGTTCTTGCTCGTCCATGTCGTGGATCTCTAAGAGGGAGTCTGGCGGGGTGAAGGTCCGGTGTATGCAGGGGCGCGGGTGTCCTGGCGGCGATGTCAAAGATGACCGGACGCATGAATTGGACGACACATGCCATCGAGAGAGGACACAATGCTACAGTTTGTAAAAAAAAAAGGAGACAGTGGTGGATGGCGAGTGGGGAGAAAAGAAAAGAAGGTGTGTCGAGGAGAAAGGACAAGTGCGAGATTCTCAGACGGCAGCGACCCTGTCATCCAGACCCTCCACTCCACTCTTGAGTGCCGACGAGAAACTCAGTCCCTCAACGACTTCCTCGTGATGGGGGTACCTCTCACTCCCTTGGTCCTGGTTCGTCGTCTCGCCGTGCTTCTCAACCTTGTCGTCCTGCTCTTGACCTTTGTGCGCAGCGGCCGCATACGTCTCGCCCGGGACGGGGTTGGAGGACAGATCCATGCCTACCGAGCCGGGAAGCGAGGCCGAAGACTGAGACGGTTGAGAGGTGGAGTTCTTGGATGCGGTAGGGGCGATGTTGCGCTTGGAAGAGCCGGACTCGAAGGCGCTGAAAGGAGAAGGAGCGCACAGAGAGATATCTTCGTCAGCTCTTCTGCACACGGGCGTGTCGAACGAGCAGGTCCCACGAAACGGATACGCACTTGATCTCAAGGACGAGCGAAGGCAAATTATTGGTCGCGAATCCGTCCAGAGACGACACGAGCCAGCCCATCACGGCCGAACCGAACAGCAGGGCGTTGGCGAACAGGATGTGCGCCGTGTCGAGAGGGTTGAGCAAGGCAGGGACGAGACCCGACGGTCGTCGAGAGGCGACTCGAACGTTGCGGTCGTACTGGTGCGAGAGGAAGAAGAGGATGTTGCCGAGGGCAGGGAGGATGACGGAGACGAAAGCGATCAAGGGGTTGAGCCTGCCAGGACGAAAGGTCGTCGATGGTTCAGCACTGGAGTAGATGATGCGTAGGTTGCGAGGAAACAGTCACATACACGAATCCAGGCAGGAATTTGGCGAGAAGAACGTCCATCGAGTCGTCCTCCTGGATCTCGGTGATGACGAGCCTGCCGCCCTTGCCATCGCTTTTCTGGTCGCCGCCCACAGCGCCGTCGCCGTCGTCCTCCTCAAACTCCTCGAGCTGGATCTTAGTCCTTCCGTAGCTCTTGGTACTGACGGCGCTGAAGATCGGGGGGGACCAGGTGGTCTCTGCGTCAATGACGACCACTCTGGCAGCCTCGTCCCACGAGACGTCGAGCACGTCGACGTCCTTCTTAAAGAGACCGTGGACCTCGAGCGCGGCCTTGACGTGCGAGAGGCCCTGGATGGAGGAGATGGGCGAGGTGTGAGTGACGGAGGACGAGGCGTAGGCGTTGAGGAACGAGTTGCGGGTCAAGGGGTCGGGCGACAGGACAGCTCGGGCGAGCTCTGCAGATAAAGCTGGCTTCAGCATCGCGGTCGTTTCTAGCCTACGCACGTTCGAGGGTGGGACTGACTGAGCGTGTTGGAGGCGACTGTTGAGGACTGCATGGCAGAGGGATGTGGTGTTGGGGAGAAGGGACGGAAGACGAGATGGCAACAACAGTTTGGAAGGGGCGAGAGTTCCGATGACGCTTGCACTTTCGGCGACTTCAAAAAAAAAAAGCACATGAAAGAAGAGGGAAACGCATACTCGCACAAGAAGCAAAAGAGAGGCCTGTGATACATGTTCTGCTACTACTGTCTCATTACCGTCTGGTAGTGCTGCGCCCTCTTGAGGATGTCGACCACGTCGTCGTACATGGGCAGTCCGTGGTGAAGCGGCAGGTCCATCGTCCTGCTCAGCGTGAAGGACGGTCGGGCAACGACGACTGGTAGAGGAGGAGGAGAAGGGGGTCGGACAGGAGGAGGTGCGGTTCCAGGGACGAATGAGGCGTGTTGAGGGGGAGGGGCGGGAGCGGATGCAGGGACAGTAGCAGGCGCGGGTCCGTTGGGAACGCGAACGCTCGACGAGGATTCGATGATGGTGATCTCTGGCGAGGCTGATCGCAGGTCGACAACTTCCGACTTGACAGCGACCGTGGATGCGAAGGCTGCTGCTGACGAGGGAGGAGGCGGCGGGGGAGGAGGAAGAGCAGGCGCCGCTAATGCGGGTGCAGGTGGAGGGACGACGCTGGGTGCGACTTCGGCAACGACAGGTTCGGAGACCGCGTCCGGTGATGATTCCTGGAAGACGGGCGGAGGTGGCGGAGGAAGGGGCATCTGGGAGACGGATAGCGACACCTCCACCACTGCCTCTGCTTCTCCCGTAGCGGCCTTCTGCGCATCCTCCTCCTCGGCTTGATCGACCGCTGCGTGCTGCAGTTCAATCACATCCTCCTCCCTCGGGACAACCTGCGAATCGTCCACGACCGACTCAAGGGCCTCCTCCTCCATCAAGACACCATCCACGATGGACACCTGTGCGTGGACCGCAATCTGGTCTTCCTCCTCCGCCAGATGAGCGAGAGCCGACGATCTAAGGTCTGAATCGACCTCCTCGTCATCCCTCATCTCGACGTCTTCCCCTCCACTGATAACGTCCTGCGTCATCGTCGGTTGGAAACTGCTGCCCCTGAACGAGCTCTCCTCGAGAGTTGCAAGCGGCTGAGTTTGAATCGAAGAGGTGGACGAGTCTGTCGTGCTTTGGGCCGTGTTGCTAGGAGGGTTGACCCGGCTCTCGACCGAGGGGATGGACGACTCGGGCGGCCGGACGTGCTGGGCGAGTGTGAACGGGGGTTCCGTCAAGGTCACGAAGTGATGCCGAGACGACTCGTCCGTCGTTGCCTGACCTCCGCTTTCCACAGCGCTACTCGTTGGCTGGCCCCCACTTCCTGAACCTCCAGAGTGGGATCCTCTGTCCACCCCACCCCCGGGTAGCTCACTCGCCACCCAAGACTCCTCCTGACTGTGGTTGTCCGAGTCGCTCGCCAAAACCAGGACTTTGCTGTCGGCCGTTTCGAGCCGGATGCGTTTGACCGGACGGGGTCCGTCCTGGGATTGCGAGTGCGAGTGGTGAGAAGGGGATGAGTGGGTGACAGTCCGAGACTGAGAGGAACCGTGATCGGGTGCTGGAGAAGAGGAGGGAGAGCGCTCGCGTCGATTCGGACGAGGTGGTTGTTGGTCTTCGACAGGAGCTTCTGAGGGTAGAGGGGGAGGGGGAAGATGTGCAGAGGGGCCGTCCTGGGCGACGTTCGCCGAAGTCGACGACACAGGTTTGTGGCCCTTGAGCGTGAAGAGATCTTTGATGAGGATTTCGTCGTCGTCCGACTCTTCCGCGACCTCCCCTTCCAGGCGAGCAGGTGCGGAGGCCGTCTGAGGTGTGGGGAGTGCCCGAGGAGACGTTGAAGGGAAGAGGTGCTCGTACTTGGCCGGCACGGGAGGATCGGCTAGAAACGGGCAAGAAAGCGACAAGGGTCAGCTGGAGAGAGGCTAGACCAGTCGCTCAGAGCGCATACGCACGGTACATGTGTCGAAGCTCCTGCAGTTGCTTGTCGTCGATGACACACCACCCCAGCTCGAGATGGTCGACCTCCTCGACTTCTTCAACCCTCTGTTCCAGAGCCATCATCTGCTCCACCGTCTCGACAGCGGAGACTTGATACTGCTGAGGGACTTTTTCGGCAGTGGGGAGGATGACCGTTTCTCCGAGCTCCGGATGCACTCTGCCAAAAGCGAGCGTCACGGTCAGTCAACGCGTCTGGGAGAAGAGAAGGAAGGACATAAGACGCACTCAAAGATCCTCCCCGCCCACTCTTGAGCCCACTCCTCGCTCTCGACAAAGGCAGTGTCGGGGTAGAAAAGCGATTCGGACGAGCCGATCGTCTTGGTGTTGAACGCCTTGACGTCGAGCACCAGCTGAGGACGACTCGAGGGCGTCATGCGAGCGATCATCGGTTGACAAGGACTGATGGAGATGACTCCTCTCAACAGAGAAGTACACGAAGCCTCGAACGTCCTGCAACGAAGAAGAGCAAGAAGAGGCCAAGTTGTCAGCTCCTGAGGAAGACGCGCTTGAGGCCCGAGAGGCGAAGACGGGCACGACGCACAGAGCAAACTTCTCTGCCGCCTCGTCCGACACACGAACGACGATGCTGTGCTCCTTGTCGCTCACTCGAGCCCAGAAGGGGCTTTCGTAGGTGAGCCACTGCGTCCACCGGCACGGAGGGGGTCAGCTCGGAGGTCCCGACGCGCGACGACGAGAGGCGGAGGAGGAAGAGGCGAACCCCCTGTCCTCCTCGAACGGAAAGAAGAACGAACCCTCTCGACCTGGACGTCCGCTCCTGGCTGGTACTCGAGCGACGTCTTGTTCTTGGCTTCGAACCGGGTGAGGCGATCCTTGATCCACGACCGGATGGAGGCGGCCATGCCTGCAGAGGCGGAGACGGCGCGGATGAGTCTTTGAGAGGGCGAGTCTAGCTGACCGAGCGTCGACACGAAGGCAGAAGGCAGGGGTGCTAGAAGGGAGCGAGCGTAGAGTTCGGTTGCCTGGGTGAGGGTTCGGGGCTGTAGGGCTGGGAGGGGGTGTGATGGATCGAGGGAGCAAAGCATCGTCCAAACCGACGGAGTTTGACAGGGACGCACGCTTTCCCGACTGAACTCCTTCTCTTTCCACCAAGCAGGCATCTGGGAGAGCACATTTGGAGAGGAGATACATGTGCGCTGCGCAGTGCTTGGATCATGTGCAGGAGGTCCGAGTGACTTCTCCCCCACTCCCCCCTCCAACGAGACCAAGAAAACGAAGACTGCCATCAGATTTTTGTGACCCATCTCTCCCTGCCTCTAACCAGGAAGAACCCCCCAAAGAATACAACGTGTTGAACATCCTCTGCTCCCCCCCCTCTCTCTCCATCAAGCTGCAGTTGAAGCTCCTTCCTTCATCCTTCCCTATCAGTCGGTTGCAAGAGGAGATTCTATTCCTCGAGGAGCGACTTGTAGCCGTCCTCAGTGAGGAGGTCTTCGAACTCGGCCGGGTTGGTCAGCTGGACTTTGAATAGCCAGCCTGAGTGATGAGGGAAGACGAGTGGGCGGAGGAAGGACAGCGCGTAAAGGCGGCAAGGAGCGCGAAGGGAGTGGGGTGTGAAAATCATGCAAGAATCAGTATCCCATCTCTTGAAAGCAGCACGAGAGCGAAGAGGACGAGTTCGGGGAGTTAGGATGAGAGAAATGGGAAACGCACCGTTCTCCAAGGGCGACTTGTTGATCAAATTGGCCTGGTCCTCGAGCTTTTTGTTGATGGCGACGATCTCGCCAGACAGGGGAGCGTAAATTTCAGAGGCAGCCTTGACGGACTCGATCGATCCGCACTCGTCTGCAATTCGGCAAGAAGGGGTAGCGACGAAGGGAGAGGAGGAAAGGGTCAGCTTCGCGTAATCCGAAGGAAGGGATTGGGAGGCTGCGAGGTCGAGCTGCCTTATCCCCCCTCAAACGCCTCTCCGTCCACTGAGACCTCGTCAAGAATGGCCTCTTGCACAGCTATACCAGCTTTGGAGAGCAGCGGGCGAAGGAACAGCCGCGACCTCCAGCAGCAGGAAAGGAAGAAACGGACTGACCTCCCTGGGCAATGACGGTTCCGACCTCTGGGAGCTCGACAAAGACGACGTCTCCGAGCGCCTTTTGGGCGTACTCGGTGATACCGACCGTGGCGACGTTCTTAGACGTGTCGAGCGTCGACCACTCGTGGTCCGAGGTGTACTTGTAGGCTGAGGGAGAGGCAGAGATGGACGGAAGGCGGACGAAGGAGGGGCCGTCGGAAGAGAAGGAGGCGAAGGAAGGGGAGAGCACAAGGACAGAGAAGGCAGAGTGGGTCAGCTCCTTATCAAGCACTCGTCTAGAGATGACGGACGAGGTCCTCATCTGCCTAGTCGAGCGAGGCCAAAGAGCGGGAAGGGAGAGGACCGACTGATGGACCTGGTCGAGATTGCCGCGAAGGCAGGGACGAGCCTGGGCTGGGCGAGAGCCCGGGGGAAGGCTCGGAGGGTGGCCGGTCGGAGGGCGGCAGCGAACATGGCAGGAGAGAGAGAGAGAGAGAGAGAGAGTAGGAGAAGGTAGGAGTAGGAGTAGCGGGAAGAGTGAGATAGAGAAAATCGCAGAGCACGGGGTTGGAGGAGACCGAGGCCAGTGAGATCGGACGCAATCTGGCTCCGATCATCGTACTCACCACACTCCACCTACAGCGCGTCCTTGCGCTCTCCCTTTCGTGCAGGAACCGTAGCAGCTGCAGAGAGGACTAAAGACTCGCGCTTCTCTGCTCTCTTTCGACGACTGACGCGTCGGGCGTTGACCCAGCTTCCAGCTGCAGGAGCGACAACGCGCAGGCGCTTGGGGGCGCGACGCGACGCGAATAAGCTGGGCTGATCAGAGCTCCTTCTATCCTCTCCTTCTCTCTCTCCTTCGAGCTGCCCTCTACATATACGTTTCGCTCGCAGTCGTCGCAACCACGCGTCACATTTTCGAGAGCGTCCGCTCTGCAATAAGATTGAAAATGAGTTGCGCTCGACACTCCGGGGCTTGTATAAGGTGCGATCGACCGGGGATTTAGGGGTCTGCCAGCCGAAGGCGAAGCAGATTCACGCTCACCCTCTGAAAGAAGACGGGTCTGGCATTCCGCACGACGATCAACGACAGCAGAGCCAGGGTCCTGTTCCTCGCCTACAGCTACGCCTCGCTGCTGCTTCGCCTCTTTCAAGGACGCTTTCTGTTCTCCTCAAAAGCTCGTCCGAAGTCTCGCTCGCAGCCCCTTTTCCCTTCGGACGCCCCCCCTCCTTTTCTCCTCCTTGCTCGCCCGGCCCTCCTTCCTCAACCCCAACCCTCGCGCCGATACCTCTGGACGACGGTCATCGCTCCTCCCTCCTCGCCATGAAGAAGGCTCACAAGCGAGCGGCCCACCTGCCAGGCCTCTACTTCCGGCAGGCCGCTACACCGACCGAGCTAGAGCAGGAGGTGGACAAGGAAGACGGGCTAAGCCGCATGGAGCTCGGAGTGCCTAAGTTTACCTGGGGGGTCCCTACGAAGTGGGAGGATGTCGGTTCAACGTACGTCTTGCTCTCTCTCTCCTCTTGGTCAGGTTAATGAGGGATGGGAATGCAGGCTGATTACTCCTACTCTACCTCTTCCTTCTCGCTTGGTCATCCTTAGCACATGGCTCGTATCAGGGACCAACCTCGAAGGTGTGTTTCCTCTTGTCCCGTCCCGTCCGCACCCTTGCTCTTTGGCTGACTTCAGGTTGGGATTGGGAACGAAACTGCAGACAAACGCTCGGTGATCGCCAAGGTGGCTCCGGCCTCGACGGCCGCTGGGATGGTCCTCGAACGCGAGGTTCACATTCTCGGCAAGCTGAGCGGGTCGCTCGCCACCAGCGAGAAGGCTCTTCGACTGGTCGACTTGTGCGTCTCTCTCACACCTCGGCCAACCTGCTGGCGTGTGCGCTGACCTGTTCTGGTCTCAGCTATATCATCCCTCCCGCAGCAGGCAACGCCGTCGTCCTCATCCTCCAGAGTCCAGGAGCAAACGTCCTCCCTTCCTTCTACCCTAATCGCTACTGGTCTACCTTCCTCTGCGCCATCTCGCCCAACGCGAACGAGGACGGCCAGTCGCAGAGCGGAGACAGCGTCGGACACCTTGCACCCAGGGAGCGGAGTGAGACGTCTGTCGGGGTCGGGACGTCCGATGGGGGACTGGGGGGGTTTGGGGAGACGACGCCGGTCGTTGGCAGTCCGATGCTCGAAGGTGGACCGGAGGAAGTAGAACTGAGGGATCTGACGGAGATTGATCTGGCCTCGTTTCTCGAGTACGTCCTCCACGACGGCGCTGGTCAATCCTGCCCGAGGTCGCACGCTGACTCTTGTCCGCCTCTTGCTTCAGCTTTGCCATCCAGGCTACGCAGTGCGTCGATGTCCTCCACTCGCAGGGCATCATACACCGCGAGATCCGACCAAACTCCTGGCACTGGAACGTCTCGGCCGGCGTCGTCCGGTTCGCCCACATGGGCAACCGGTCCGTCTCGCTCGACGCCCTCAGCTCAGAGTACTGGAAGGAGCAAAATGTTGCTGTGAGGGAGGTGTTGGCGTACTTGGCGCCGGAGCAGACGGATTTGGTGGATCGGCCGGTGGATGAGAGGACCGATCTTTACTCGTTGGGGGCGACGCTGTTTGCTCTTCTTACTGGGCAGGTCCCATTTGGTGCGTCCTACGTCGCTCCAAGGCTTTCTTCTACAGTCGCTAACGTCTCCTCATTACCTCTTTTCAGGCTTCTCGAACGAAATCTTGCAGGCGATCGTCTCCCGCCGACCTCGACTTGTGCACGACATCAGACCCGACATCCCCGTCGTTCTCTCCAACATCATCGACAAGCTCCTTTCCAAGAACCCGTCCGATCGGTACCTGACCGCGAGCGGACTCGTGCACGATCTCCAGCTGTGTCAGCTTCGACTGCTGGACGGAAGGGGTCAGCAGGAAGTGTCGAGCAGCTCGGATCTCCTGCCTGAGTTTCTCCTAGGGACGATGGACCGGTTCAGCTCGTTCATTTTTCCTTCTACCGTCTACGGACGTCAGAAGGAGCTCGACGCGATCCGGTTAGTCTTGCAGAGAGTTTCGACAACGCAGCTGCAGCAGTACCAACCTCGCCTGACGACGGCGGCTCACTCGACGGGGTCGTACTCCTCGACGACGGACACGACGCCGGCCGTCGTTCCCATGTCGTCCTCCTTCGGCCAGCAAACCCAAGTGTTCGACCAAGTGTCGGAAGCGGGCAGCTCGTCCCACCCTTCCAATGCTGGAAGCTTTTCGAACGACGCCTTGCCGGCTCTGCTCGAAGAGTCCAAGACGGCCTCGAGTTCGCGGAGTTTCAGGACGGCGTCGTTTGCGAGTTCGACAGGGAATCCGACAAGGGGGTTCACAAGGAAGGGCGGGAGAGAACGAGGCGCGGCGACGAGGACGGTCATTGTGAGCGGATCGACTGGGATGGGAAAGTCGGCTTTAGTAGCGGAGTGTCAGAGTGATTTCAGGAAAGCGGGTTGGTTCGGGTCGGCCAGGTTTGAAGGTGAGTCTCCTCTTCACGACCTTGCACTTGCACGATTCCGTCTCAAGACTGACCCTTCCTCAAACCCGTTCGTTCTCTAGCCACACCAAGTGCACCCTACTCGACCATCCTCCAAGCCCTCTCGTCCATCTTCCGACAGCTCCTCGACTCGCGCGCGGAACTGAACCAGTTCTGGCAGGCCTCGCGGGACCGGCTCGGGCCGTGCATGCACAACGTCCAGCTGCTCCACTCTGCCATCCCTGAACTCAAGGAGATCTCGGAACTCTTTGGGTACCGGTCGTGCACGACCGAGGTGGAGGTCTTGCAGACCGATCAGGCGAGGGCGAGGTTTTTGGCGTTGGTGCTGGACGTGATCACTGTCTTGACGCAACTCAAGAGTGAGTCCTTTCACCGGTCAACCCTCACCCTCACCGCTTATGAGGCTGACGTTCTTCCTTGGTTGATATGCTCATAGTGGTCACGATCGTCCTCGACGACCTTCACTTTGCCGACGAGCCGTCGTTAAGTCTCCTCCGATCGCTCGCCGCTGCAAAGGTCAAGATGCTTCTCATTGTCACCGTCAAGCCGGACTTCTTGCCGGCGGCACACGAGATCTTCGGACAAGGATCGAGAGCGACCTACATTCCGATCTCGGCCCTACCCCTCGACGCTGTCAACTCACTCGTCTCGGAGGTCCTGCACGACTCAGTCGCCCACGTGGCGCCTCTCGCTCAGACGCTCTACCAGTACGTCTCTGATCCTCTAATCGTAGCGTCTCTGCCATCCTGACTCTCAATCTTTGTCTTGCAGTCATTCTCACGGCAACGTCTTCCTCGTACGAGAGCTCCTCCTGTCGATGAAGCGCTCCAATCACGTTTGGTTCGACTACCCGCTCAACTTTTGGAGGTTCAACATGGCGCGTCCTCTTTTTCGACTCTTCACCCACCTCTAGCGACAGCTGACCCACCTTGGTCCTTTTCTCAGAACACCATCGAGAACCAGTTCTTCCCGGAGATCACCCGCAAGAACCAGGAGGAAGTCTGCGACGTCGAGTTCCTCCGGACGCATCTGCACGAGCTTCCCAAGGAAGTCCAGCGGTTCCTCGGCATCGCCTCTCACTTTGCCTCCAACTTCCGCCAGCAGGACGTCTGTTCGCTCATGGACGAGGAGCAATCGAGCAGCGACGGATCCTCGTCGGACGAGACGATCGACCCCGTCAAGCTCAGCAGGGTGTCGATGGCGGCTTCGCAGACGGCCATCGCGGAGGGATGGATCACGGCTCGAGGTCGAGGATTCTACGCGTTCACGCATGAGCGGTATCGCCAGGCTGCCCAGAGTCTCGACAGCTGTATCTCAGAGGAGGATCGCGAGCAGATGTCGCTCAAGGTACGTCCGCCCTCCTCATGTCGATCTCCAGCCCTGGTATTGACTCTCACTTTTCTTCTCTCCAGATTGCCGACATCCTCCTCAACTACCCTGCCGCGTGCAACTTTGAGGCTGCCGGCCTGCTTTTGAAGTGCGTACTGCTTACCGACTTTCGCAACACACTGCGCTCTTGGTTGACTCTGGACGTTCCCGTTCGACTGCAGGTGCATCGCTTTGCTTCTGAGAACGCCACCTGTGGACCCGACCTACCGAGAGTGCCTTCTGATCGCCGGAAACGAAGCGCTGGCGCAAGGTGCTCACGAGGTGCGCTGCCTTCCTCGTGCTTCAGTCCTCGACTCTTGCAGGGAAGCTAACGGGCATGTGATATTTTGCCTTGCCTTGCAGACCGCGCTCAACTTCCTCGTGGCCAGTGAAAAGCTCAGTGCTGCGTCTGGAGCCTGGAAGACGGAGCGGACGGAGATGTTTGAGCTGAGCTTGACGTTGGTTGGGTGCGTTCTCTCTCCTCTCTCTCTTGACAAAAACGAGTGCTGATTTCTCCTTATTTCGGCACTGCTTCTGACCTCTGCAGTCTTGAGCTGTACACGAAGAACTGGATCGACTCTCGCGCTCGGATCGAGTCACTCTACTCTGTCGCCGACACGCCTTGCCTCAAGGCCCGGGTCATGTTCAAGGATGCCCGGCAGAAGTGGGTCGAGAATGACCCTCAGGGTCACTTTCAACTTCTTCTCTCCGCCCTCGACGTCGTCGGCTTCGGAGTGATGGTCGACGCGTCTCCTGACACCCAGGATCTCGCCTACGCCGCTGTCAAGAGTTTGGTGACCGCCAAAGGAACGGACCTCCTGGACCTCCCATCTGCGACCGGAAGGGACGTTCTTCTCGCTTCTGAGCTCCTGGCAGAGGCAACGGTCGCCGCCTTTTGGGCTCGCAAGGGTGGAATTGGAGCCATCGCTTCCAAGGTACGCTCCTCTCTCTTCGCTTGTGCGCCTTGAGTTTGCAGCTGACATGCTCGGATCGCGCAGTTGGTCGAACTGGTTCTCACCAGGGGCATGACACCCAGCGCTGGGCTCGGTTTTATCTGGTTGGGGATTCAAGCTTGTGCGTTCTGCCCTCTGAAACGACTTCGGCGCTGCGACGGCCTCCCACTGATTAGATTCCTTCCGACGTACAGCTTACATGTACGGAGACCTCGCATTCGGTGCCCAGATGAGTCATCTCGCCATCCAGGTCTCGCAACACCCGAATGCTACGAACGGCGCCAAAGGACGGACCCTCGCACTCTTTGGCTGTGGGCACTGCTTACCCGTCAGTCACGCAACCTCCGCTGACCAGGTCGTTTTGGTTTGACAGGCATGGCACCGTACGCCTCGTCCATCAAGGAGTCCGGCGAAAACTTCATCGCAGCTACAAGGGTGCATGTCTTCCTGACCTCGGTGGCGCCAATCAGGGGGCTGACACTTTCTGCTCTTCCAGTTCGCCCTCGCCGCAGGAGATCTTACGTTCGCTTGCTTCGGACGTCTGCACGAACTCGCAGCCATGATCTACGCCTCGTCGGACCTGTCGGACGTGATCGTGCTCGCAGACGAGGTGGTTTCAGACCTGAAAAGGTGGCAACCTACGACTCAGGTGAACACGATGAGCATCGCAACAGGTCTGTCTTGCCTTGCTCTACCTTGTTCGAGTGTAATCATTGACACAGTGCCCTTTCTGCTCGCTTTAGCCAACTGCGTCAAGGCGTTTGCTGGACAGACGATCAACGTGACTCCGGCAACGGTCATGGGTTCGTTTTCTTTTACTCTCGCGCTAAAACCTCAAATATAGTCCTGAAGCGATTCTCGTTCTCTAGATACGGACACCTGGAACGAAGAGCGCGATCTACTTCCACCGTCTGAGGACACGAAGGTGGCGCGCAGCTGGTACTTCGCCTTTAAGGTCAGTGTCAGGACATGACCAAGGTTCCGAGAGTGAAGCTAATGTCCACTGTCGTCTCTGCTTCCAGATTGTCGCTCTCTACTCGCTCGGCTGGACGGAGGAAGCTGCCACCCTTGGATTCTCCCTCTGGGAAGACCGAGACTGGGGCTACAACCACCACCACCCTCGACGCGCCGCCTTCTACCATTCGCTCGCACTCCTTGACCAGCTCCAGACACATGACTTTCCGATCGAGACTCGGGATCGCTACCTCTCTCAGATCTCTCTCAACCAGGGATTCGTCAGTGCTTGGGCCGACTTCGCACCCGGGACCTATCAGCACTGGGTCTTGCTCGTGAGTTATAAGCTTAGATTTTTCTCTGTCCATGCTCTGAACCACGTCCATTCCTATTCCTCAGGTTCAAGCTGAGCTCGACTCTCTGCAAGGACTCTCATCGGCTTTCTCGCTATACGACCGAGCGAGCAAGATGGCGGAGGAAGGTGGATGGACCAGGTTCGTCTTTCTTTCTTTCCTCCACCTCGCACACCTTCTGATCCGTTCCGGTCGCTCCTCAGCGATCTCGGATGGTGCCAGGCTCTCTCAGGAAAGCATTATGCTCGGATCGGAGCCACTCACCTGGGAGCGGAGCTGCAGTCTCGAAGTGGTGCGTCCTGCCGTTGTCAGAGCGAGGTCCCCTGAAGCTGACTCTCTTTTCTATCGTACAGTCTCGACGCACAACTATATGGGAGCCACGGCCGTCGCCGACTACCTCTCTCTGCAGTTCGAGCACGTCGCATCAATTCGGGAGACCATGGTCGACTGTGCCGTCCAGACGGACAACCATCACCGAGAGGAAACACTCCATGCCGACGACGACCATGACAACGAGGAGGACATGGCCTACAAGGATCTTTCTCTAAGAGATGTTCAGGCTATCATCCAAGGATCCCTCACTCTAGGGGCCAACATCAACGTCACCGCAACTATGTGCGTACGAGGCTCGAAACCTCCACTCACCCTTAAAACTAGCTGACGTACCACCGGTCTCCTTCCAGGGAATCTCTCACCGAGCTCTTCGTCAAGCACAGCAAGGCCGACCATGGGACTATCTGTCTGCGACGCGAGGACGGACAGTACGTCATGATGTCCACCTGCACAGGCTCAGAGGCCGCCGTCGTCTACGAAGACAACGCGCCTCTGCTCGTCGATGCTGAAGATGCTGGTCTCCCTATCATCGCTTCTCACGGTCAGTCTCTTTGACCTCGCCGCTTCTAAAACATCACTGACGGATCGATGTTCCTTGCCCTTTGCAGTGATCGGCTCGGATCAGAAGTTGATCATCGACGACACGTCTCAGGATCCAAGGTTCGCAGAGATTCCCGGAGAGCAGCAGCGATCGATCGTCTGTCTACCTTTGCATCATCGTGGACGAACCATGGGCTGCGTCTACCTCTCAAGCAGTCGCCTGAACCAGTTTACCCAAACCGTGCTCGACGTCCTCTCGATTCTCTCAACACGTGCGTCTGTTGCCTTCCTTGAAGCGACTCATAGAAATCTTTCTCTAACATCCGCTCGTCTGCATCGTTCAGAGGCGTGCATCGCCATCGGAAACGCCATGCTGTTCAAGAAGCTCCAGCGCGCAACGCAGGCCAACCTCAAGATGATCGTCAAGTGCGTTGATCATCCTTTCCATCGTTTCCAGTTTGGTTGCTGATTAGACTGGTCCCTCTCCCTCCTCCGCTTTCCAGCCAGCAGAAGGCCCTTGACGAAGCTCGGCGGAGTCGCGAGGTCCGTACTCTCGTCTCTTCTCCTATCATCTCTCCCCCCCCCCCCCGCTGACCAACATGGGTGACAACTCGTCTCTACAGGATGCGGTCAAGGCATCGAAGATCAAGTCGAACTTCCTGGCTTCAATGAGGTGCGTCATACAAGCCGGATCCATCAGTCCACAGGCGCTGACCCGAACATCCGTTTGACCAGTCACGAGTTGCGGACCCCTTTCTCCTCCTTCTTTGGTCTCCTGGGCCTGCTTTCCGAGACACCACTGGATCAAGAGCAGCAAGACTTCGTCCAGACCGCTCGGTCTTCGTGCGAGCTCCTTCTCGACGTTGGTCCCCACTACTCGACTCCCTTTCCCGACAGAGTCCAAGCGCTGACTAACCGCACCTTTGGCAGATCATCGACTCGCTCCTCGACTACTCCAAGCTTGAAGCTGGCGCTCTCAAGCTCTCAAACTCGTCCGTAAGCACGGAGGATGCTGCTGCCGACTGTCTCGAGCTGCTCATCCCGATGGCGATAAGCAAAGGTCTCAACGTCAGTCCTTCTCACGCACTCTCCAGTCAGAGAGTGACTACTGACTTCCGCTGTCTGTGCTCCTCTTCAGCTCTCGTACAAGGGTGAGTACCTTGATCTGCCCTCACCTAAAACTTGCGCCTACTGATCTCTCGCTCTCTCTCTCGACTTCCTCCCCCAGTCGACCCGGACGTTCCTCTCGTCGTCGTCTCCGACTCATCGCGGGTGCGCCAAGTCTTGATGAACCTTCTCGGAAACTCACTCAAATTTACGCCATCCGGCAGCGTGACCCTCACGGTCTCGCTTTCGCCCCCAGGCACGCTCTCTTTGACAGAGGACGAGGTTGGGTTGCACATTGAGGTCATCGACACGGGTGAATCTCGGACCTCCCTGCATTGTTTCTCCCGAAGACTGACATCGTCACACCGCCTTGCAGGAATCGGCATGTCCGACGCGGACCAGCAGCAGCTCTTCCAGCCTTTCTCTCAAGTTGACGGCAGCACGACCCGCAAGTTCGGAGGTACCGGCCTCGGGCTGTCGATCTGCAAAGGCCTTGTTTGCAACCTCTTCAAAGGTAAGATTGGTGTACGATCCGAGGCCGGAGCCGGATCAACGTTCTGGTTCGACATCCCCGTCACAAAGAGTGAGGACCAAGATCAAAAGGTTCGTCGCCTACTCTTTGACTGTCTTTTCGCCTCAGCGCACTGAGATGTTGCTCTACACACCCTTTCAGAGCGGGAAATATCTCCGAAAGCTACAGTCGCAGGTCAACATGCCGGTCCCTCTCGCCATCCTCGCCTTCTCGCCCTCTTCAGCGACACTCGACCTGATCATTTCCGCTTTCCAAGGGTCTAGCGTCACGTCGGTCAAGACGGTCGACGACCTCGTCGAGCAGATGAAGCTCAGCACCGAGTTCAACCTCTTCATTATCGACTGCCAGACCTCAAGGGCCCTCGAAGCGGTAAAGCAGCACGCCAACCCTCTTTCCCCGCCCAACATTCTCCGTCTGCTTGCTCCTTCTATCGAGGCCCTTCGGTCGCGCTCGGAGGTTCTGGAAGGCGTGTCGATCCTCTACCATCCCATCCGACGACGCAAGCTGCTCGACATGTCTCGTCAGCTCAGCACAAGACTCAAGCGAAGGGTCTCGGCGGAAGAGCGGTTGCCTGCCGTCCCCATGTCACCGGCACCCCTCAAGACGATCGAGCACTTTACGGACGACGAGCGAGAGACCCTGGCGACGTGCCACGTCCTGATCGCCGAGGACAACCCTGTCGCCTCTAAGCTTCTCGTCAAGACGCTCGTTAAAGGAGCCGGTGTCAAAGTCACCGCCACTGACAACGGTTCGGCAGCAGTCAACGAGTGGGCGTCTCATCCGGAAGGTCACTTCGCGTTGGCCCTCTTCGATCAGTGCGTCCCTTCCAGGTCCTCCCCCTTTCTTCGTAGATGGACTTCCTTCTTCTAACACCCTTCATCTTGGATTTGACTGCAGCCACATGCCAGGTGCCAACAACAGCGGACCCGACGCCGCTGGTCGGATCCGGATGCTCGAGTCTCGCAAGGGTCACTTGAACCGGCTACCCATCGTAGGTCTCAGCGCCGACGTCCAACCCACCGCGCGCGCACTGTGCGTCAGTTCGGGCATGGACGATTACCTGTCGAAGCCTCGTGCGTCATTCCCTATCTGACTATCTTTTCCTGCTCGGCAGGCTGACCCACACGCCTCTTTTGCTATTCATAGTCCGCCAGCAAGACCTCATCTCGCTCGTCAAGAAGTTCATCCTCCCTCCCGACCCAGCGCGGCCTCCATCGCTCATCTCTTCCAACTCGTCGGCCTCGACCGCTTCTGCCAAGTCCTCGAACTCTGCCGAAGAGCCTTTGCCAAAGGGTCTCCCTGCGACACCCGCCGATCTACACTCTCTCTTGCCTGCTCCAGCTCCCCCGCCGCCTGTTTCGCCCGTAACAAGAACGACCGCACTCGAACTCTCCGGTCTGGCTGCTCCCATCTCGCCGACGGAGGACAAGGAACCCAGCCCGGTCGATCCGCCTGGAGGGACGTCCTTTGATGCGGCCATACGTTAACGACAACTGTCCTTTCTCGCTCTTTCGTGGGTCTCTCCTCTCCATTTTCAACGACTGCATCCCAACGACACGCCCTCTCCCAAAATGAGGCCCACCTCAAGTCCAAGTCTTCACGTTCCCACCTGTATCTCTTGTCGCCGTCTTCCTGTCTATGCCTTCCTCCCGCTTTGGGGGATCACGATTCCGTTTCTCTCTCTTTTTCTCCTAGCTCTAGTGCGTTTTGGTGTATCGATTAGCCCCTTCTCCCAACGCGACTTCGAGCAAACCACGCAAGCACTCCTCGTCTTCTAGAGCCTCCATCCTCGACGCGTCCCGTATCCGTCGAATGCAGCATTGGGAAGGCGGAGGGGAGGCGTCGAATGGCTGTCTTTGTCGGAGCGGCAAGCCCCGTCGCGTCGATGGCATTTGTCCCTTCCCGCCCGTCACCTTCTTCCATCTTGTCAACCATCTTTCTTTTCAGACCGCGAAGCTGATCATGCTACCGTTCTTGAGTCGATCAAAGTTGACCCAGAGAGGAGTCGCAGGAGGGCGGAGTTTGCCGAGCGTGGCCCTGAAACGCATGCCGACAGCACTTACCCTCCCACTTTTCTCTCGATTCCTCGTCAGCAGCAGTCTGGTCCATCCAGGGAGTCGATATAAGGTCATCGTATGAAGGAGGAAGAGGGAGACAGGAGGTGAGTGCCTTCCCGTCGCTTTCGAGTTGGCTCCGGTCGAGCGAGTGGAGGCAACCCGAGAGCCTCTCCGAGCGTCTGGTCCAACAAGGATTGCTGGTGGGCCGCTCAGCCTCAGGTAATTGTCATCAGGGACGTCGTTCCTGCCCAGGACCCAGGAGAAGGTCCGAAGCGCTCGAGTCGTCGAGCAGTGCTGGTGGGCGGCTGTTCCCGTCCAGGTCAGTGTCTTTTCCGTTCCGCTCTCTGGGTCTCTCGGTCGCTGACACTCCCTTCTTCTTCCTGTCTTAGAGAGCAAGACGGCTGCCCCTTCTACCCCTTCTACGGTCGTCGCGGAGGACGTTCTGTCTCGACGGTCGACAACGTCGACGCTGCTCCCGCCCCCCTTGAGTTTAAGTTCGTCGCGCTCTCGGCCCACTTTGCCAAACTCAAGGGCAAGAGACGAGCCTCTCCCGAGGAGGGAATGTCCGAGGTTATCGTCGAGGAGCCGCTCTTCATCAAAGAGGTTCACGAAGAGATCCACTCGATCTGCCGCCTCCTCAACTGGCGGACGCAGGAACTCGAGCACCTCACGAAGTCTGAACTTGAGCCCGCCTCGTCTCGTCCCACACTGGACCGTCCAGCTACACTCCCAGGGAATGTCCGCAGGAGGAGACTCGACTCCTTCCCGTTTGATCGCCAGTCAACAGACTTCCGGTCGACTTCCAGTGTGGCTACTGCAAGGCAAGCGGCCCAGTCGTCTCCGGATCGGCCAACTACTCGACCACCGACATCTTCGAGGAGGAGAACGAAGACGAGGACTTTGAGATACAGCTCGCACTCGCCATCAGTCTCAGTCTGAGCGAGGCTTCGTCGGAAGTCGTTGGGTCGGCCTCCCTCTCGCCTGTTACCTCCTTCGACTCGGCCACTTCCGATAACGAGGAGGCGACCGTCTCGACGGACGACTCGACTTCGTCCACCACGGAGGTAAGCTCTGCTCGCCCTCCCGAGAAGTCCAAGAGCAAGGAGGCACTCAAGAAGCTTAACAAGGTGAGTCGCTGTCTTTTGTTCAGCTTCGACTCCGAGACCTCGCGATGACTTCTTCGCTCCCTTTTCTCTCAGCACGTCAAGAACCTGACGTCCAACATCAAGGTCATCGCCAGAAATTCCTCTTCGTCCCTCATAAGTCTCAGATCGCCCTCGCCCTCCTTGGTCGCCAACTTCGACAGGACGCCCGTTCCTGCCGCCGCCTGGAAACCTCCCCCATCTTCATTCCCCCCTTCCATCCCCCTCCTTTCCTCTTCTTTGTGATTCTCTTTATAGCTCTGTAGTAGTTCATTCTCTTTTGATCCTCAAACCTTTTGAATTCGCTCGTCAGTTGCCTGTTCTCGTCTCCGTCTGTGTCTCTGCCTGCTGCCCTTTTCCGTGGTTGCCTGTTGTTCGCTTCCGTAGTTGCCCGTTGCTCGCTTTCGTAGTCTCCGATACCTAATGCCCCGTCAAAACATCTCACAACCTCTAGCAACGTCACCCTTTGGAGAGAAATGACATGATGATGGCTTCAGGCGGATCGAAGAGAGTCGGACTTGGAAGAGAGGAACGCAGACTCGACGACACTCGACCGCCCTTCGACGAAGCGCGTCTGAGATGCGAACGCTGGCGGTGAACGAGTTGGTTGGTCGTCCGAGGGAAGTGGGACCATCTCGACGGGCTGGTACGGAGCTGCTGGCCGAGTTATTTCGGCGGGGTGAGAGGGGGATGCTGACTCAGAGAAGGAAGGGATCGGTTCGAGCATCGCTGGAGGGGGTTTTCGACTCGACATCTTCCTCCACAGCGCGCTCATTGTCGACTCCTCCCGTCCTTTCTCCTTTGAAGGGCTGGCAGATTGCGGAGATGGAGAGGGAGAAGGCAGACGGAGGATCCAGAGGTCACGGTGGTGCGAGGTCGGTCGGAGCTGGAACGTCGTCACAAGGTGGATAAAGGCAGTCGAGAAGAGTCGAAGCAATTCCGTCAAGATAGGCGGTACAAAGCTGTTGAATTGAAAGCAAAAGATGTCAGTGGCGGTCTCGGATGAGGCAAAGGCTAAGAGGACTGACCTTCGATACTTCGCCTTTGACCCTCCCTTCCACCAACCCCCAACCTTAGCGATCCGGAACGTATACACACCACTACTTCGGTTCCCACACACCCAGCCTTCTTCAGCACCCTCTCCCACGGCGCTCCGAACGGCTTGGAGGATCGTCGGAGTCATCGCTGGTGGGGGGTCGATGATAGAGATGACGTCCGGCTTGGGGAAGGAGATGGCGAAGAGTGGAGGAGCGGGGTCGGCAGGAGATGACTGGAGAGGCAATGATGAAGAGAGAAGAAAGGAGTGATGGTCTGACTGGAGGGCGGAGAGAGACTTTAAATCAGTCAGAGAGTTTTGCAAGGCGTAGAAGCCGAGCACGGACCTTGCTCTTCCCAGCCTGCACAGAGGCGCCGATGCTCCAGCCAAACCGACAGATAGTCTGAACCAGCGCCACGCAGAGTCTCGCTGATCTGTAGAGGACGAAAGATCAGTCGGTCAGTCGGTCGAGAGAGGGGGCAGGGGCTTGCGAAAGTGGGTGGACGCACTCCAGCTCCTCGGACGTCCGGACCTTCCAAGGACCTCCGTTCAGAGTCCAATTCATGCCTATCAGCTCCGTCCGACGTTCCTTCTTCAACGAACAGCTCTTCGAAGTACCCTGGGGCAGACCCTTGCGCTCTTCGGTCAATCGCCTCCCGATCGACACCCCAGGCCGCCAGATCGGTCGTTCTCCCATAGCAGAAGCCAGCGCTGACGTGCTAGAGGACGCCGCCTGCCGTCCTTCTGCGACAGAGCCGCTAGATGCGTCAAGTGAGGGCGTTTTGGTAGAGAGCGGGGAAGAGACGAGGATGAACGAGTTGGAGGACAGAGCGCGCGTGAGGAAAGGCTTGGCTTGGGTCGATGGAGAGGCGGGGGAGGACGAAGACGACAGTTGGTCGGCCGCACGAGGAAGAGTCGAGGACGAGACATCGTTTGGCGACGTGCGAGGGGTCTGCCGAAGGAGGTTATCGAGGGCGTCGACCAACTGCAGGCGTGACCATCCCAGTCCAAGAGTCAGGCCTGCTGATGATAGAGACGAAGCAGATCGAGAGCAACCCACTTCCTTCTGAACCCCATTGATCTTCAGCCCTCCAGACCCGCTCAAGCTAACTCGACCGACAGCGCTCTCGGACCCTTTGGAGGCAGCTGCCTCTGCTCTGGCCTCGAGGAATTCTGGTCGAGGTGTGAAGGAGCCTGCGGGCGAGGAGAGCGAGGTCGGGGAGATCGGAGGGGACGTGGGATTGAGCATCTCGTCTGACTGGCGAGCTAGATGATGGATGTTAGCTCGAGAGAGGGAGATGAGCTGTTGGACGGAGCAGGGAGCGGTGACGCAGGGAAAGGGCTCGAGCGCAGAGGGCGGAGGAACCAAGGCAGACAAAAGAGATCCTCCCATCGCGCGAACGGCGAGCTGGAAACCCTGCAGGTAACCTCCTTGGTGTAACGTCTGACGACCAACTGAAACCAGGATTGTTGGCGGAGAAGTCAACGATGGCGGTCGGTTCGAGAGCTCGATGCACGGGCTCGGTCGGACGAAGGATCTGCCCACACCCCTTCCTCCGCCAAACTGCCCTTCGCACCTCTGTCAGTCTGATAGGGTCAGCGCACGCGACTCTTAATCAGGATGAGTGTAGCGAACAATGTGCTGTGAAAAGTGCATGGCCGCTGGATGCGTCCTTCTGAGACCCCGACGACGGTCGAGGCGCGTGCGGACCAGAAGAGCCCTTTGCCAGCGCAAACGACCATCTTTTCCTGCCCCTCCTCCTTCTCCAGATCATGCCTACCCTCGCCTGGTTCCTCGGTCTCCTGGCCAAGCTCTGTACGTATCTCGCTCTCGCGTGTGCTGTCTGGGGTGTGGTCCGGCGGACGGGCTATTGGGGACGGTCCCATGGTCTCGGTCGAGTGCGCCAGCACAGAGCCAGTTGAGCCCTTGGCTGCCCTCGCACTCCCCGTACCTTCGCCCCTCCATCTGGCTGTCGACCTCTGGCCCAGTCCTGGCCGCAGCTGGCAGGCAGACCTCGTAACTGATGCTTCGTTTGCACTCTGGTGATCGTGTGCCTGCAGTGGCAGCTGCCGTCGTCCTTTTCATCGGACTCGCTGTCGGTGCGTTCCCGTCTCCTCCTTCCCTTCCCTACCCGTCCACCGATCCTCGACTGACCAGAACGCGCTCTCTCTGCAGGTGGAGTCTGGTTCGGACAGCACAGGATCATCTACCCGTCCGTCCCTGAACCTCATCTCGTCGCGGCCTATCAAGGTGCTGACCTTTTTCCAATCTCGCGATGGCCCTCCTTCCTCCAGTTCCGCCTATCCCGAAGGATCTCGAGAGAAGGTCGCCAAGCCGGACGATGCTGGGTTCGACATGCCCTACGAGGAGCACGACCTGACCGCTCCCGATGGCACCAAGCTCAAGACGTACCTCATGCTCACCGAGGAGAAGCGAGTTGGACCTGATGTGAGTCTCTTTCCTCGCTGGCCTATCTCGGCCGTCGCATCCTCCTTCCCTACTAGTCCCGAAACTGATCTGGTATAATCTCGGACGGCTCATGCAGTTCTACAAGCAGCGACCTACTGTTCTTTGTGAGTCTTTCCGACGCACGCTAGCCACTTGGCCTGCTACCGTCCATCGCCGCGGGCTTGACCCACTGACACGCCTGCATCTCGTCCGCCTGCGCCCCAGACTTCCACGCCAACGCCGGAAACATGGGTCACCGACTTCGTACGTGCTTCCTGCAGCAGATTCTTTTACGCTTGACGCCAGTCGTTGCTGACCTCGGTCTCCTTCTTGCTCTTCCTTCACCAGCCGTCGCCAAGGTCTTTGTGCACAACCTCAAAATGAACTGCCTCATGCTCTCCTACCGAGGTTACGGTCTCAGCGAGGGTACTCCCAACGAGAATGGAATCAAGGTGCGACCTCATTTCTCGAATCTTGACGCTCGCTTAGACGCTGACGAGCACTCCCCCCCTTTGCGTCCATTTTTCAAGAGCGACGCCCAGACCGCCCTCGACTTCATCACCAACCACCCCGTTCTCGGCAAGGGACCCATTCTCCTCTTCGGTCAGTCGATCGGAGGTGCCGTCGCCATCAACCTCGCTGCGAACAACCCGTCGGTCCCCGCTGCGCTCATCCTCGAGAACACGTTCACGTCCATCAGCGACCTCATCCCCGCCCTCGCTCCTCCCCTCGCGAGCTTCACCTGGCTCCTCCGCGAGAAGTGGGACTCGCGAACCCAGTTCTTGGCTCTGCCGGCCGACCTGCCCATTCTTCTTTTGTCGGGAAGGAAGGACGAGATCGTGCCTAGCAAGCACATGGACGAGCTCGCCAAGATTGCTAACATGCGAGACCACGGGAACGGCAAGCAGAAGACGGTCCTCAAGAAGTTCCTCGAGGGCAACCACAGTGCGTGCCGGATTCCTTTTTCCCTTTCAGTAGGACCAGGAGGTCTGACAGTGTCCCCATCCTTTCCCCTTCAGACGAGACCGTCGCCCAGAAAGGCTACTTCGAGGAGGTGATGAAGTTCATGGAGTCGCAAGTCGGTCGACTGCCCCGGTCCGCAAAGGCTGGTCAGTGGCGTGGAAAGCGGTTCGAGGAGTCCAAGTAAAAGGACTCACGCGCGCTGCGTGCGAGAGGAAGGGGCGAGACGACAAAACCGCAAACCGAACAAGGAGCAGGCAGCAGAAGAGAGGAACGCTGTGCTCTTTGCTACGATAAAATGGAACCGTATTCTTTTTCGTTCTTTTGACGTGTCTTGCAAGGAAGACGCGCGCTGTGGTTGGCTGTCCGCGTCGCCTGTTTGCCTTGCCTTCGCCCCTGCTCGTCATCTCTGCACCCCTGTATACCTTCTAGCACCCACCCTCCCTGTCCATTTTTTCGCCTCTCGCTCGTCCTAGCTCGCGGATCCCTCTTTCCGCGCCTTCGCTCGCTTCCAATGTCGTCGCCGTCGCAGCAGCAGGATGGAGGAGTCCACCGCCGACGACCCAGCTTGCTCGTGTCGACCTCGTCCATGGACATTCCAGGCTCGTCCTCATCCTCACTGCACTCGTCCTCGTCAGGTTCCCTCGCCCACCTGCACCAACCTCAGGCATCGAGCTTCACGAGCACCAGTCCTCAGGCGTTTAACGGCTCGCCATCGTCGGGAGCAACGTCGGGAGGGCTTGTGGGACGCCGACAGAGGGCGACTTCGATGAACGTTGGCACGAACCCAGACGACCAGTTGACAACGCCTACCAACAGCTCAGGACGGAGGAGGAAGGGCAGCCGCAGCTCAACCGGTCACTCGGAACACACGCCCGTGTCCCAGCATCCAGCGTCCTACCTGCTTCCAGCGGCGGTATCGCTCGTCGACATCGCGTCCCCCTCCGACGCCTCCTCTAGCTCGGCTCTGGGTCCTCCTGGAACCAGTCAACTAGGACCTCCTCCCTTGCAACACCCCCTGAACCCTCACCTATCGACCTCGTCCACCATTTCCTCTCTCTCTCCCTCGCACGGCGCGTCTTCTCCTGTCGGATCACCTTTCACGTACGGTCCATACGGCCACGGACCGACGCTGCGCAACTCGTCCAGCGGTCGCAAAACGTCCCTCGGTCGACCCGTTTCCTCCAGTTCGACAACGGCTATCTACAACCCCTCGTCTCCTACGCGAGCGGTCCGAAACGACGACCTCATCCCTCTCAGTCCAGGCAGCGGATACCTTCCGTCTCATGCCGGGAAACCGACCGCCCCCAACGGCTACTCGGACTCGAGCAGTGGTCCATCCCTCCCTCCCTACACGCTCAATGCTCCTTCCTCTTCCAACTCTACAACCAACCTACCTCCACTTCTCCCTTCGCTACCGCTCTCCAGCTCTGGAACGCACACGGGCCTGCACACGGCCTACCAGACGGCCCAGAACTCGCCCTCGCTCGCAGTATCGTTGACGATGGAGTCCGACTCGTCCTACCCCACCCACTCGCGCTTCTTCGACTCGAATCCCTCTTCCCCCCGTCCATCCACGTCTACCGCTTCCGAGTCTGAGCTTGCGCACGGTCACGGTTTGTCCGCCTATCAGACGTTTCGACCGCCGACATCGCTTGAGAAGCTTTTACCGTCGAGGGAGGATGTGCAGGAGAAGGCGAGCGAGTGGAAGCGGTGGTGGAAGAGACGCAATTCGAGGAGTCGAGGGTCGAGCATTGGCTTCGTTGGGGGGTCGAGCTCGCTGGCTGGGGAGAGGAAGAAGCGCAGGAAGAGAGCAGGGACGGGAGTGGGCGCCATGGGAGGTGGAGGGTCGTCGAGCTGGACCAAGAGGCTGATGCCAGTACGGAAGAGGGGCTGGGTACGTTCTCAGAGCTCTTTGTGCGGTAAAAACAAACTAAAGTGACTGACCTCGCTTACATCTCATATCGTCTCCTCAGCTGTTTGCTATTCTCTTGCTCGCCTTGGCCGTCTGGTCACTGGTCAACTGGCTGTTCTGGGTCTTCAATCCAGGTTCGTGCTCTTTCTCGCTCTTACTCGAACCCACGGGACTGATGCTCAAGTCGACCTTTCTGCAGATAAAGTGCGCCTGGAGTGGCGGCCTCAGTGTCTCTCGCCTCATCCGTCTTACCACTCCTTGTCCCCACTCTCGGGCGACACACTTCAACGGATCCCACTTCCCTCCATCGGCTCACCGAACCCTCTCTTCCCTCACCCTCGTCTCCCTTCGCCTCTCCTCTCGCCGTCTTCTCCCGAGTCGGACGACCTGCCTCCCGCCGGAGTGTTCGTCGGTATCTTCAGCACGGACAGCTCCTTCGAGCGAAGGATGTTGATCAGAAGCACCTGGGCAAACGGGGACGTCTGGAGGGGCAAGCAAGGCGTCGGGCTGGAGAGCACAAGGGTCAGGTTCATCTTGGGCAAGCGGAAGAGCAAGTGGAAGGAGCAGATCCAAGTCGAGATGGAGAGTGAGTCGTCCGCCTCATAACTTCGACCTCTTGACTCGTGGCTGACAGCTCTTGACCCTCGCTTCCCCCAGCCTTCGGCGACATCGTCCTTCTGGAGATCCCAGAGAACATGAACTCGGGCAAGACGCACGATTACTTCTCATGGGCTTCCGACAACGCCATGGTACCTCTCGGGGCAGGCCAGGTTGGCGAACGGCGACCGGACTACGTCGTCAAAAGCGACGACGACAGCTTCATCATTCTCGGCGAGCTGGAGAAGCGTCTACGGGTTCTTAGAGGACGGCCGGTCTACTGGGGTTGTGAGTCGCCCACTCGTTTGCTTGAGTCATCGTCGTTGTCTGACGGCTCTCCTCCTTTCGCCATTCTGCAGACCTCATCAAGAACCTTTTCATGGGCGGCGAATGCTACGCGCTCTCGCTCGACCTCGTCGACTACGTCGCCACTTCGGCACCCGTTCGGGCTCTCATCTCAGGAGCAGAGGACAAGCTCGTCGCTCGGTGGATGAGGATGCACCCTGAGAAGGAGCAAATCCTCTGGGTCTCGGAATCCTGCTGGATCTACGACCATCCACGCGCCGGGACGGTCTACTCCCATGGATTCCTTTACCCGTCGACGGTCCGCGAGATTCAAGAGGAGCTTCTTACGCTGGACGGTAGCGGTGCGACCGACGGAGGGTCTAACGGTCGACTCCTCTCGGACGGAAAGTCGTCTGGTGTCAAGGTTAAGGGCAAGAAACAGGCCGACTCGCTCTCGTACACGTCGGTTTCGCAGTTTAGGGCCGCCTACCGACCTCCGCTACCCAACATGACGCCTCTCCAGCGGGTGGAAGCTCTCATAGAAGGATCCGAAATGTCCCTCCTGTCCCCCTACTCTTCCGTCACCGACACCTCACCCCTCCTACCCGAGACGGTGATGGCCCGCCGACCGTCGCTGAACGACCGTTACCTTGGAGCGTGGAACGCCGGTCGGTGGGGCTCCGGCACCGTCGTCGTTCACTACGTCAAGCAGCGAGAGTGGTTCCTCGAGACCGCTCTTGCTTTCGAGCGACTGGCAGGAGGGATGGGTGACGAGAAGTATGAGTCGCGGGAAGGGCGAAAGGTTGAGAAGGTCACTCAGGCTGTAGGCGACGCCGGGTTGAAGAAGGGCTTTGACGAGACGTCGCTCTCTGAACGAGCAATTGCGGACGAGGTGGACGAGGATGAGATCGAGGCGGAGGAGGTCTCTGTCGACGTTGAGGAAGGAGCAACAGACACTTTCTAATTAGCGTATTCCTTTAATACTGAATTCTCCAGACCTTCGTTGCTGTACTCCTGCTTCCTTGCTACTTGCTTTGCTCATCTAGAATCATGCTTTGCCTCCATTCTAACATGCGCCACCTTAATCTCGACTAGAACGTGGACGTGCAATACAAAACAGGACCCTTAGATCCGACCAAGACTCTCATCTTCCTCCCACCCCCTTCTTTCGTAAGTACGAGCGACTAGGGAGAGACAGAGTTGACGGGGTTGAGAGGCTTGCCCGACTCAAGATAGGCGGCAACGTTGGCGAACACAGTCTTCTCACCCGTCGAGATTGTTCCCTCGGTGAACGCGCCGACGTCTGGTTGAGAGCGAGAGGCTCAGTCAGTGAGGGAGGCCCAGAAAGGAGGGTTGAAGAGAACTACGCACGAGGCTGAAGAGTTACTCGGAGCGACTCGAGCAGGAAGGGGTGGATCTTGGGCTCGTTCTCAAAAACCTGTGTTTAAAGAGGGCATCAGCCCTCATCGCTGCCAGCGGTAGGAAGAACGGAAACACGTACGTCGAGTCCCGCTCGAGCAACCTTGCCCAATTTGAGAGCCTGGACGAGGGCCTCCTCGTCAATGACGGCGCCTCGCGCGGTGTTGACGATGAACACTCCATCTGCAGACAAGAAGCCACTGGTCAGTCACACGGACCGCGAGGACGACTTCAAAAGCAAGAAGAGGCTCACCTTTCATCTTCTCGAACTCCTTCTCTCCGAGCAGATGTCTCGTGTTTTCGTTGAGTGGGCAGTTCATCGAGATGACGTCCGAGGTGGCAAGCAGTTCGTCGAACGCGATCCACTTTGCACCTCCGGCCTTGGAGGCCTCGTCCTCTTTAGACAGAGGCGTTCGGTTGTTGTAGACGACCTCCATGCCCAGTGCGCCTGCTCGAGTAGCGAGACAGCTACCGATGGCGCCCATTCCAACGATACCGAGTCGCAGACCTTGAGGGTCCTTCGTCAGACCGAGACCTGCTCGCCACTTGCCCGCTCGAGCATTGGCTTCTGCCTCGGTCGACCCTCGCAGGACTTGAAGAGTTAGGAGGAGAGCCATGTCGGCCGTAGAGGACGTGACGGCGTAAGGAGTGTTGGAGAACCACTGTTGAGCGAGATTGAACGTTAGGGAGCCAGCGAGGAAAGGCCAGGGACGAAGCAGCAGACGTACACAGTTGCTCTCCGTCAGAAACTGGACATCGACGTCGTCGTAACCAGCACCACCCTGCGCCCAGATTCCACAAGTTCCAGGCGTCATCAGAGGAGCCAACATGTCCTTGTGGAAGGGACTGTAGGCGCTCGTGTTGAAGAGACTGCGCGAGGAGGGCGAGTCAGACAAGATCCTGCCTCCACTAGAACCTCGACGCGACTGACACGTAGCCGGCATCGAAGGGTCCGTGCTCCTCGCAGAGCTTCTTGACCTCGGAGATGACCTATCAACAAGCGGAAGTAGAGGTCAGAGCTGCGGCCATCAGGGAGGAAGGAAGCCAGCTGGACGCGCCTGAGCTCGGTCCGTCGGGATGAAGTAGTGGATGTCGTACACCTCTTCAAGGCTCTTGAACTCGGCCGTAGCGAACCGAGGGTAGTTAATCCCAAGGATCTTTTCGAGGAGTAGTCAGCATGAGTGTCAGCCAGGACGAACGACAAAGAGAGGAGAAGTTGGTGGGCGTTTGGAGGGTCAAACGAAATGGCGCGAACACTCACCTTCTTGCGGGTAGCGACAGGCATCGGACAATATTTGAGAAGAAAAGGCTAGAGCAGGGGTAGGGGATCTGGGTATGAGCTGACTGGCTGCTGAGCTGACCTGTTTGAGGGAGAAGAGGAGGAAGATATGGGTCTGTTGTCTTGCTAGCTCACCTCCGTCCCTCCCCCGTCGGCCAGGACCGTCGACAGGCGCTATCAATGACCCTTTCGCCATCGTCCGACTCCTGGAGACTCCTCTTCGCCTTGGTCCGAACGATCCTCATGCCGGCTTGCACGTCCTGCTCCGAAGCGATCAGCCCGACCCTCACCCGCTGCTGCTGCCGCCCATCGATCAGCTCTGCCCATCCCCTCTCGCACCTAAACCATCCCGTCTCGCATCAACACCATGTCCTCCTCCCTCAACAAGTCCTCTCGAATCACGATCGTCGGAGCAGGCGTCTTTGGCCTGTCGACAGCTCTGCACCTAGCCAAGTCAGGTTCGTCCGCTTCTGTCCTTCCTCCCCCTTCGCGGGACGACGCCTGACCTACCGCCTTCGCTGCTGCGAACAGGCTACAAGGACGTGACTGTCTACGACTACCAGGCCTACCACGAGTCCGCCTACGACACCGCTAAGGGATGCGACGGAGCGTCGTCAGACACGAACAAGATCTTCCGGTAAGCACCCCTTCACCTTCGCTGCGCTTTAAGAGATCTTGCTGACTAGAGACGGTCTTTCTGATCCACAGAGCATCCTACGGAGACGAGAAGGAGTATCAGGACCTGGCCTACGAGGGCAAGAAGATCGTTCGTAAAGTTTATGATTTGCCCTTCCGAAGAGTTGCGCTGACGTTTCCTCGCCAACCTTGCAGTGGGAGGAGTGGAACGAGCAGATCGCCAAATCCCCAACCGAGACGAACCACACGCCCGTCTTCTACCGGAACGGTCTCCTGCGCCTCTCGGACCTCGTTCCAGAGTCAGAGCACTACTCGAAGCTGTCGCCTTACGACTTGGAGACGATGGTTGAGCTTGAGAAGGCCGGTCTGCGACACTTCAGTTTCATCAGTGTGAGTCTGCAACTCGTCTTTCTGTACGCCCAAACTCTGCGCAGTGATGATTCTTACTGGGTTTTCGACGTTGTAGAGCTCGGCCGAAGACCTCAAGCGTCTCAAGGCGGTCGAAGCGACGCCGGAGGAGCATGGCAAGAACTACCGAAGCAAGCTGGACTTCTTCGTCGAGGCATTAGGCGAGGAGGGGCTCGCTCAGGAGCGGTACATCGACATCGCCGCAGGCTTCATGAGGGCCGACAAGGTGCGCGTGCTGAATCTGATACTCCTTCTTGCTACTTGAGCGGTCTACTGACCTTTTGTTCTCTGGTTGTTATAGGCCTGCGCGTTCGTCCTAGCCCTCTGCAAGGAGCACGGCGTCAAGTTCGTCCTGGACGACACCAAGGGCCGTCTCTCGTCCCTTCTGTTGGAGCAGAAAGGGGGCGAGCAGATCGTTCGAGGTATCCTCACCGAGGATGGGGTCAAGCACATGAGTGACTTGGTCATCGTTGCCTGTGAGTCTCTCAAGCTCTTCTCCCTCCCTAGCTGCATGATCTGACAACATTCTTTGCTCCCACAGGTGGAGGCTGGACGCCCTCGCTCCTGCCCTTCGACCAGGACATCCTCGAGACCACGGCAGGGACCGTGACGTTGATCCAACTGCCGCCCAAGGACACGTCCCCCGAGATTGCAGCCCTCTGGGAGAGGTACGACGAGCGCAACTGTCCTGTCTGGGCGTACGGTGCGTTCCTCGTCTACTTTTCTGCCTTCCGCGTCTTGACCTGACGCTCTCGCACTTTTGACAGGCTTGACTGGACACGCGAGTCCTGTCTTTGGAGGTCTCTACGGCTTCCCGCACGTTGAAGGCAAGATCAAAATCGGCTACCGAGGTCGCAAGTGGACTAATTTCCAGCCCCACCGCGAAACTCAGGCGCTCGTCTCGACGCCCGTCACTCACGCTACGAGGACAAGGATTGACGACCTGCCCAAGACGGGTTTGGACAACATCAAGAAGTTCATCGCCAAGTTCTTGCCCGACCTCGCTCCTCTAGGCATCACGTCGACTCGACTCTGCTGGTACACGGACTCGGTCGACAACCACTTTGTCGTCGACTTTGTCCCTGGCTACTCCAAGTCCCTCTTCCTCTGCACCGGCGGCTCGGGTCACGGCTTCAAGTTCCTTCCCCTCCTCGGTCGAGAGGTTGTCGCTCAGCTCGAAGGTCGAGACACGGACGCTAACAAGCTCTGGCACTGGCGAGGAGCGCCTGTCCACGGGCACCGCAACGGACTCGAGGAAGGTCCGGACGGTCCTCGTTCGTTGGCCAAGCTGCAGAGTACGTCTCCCGACCCTCTATCTTTGACGATCTCTTTGCTGACTCTCCCTTTTTTGGTTTTTGTTTTGTTTTTGCAGTGTCTACCAAGGCCGACCTTAGGTTTGAGGAAAAGGACTTCGCGCTCGTCAACAAGAAGGTAAGGGAGGGCCAGTCGAGACTGTAGATGACACTCCGAAGTTCGCACTCCTCTGTCCTTTTCCTATCTCGTACATCATGTTCATCTCTTCATCTACTCGAGAGGTCCCATCTGGACGGGATTTCGGCAAGATGCTCGGTCAATCATCAGCATGCCAGCGAGTCACTTCCTTTCCCCCCGCTCTCGGCAGCATGCACTATCAATCCCCTCCGCTCCCTCACCTCCAACCTATTTTCGAATCGCTTGGTCCCCGTCGGCGCTTGCAGAGGTGGAGATGAGACACGCCGGGTGCGAGGGTCGGAGTGCTCCCAGCGAGATTGACTGATAGGGGCACGCCGAGATTGCGCTAGCCCACTTGTACAAGTGCGAGGCTTCCCCCACTGCTTCTCTTCGTCCAACCACATCTCGCCCATACCCTTACTTCCTGGCCTTCCCATCTCTACCAGCATGAACCAGAAGGAAGAGTCTATCTACGACAAGAAGGACGCGGTCGAGACCGACGTCCAGGAGGTCGTCGCCGAAGCGGACGCCTATTACATTGACCCCGTCATCCAGAAGAGGGTACGTCCATCCCATCGCTTCTTGTCGAGGGAGTCACAGAAAGCCTGCTCTCTTATCCTCCGCGCATGCTCTGGTCAGAGCTGGGAGTTCAGCAGGGCTGGTTTCATCTGATGGCAGGTGTGGGCAGGGCGGAGTTGTACGCATTGGGTCACCATGTGCTTGATGAGGCCAGCCAGGTCTTAGGATTTATCGAGTTGCTCATCAGCGTGTCCCCCCTCCCCTTACTCTCCTTCCCTCCCTCCCCCAACCAGCTCGTCCGAAAACTCGACATCCGCCTCCTCCCCTGCTGCTTCTTCCTCTACTTCTTCTCAGCACTGGACCGCGGCAACCTGGGGAACGCTAAATCAGCGGGGTTAGAAAAGGACCTTGGCTTTGAAGCCAATGAGTACGGCATCCTCCTTACTTGCTTTACCCTGTCGTTCTCTCTCCTTGTGCGTCCGGTCCTCTTTTTCTTGTGCTCGCTTCTACTCATGCTTGAGCTGACTTAAAAGTTGATCCTCCTACTTAGTCCGTCCCCGGTACCATGCTCACCGCCCGCATTGGGCCCAACACAACGTTGCCGCTGTATATGGCAGTCTGGGGAGCCCTTTGCGCCGTGGGAGCTGCGTGCAAGAGCTTTGGCTCTTTGACGGCCGTGAGGTTGCTTTTGGGAGCTTTAGAGGCAGGATTTGCACCCAGCATGATTTTGATGCTCACCCTCTACTACACTCGTGGGTCCCCTTCGCATCCTGTTTTTCTTGCGCCCGTATTGACCATGTCCTACTCGACCAGGAGGTGAGCTTGCTCTGAGAATCTGCGCATTCTACTCCTGCCTCGCGCTTTCCGGAGCTTTCTCGGGATTGCTGTCCTTCGGAATCTTCCAAATCGAGAGCTCGAAGTTGCACGGCTGGCAAGTGGGTCCTTCTGCCTTTCTTTCATTCCCTCTCTCACAAGTGACTGATGGAAAATACACAAAGATCCTCTTTATCCTCGAGGGCTGCTTGACGGTCGTGGTTGCCCTCATTTGCGGCTACTTCCTTCCTCCTCCCCCCAACAAATGCACTTTTCTGACCGAAGAGGAGAAAGAGGGTCAGTAAATGTGCTTACATTTTTGAGAGACCTCGCGCTGACCCATCTCCTCCCTTCTCCCCTCAAGTCGCCCGAATGCGAATGTTGCAGGACGGATCTTCCAACCCCGACGAAAAGTACTCGCACAAGGCGTTCTTTGCATCCTTGAAGGAGCCAACTTTTTACGTGTGCGTTGTTCAGTCCTTCCTCCTTCTCGAGCCAATGCCTGATTTGTTTCCCTACGCCTCGAATCAGTTATTCGCTCATCGCCCTTTGTTACGGGGTTGGCTCTGCGACTGCCTCAAACTTCCTGCCTCAAATCGTCGGCCGCATGGGCTTTTCGACGGTAAAAACAAATCTCTATACGGTGGCTCCTAACATGCTCTCCGCCGTTCTCCTCCTGGTTACCGCAATCTCTTCGGATAGACTGCGAGAGGCGAGTTCAAGTTTTTCGGACGGACTTTAGACTACCCAAGCACTGACTTGTTGAGCGCCATTGTTCTTCTCCCAGCGATCCTTCCATCTCATCTCGGCCCTCTCCTTGACGTTCATCGGATGCTTGATCCTGACGGGGACACCGAGTATCCCGGTTTCCTATATGGCGACCTTCTTTATCGCAGGTGGAGCGTTCACGCCCAGTGTCGTTCGTCCCCTTCACTCCCTTCCCTCCCTCCTCCCCTTACCTCCTCTATCCCTTTCCTGTCTACTCCTGGCCCATTTCTCGCTTCTTTGATATGCAGGGCGCGCCCTTCCACAAATTTTGACGTATCTCCTTTTGTTTCTCATTGAACCAGATTTTCCATACGTGGCACAACAACAATGCTACAAATGTTCACTCACGTGCCTTCAGAACAGGTTTCTTGACATTCTGCGTTCGTCCACGTCCATTTGCATTTCCATTCTCTGTCGATATCAAGTTGACTGACTTGTTTTGGCACGCTCCCTCTCATGTGCGACCCTTTGTCCTCCAGGCCAACATCTCGGGCGTTGTCAGCGCCAACATCTTCCGAACCCAGGACGCGCCCGCCTACATCCCTGCTCTCGCTACGACCGCTGCCTTCGAAGGAACGGCCATCTGCGCAATCCTTGCCCTACGGTCCTGGTTCGCCTTCGACAACCGTAGGAGGAACAAGGCTCAGGGTGTCAACTGGACGTCCAAGGACGTGCCTACCAGTGTGCTCGCAAAGGGACCCAAGGACCCGAAGTTCCGACATTTCTGCTGAGAGCGAACTTTTCGACACTCGCACCCTCCTCCTTCTGCCTTGAACCTTTCCCCGCCTCCGTCTCTCTCCGAGTTGTATTCGTCCTAGATGCGCTCCATTGATCTCTCATGCGCCCTCGATCTGCTCAAAGGCTCGAAGTTTCACTGCTCATGATCAGAACGCTCACTTCTTGGACTTCTTTCCGCCCCCTCCCCCGGTCGATGTCCTTCCCTTCTTGCCACCCTTCTTACCTTCCGAGCCCTCCACCGCCTTCCTCTTCTTCTCACCGACAGAGACATCCTTGGCCGGTGCCTTGACGCTGACGACTGACGAGAGGTTGCGGGGGTCGCCCTTCTCCTTGGCCGCCGCGAGGGCTGCCACCTGGGCCTGGGCCGACTGCCAGTCTCCGGCCGAGTCGTCAATCGCGTACCTGCAGACGTCTAGCGGTGAGTGTTCGAACCTGGCAACCCGTCAAGGGACTGAGGAGAGAGAGTGCGTGAGAGGACTCACTGGTCGAGGTCGAGCGAGTCAATCATGGACCGCTTCATGTCCTTCATCCGCTTCTGCTCTTCGTCTCCAGCCTCCTCCAACTCTTGCTCCAGCGTCTGGTCAAGCGCCTTCCAGTCGGCCGTCGCACCCGCCAGTCCACTCTTGCGCACGACGTCCTTCGGCTCCCTCTCGGCCGGCATCTCGTCCGCGATCGACTTCTTCTGGACGGACTGGAGCGTAGCCGACAGCTTGCGGATCGACTTGATGAACAGCGCCAGAGCCTGGTTGACAGGCAGGGCGAGCTCGATCGAGACGTCCTCGATCGACTTTCGCTGAAGACCAAGTCCGAGCAGGATCGAGCTCTGGACGGGCGACAGGCTGACGTCCTTCGCGAACCGCTTGTCAAAGAAGAAGGTCGCGATTGTGGGGAGCAGGTCAAGGATGACGTGGTAGTCGAGCGTGTTGTTGGCGTACGAGTCGAGTCGCTTCAAGTCGAAGGGGGTAGCGTGGTAGGCGAGCTCGGTCATGTTGAGGACTGCAAAGCGCAAAAATCGGAAAGGGTCAGCCCTACACAAAGACGGTCAACAGCAGAAGGGGAAGGAACGCACGTCGAGAGTCGTCTCGCTTGGCGCCGGCGGTGGCAGCCTCGATGATGCTGAGCGACGTGGCCGACGTGAACTCCCTAAACTTGTACGACAAAAGGGCAAGGAACCTCTTTCGGAAGTCTGCCGACCACACGCGTAAGGCAAAACGGTCAGCCGACAGTACCAGCGGATATATGTGGCTCAATAACAAGGAGAAAGAGTGAGACGCACCCGTAGCGAACGCATCCAACCAACCCTCCTCCTCCTTGTCGACTCCCCCGAGCGCCTTAAGCATGACGCACGAGTGCTCTCCCGTCAAATCATTCGGCGTCTGACGAAGGTACAGCGGCACGTAACCCGACCGCTTCCAGAACCTCAACAGCTGCGGCGTGAGACCGTACGAGACTCCAATGTAGTCCAGCACCGGAGGTCGTCGCTCGGACAGTCGCTGGAGAAGAGGAGGCATGGCTGTGGGTGCTCGAATCGAGAGGGATTCCGAGTGGAGAGCGTCCTCGGAGGCAGACATGTCGACCTCGGTGATCTGCTCGTCCTCGTTCGACTCAGGCAGGTCGTCGAGGTTCGACAGCTCGCCGCTGTAGAAGGCGTTGAGCTCTTGGAGGGCTCGAGCACCGTATCCCATCTAAGGAAAGAAGGAAGCAAAACATGATTAGTAAAGCACCTGCGAAGCAGGAGTGAAAAGCGGACGTACGTTGGCGTAGTCGGGGTGGGTTGCGATTCGGACAACTCGAGCACCACTGAGCATGGCAAAGTCGTCATCTTGGAACTACAGAAAGCGCAAAGGAAAGCGCAGTCAGCACCAACGGATACAACTTGGGTGGGAAAGAGAGGACAAACCTGCTGGGCCATGAGCCAAGGGATCAGATCTCCACCAGCCCTCTCTCCCCTCGCCAGACTCTCCAAAATGACATCCTTGCTGATTCTTCCCTCCATCGCAACCTGGAGCACGACCAGCGGTTCCGGCAGCGTATTGTCGTCGGCGTCTATCGGCGGCAGCAGCACAAAGAGCTCGTGGGCGGGTGCGTCCGACATGAGCTGGAGGTCGTTGGGCGAGTTCTTGTAGTGGGACGACACGTAGAGAGCCATCATCCTCTGCAGGAACAGCTCTGATGCCGGGTGGAACGAAAAAAGGGTGTCCCTCGAGACATGGTAGAGCTGGCACTGGGACGGGTGGGGGCAACCCGAGATGTTTCGCGACACGAGCGACGCGTCAAGGCACAGCAGCGTGTTGAGCCACTTTTCGACCGGGTCACCGGTTGAATACCTGATGGGCTCGTCGAGCTTGATCTCGCGCAACGTTCGACCGACGGTCGCCTTCGAGTTGCCTTCGGGCTTCTTGAGGTCGCCCTCAGTCTTGGTGTCCTCGAGCGGCTTGGCGACCGACGTCGACGCCCGCGTAGACTCCCTAAGTTGCTGGATGAGCTTGATCGAGAGCGATCGTCCGGTTCCCTCGTAACCGTTGATGGTGGAGGCCATGAAGACGAGGTAGGGTCCAATGAGCTGTCGGACGAGAGGAAGGGGGATAGCAGCCGCCTCGTCGATGATGACTAGTTCGGCCTGGCCGAGAACGTGAGCATCCTGGGGTTGGATGTACTGCAAACCCGATTCAAAAGATCGAGAGTCAGTCCTAAAGTCGAACAGATTGAAAAAAAGGAGCAGAAAGCGATGCACCTGGATTGTTTGACGGTGTCCCTTGTGAATGTTGACCCTGACGACGCAACCCTTCCACTCGGGCTTCGTGCTCTGGAGGATGTCGTAATCCTGGTGCTCCTCGTAGCCTAGCTTGTCCAACCCCTTGAAGACGAACTCGAACAGGGTCTTAAGGTTCTCGGGCGAGGGCGACGTGACAAAGATGTTGGAGTACCCATGGGCGAGCGAGGCGGCGATCGAAAGACCGAGCGCAGCAGACTTTCCACGTCCTCGACCGGCAGTCAGGGTGACGGTAGAAGAGAGTGTCTTGGAGGTGATGGCTTCGGTGAAGGAGAGGATAGCCTTGGCCTAGAACCCCAACAATGAACGACGATTAAAGGTCAGCGTGTCTGGCCAGCCTGTCGGCCCTGCCAACAAGCTTGACAGCAGCCATGCTCGAGACGTACCTGGTCGACCGTCTTTGCAAGCCCAACCAACTCTCCGACAATCTTCGCCTCGCTGACCTCCTCCCGAACCCTCTGCAGCTCTCCGTCCGCCTTCTCCTTGCCCTTCTTGCTCGCGACAAGCGAGTTGGGCAGGATGTCCTTACCGGCCGATACGGGCAGGACGTTGAGCTCGTCATCAAGGAAGAGCGACGAGGCCGAGGACGAGAGCGAGAGGAGGAATCGCTCGTTGAACCGAGGCTTGAGGAGCGAGTGCGACTCAGTACGGTATCGCGAGTGAACGTCCTACAGAAAAGCGCCGCGCAAGGAGAGGTCAGAACGAGCCCATCGACCACAGCAAAAGTTGAGGACGAGGAGACTTACCATCGACATGTTGTAGAGTTGCTTCAAGCTGCTCATCGACCTGAGGAGAAGCACGACGATTCCGCCTCCCTCGACCGTCTCGACCGTCCTCGCGAGCAGGTTGGGCGTGATGGCCTCAAAGTCCTGCAGGACGAGCATTCCAAACGTCTGTCCGAGCACCTTGTCCGTGTCCTTGTAGTATGTGTACCGGATGTCGGTGACCGAGACAAAGAGCTCAAAGGGCGACTGCTCGTTGACCTCTCGGATGCCACGCTTGACATCCCGCTTGATCTTTGCCTCGCGCTTCTTGCGGTGCCTGTCCGAAAGCAAAGCGACCGTCGTAAGCAATCGACCTCAAGGAAAGGAAGACAGAAGAACGAACGCACGAGGTGAAGCCGAGGTCCTTCTTGTAGCACCAGAGTACGCTCGGGCGGGCGCTGACCCTGGTCTGGGAGAGGAGGAAGTGGAGGTTGACGACCTGGTCCTTTCCCTTGTCTCCGACGAGGACAAAGAAGGACCGATGATTGGCCGACACGCCGTTGGTAATGAGGGACGGAATCCGGGGGTCGAGCTGTTTGCGCATCGTGTCGAGTGTACAGGGAGGATACGAGGGCTGAAGTTGGAGCGTCCTGTCTTGAGAGGAGTTGGTCGCTGCGGTTCGCCCAAAACTTGGCTTTGGATCCGAGTCGGACCCAAAGTCTGGCCAGCGACCAGCACAAGCTCCGCCCGACCCGACCCCTTCGCCCATCTCCTTTGCCCTTCAACAACAAGATATCGTATTCACTCACGATGGCCGCTCCTGCTCTTGAATCTGCTCCTGCTACAGGCCTGCCCACACCCACACCCGTCCCGCGTCCAGGTCCGTCCAACTTCCGCCTGCGGCTCAAACTCCAAGCCACGCTGACACCCCCCTCCCGCCTTCCATCGACGCGCCCCAACAGAGATCGACCTCTACGGCCTCCTCGACCTCAATGTCAACGACTCGCAAGTGGCAGATACGCTTGGGCGCGTCGCCCTCAGCGCCGGCTTGACGTCCGACCTCGAGAAGTCAGAGAAGAAGTACTGTCCGTCCCTGGTCCTTAACTTCTCCGCCGCCCTCCCGTCCCTCAGCATGATGCTTAATCCACCCCTCTCTTATATTTTCTCCTTCCCAAAGCGGAAGCAACCTATCACATCTATCCCCGGCTCTCCCTATCGATCTCCTCCGATGCTAAAACGCATCTCATCACTCAGATCGACCTCACCTCGCCTCTCCCTCCTCCTTCCTCCTCCATTTCGTCCAACCCCTCCGCCTCCAGCTCAACCCTCCCTCCAATCCCCTTCCCTCTCTCACAAGCTTCCTCCCTCCCCTGGCCTTTGACACTCCATTCAACCCCTCTCGACCTTCTAGCGGTACTGGGCGAACCGGCCCGAAAGGGGGGAGGGTTGGACAACGTCGGTCGACTAGGACCTGGCGTGTGGCTCGAATGGACCTCCCTCCCTTCCCCTCCTCCTCTTTCACCCAACCCATCAGCGAAAACGACAACAGAAGGAGAAGAGGGACGACCGAGAGGGTTATACGTTGAGTTTGAAGTCAGAGGACAAGGATGTTGGGAACGCTCGAGTTTGGAAGGTCAGCGGTGGAAGAGCTGTATGCTCTTTTAACTCCACACACACACACACCTCGCTTCTACGTTCATAGGCTGCGACATCTCACCCTTCTTTCTGACCGCTTGCTGGAAAGGCCGAATCTTGCGCGAGACGAGGAGTGAGCGTAGGAAAGGGAAGCGTTCATGGGGATTATAACGTGTGGATGGTGCAAACAGAGAGCTCTTCTCGACCAGCGAGACTGGAGAAAGGGGGGTATCCGTGAGGTAGGTAGAAGAAAGAGAAGAAAGGAGGGAAGTGGGAAGGGGCGGGGAATCGTCTTTTGTGGTGATGGAGCAGCACCTTCACTCAAAACGTCACCTGCCCGCGAAGAAATTCTGTGTCAATGGGTCAAATTCAGGTAGAAAACCAAGATGGGAGACGAGAGAGAGGACGCACGCCTCGTCGAAAGGGCGTGATGGCCCCGTCGACAGTTCCCTTGGAAGGAAGCTACCAAGCAAAGGATCAAATATCACCACAAGGTCAAACTCACAAAGGGGGCGCGAAAGGGAAGAGATAAACACGAACCTGGGCTGGAAGCTCGTTCGTCTGCCTCTTCTCCGATCGACTCTGCCCGAAAGCCAGCGTCCAACGCCTTCCGGTCAGTCTTCTTCCGATGCGAAGGCAAAGGGAGGAAGGAAGGAACGGACAGTCCAAGACCTCTTCCTCTGACCAAAAGGGACAATATCGCCAGAGACGGTTCCCTTGGTAGGCAGCTGAGCGGGAACTTCGTTCGTCTGCCTCTTGACCGATCGATCCTACCCAAGCAGAAATCGTTCGGCACGGTCAGTTCTGCAATGAGCAACGGAAAGAGGTGATCGTTGAGACACGTACTTTGTGGGACGACTTGCCAGCAGCGAGACCTCCTCGGGTCCTGGCGCTCTTGGCTTCGAGCTGAGAAAGGGAAGACACGTACAAGCGAAGTGAGATGAGCACGACAAAAGAGAAAACGCAGACGACTTGAGTAGGAACGCACTCGGTGAATGTCCGCGCTTGTTCGCTTCTTTGCCCTCTGCCATTTAAACGAAAGGAGAGACCAGTTAGCATAAAACCTTCAGAAGTAGACGCCAGAAGAGATCAGGAAGGAACGAACCTTGCTAGCCGTCCCCTCAAACGCGACGACGACGCCTCCTCCGTCGCTGGACGCGGCATCTTCGACGGGAACGTCAGCCTCGGTGATCACCTCGTCGGGAGCAGGCAAGTTTTGTCGCTTCTTGAGCGTGTTTCGGGCGTAGGCGTGGACGATGGACGAGCGGCCCGAGAGCTTAGATGTGCGGTGGCGGTCAGCGGATGTGCGCGTCGCAAAAGGATCTTTGTGCCATTGTGTCAAGAAGAGGGTTGGAGAGTACGCACATCGGTCGCGAGAGCAGGGATGGGTGCGGCATGGACGTTGAGCGAGAGAGAAAGCAGGCCGAAGAACGCGACGAGGGCGATGAGGGAGAGGCGTGTGAGGGAGGGCATCTTCCGGAGACGGTGGTGCGCGTGCGTCTAGGGGAATGGAAGAGGCTGAGGGTTGTAGAGGGTGCGTGCGTCGACCTGCGAGCGAAGGGATCTGAGAATGCGAAGGGAGGGCTCAAGTGGAAGGAGATGGGCGACAGAGGAGTCAGGGCGAGCCAAACGAGAAAAAGCGCTTTGTGGGCTGAGATGAAAGACGGGCCAGGGCACAGGAAAAAAGGGGCAATCCAACTCTTTGCACCCTACACACTCAAAGAACAGGCAAGACCATGACATCGTACAAACGGAGAGAAGAGTCTCAAGCAGACCCAGTCTCTGTCGGGAACGCCGTCTTAACCAGCTCCTTCTTGTTGACCTGATGCACCAGACGAAACGGCGCAGGGCGCGGATTAGGTTCGCGCACAAGGACGACGTGTAAAGAGGGAAGACGCACCTTGCCCATGGCGTTTCGAGGGATCTGGTCCTCGTAGATCTTAAGCTTCTGCGGCAACTTGTACGCGGCGAGCTGCAGAGACAGAGAGCAAAAGCGAGCCGTAAGGTCAGCCCTTCGCTGTACGCAACCGACAACAAAAGGAAGGAGGGGTCAACCGAAAAAACTCACGTGAGTCCTCAAGATCTCCCTCAGCTCCTTGACGGTGTCGAGCTTCTTTCCAGGCTGAAGGACGATGACGGCCGCCACTGCCTCTCCCCACTTCTCGTCGGGGACAGCGACGACCGCGCAGTCCTTGACGAGGCCCTCCTCCAGCGAGAGCAGCGTTCGCTCAATCTCGAGGGCCGAGATCTTCTCTCCTCCAGACTGAAGACAAAAGCAAGGGTAAAGTTTCAGTGGAGAGCAATATTGAAGTTGAGATAAGAAATCTTGTACCTTGATGATGTCTACGCTCGATCGTCCAAGGACTCGGAATCCACCTTCCTCGTCAGAGTCCCGCACTCCAATGTCTCCGGTCTGGCATTCACAAGAGGGGAGTCAGTCATATGCGCCTCTTGAATGAGCTGGCTGACTTAAAGGAACGCACCTTGAACCACCTGTTGCCTTCTCCATCAAAGCAGTGCTCCTTCTCCGTGACGATGTCGTCTTTCCAGTAACCAACAAAGATGTTGTCCCCTCGAACCTGGATCTCACCCGACTGGCCAATCTTGTCCGTGACGTCCTCCTCGGTGGACGAAAGAAGTCGGACTTGGACGCCAGGCATGGGGTGTCCGACGTGACCCTGAGAAAAGATCATGGGGCGAGAGAGTCAGAGAAAGAACGGAGAGTTGCACCAGAAAGGCATTAAGAAGGACTCACGTCTACTCGAGACTTGATGTCGAGGCCGCATGAGAGGATCATACCCGTCTCGGTCATGCCGTCTAGTCAAGGTTTAAGGGTCAGTCAGTCCAATTCCCCGTCTCGCACGCGGTGGCCAAGAAAGGACTCACATCGCTCGAGGAGCACACCTCCCCCGACGTTTTTCCATGCGGCTTTCAGCGTGGTAGGCAAAGGCGCTGGGAAAAAGAAACGAACGGCGTTTAAAGAGATCATTTCAGCCTAAAAACAGCACTGTCGAAAGGGAGAGACGCACCAGAACCAGAGACCATCAACCTAAACTTCTGGCACGCCTCCCTCGCCAGGGTCTGCTTGCTCTCGTCAAATGTCGCGTAGACGTCGAGCAACCGAGAGTAGATCGTCGGGACGGCCATGAAGAGTGAAAGTTGAGGCTTCGACGTGTCCATCCACCTCTCCCAGATCTGTCCGCACACAAGGATAGCTCCATAAGTCAGAAACACGCACCCCTACGATAAGTTCAGAGAGTAAGAAGGAAAACGTACCCCAGGAGCATCAAACGCCTTCATGAACTCTACCGTTGCGCCGTTCCAGAGGCCGGTGAGGAGGACGTTGACGACGCCGTGGATGTGGTGCATAGGCAGCACATGGAGGATCCGGTCGTTGGCCGTCCATTTCCAGGAAAACGACATGCTCGCTGCTTGACTTGGGTTTGGAAAGCGATGGGAAAAGGATGACGTTGAGAGATGTCAAAATATCGATCGAGGCTTACTGCGCGGAGTGGCCACACAACAAGGGAGGGAAAGGTTGGGAGGACGGACCTCGCAAGAGCAGAGTGTTGCATAGGGACTCCCTTTGGATTTCCGGTCGAGCCAGAGGTGAAGAGCATGAAGGCGTTGCGTTGAAGGTCGAAGGGTGCTGAGGAGATGGAGGGAAGCGGGCCATCCGTGCTGTCGAAGGACAGGGTGATGGGGATGGAGTTCACACTGGCAGATGACACGTACGCTCCTATCAGCGACCAAGATCAAGATGCCGAGACGAAAGAGGAGGAGGAGAGAAGCGTACCTGGTCTCCTTGGCCAGCTCGACGCCCTTCTCCGCCAGAGACTCGCAGACGATCAGGCGCTTCGCTTCGGACTTGCGGACGACATAAGCCATCTCCTTGACCGGCAAGCTGTGAAGTAAGGGAACAAAGAGACCACCAGCAGCCTGCAGATCAGACGAGCAGACGGGAAGTCAGTTCTGCAAATTCAAAGGAGGGACGCGAAGAGCGCACCCAGACTGCCCATTGGGCGACGACCCAGCTGTAGCCGTTGGGAACGAGCCCGACGACTCGCTCGCCTTCGATGTCCCTATTCACCCGACGGGAAGGGAAGGTAGGCAGTGAGAGTCAGTCTGGGAGCTTCGATGAAGTCCGTCGATGGAGGAAGAGACCCACTCGTTCTCAGAGGCGAGGGCGGAGCGGAAGGCAACGACGTCCCGTAGGAGGTCGCCGTACGTCTTTTGCTGGCCCGTTCGGCCGTCCTGGAGGGCGACTTTGGACGGGTAGGACTGTGCGGTCAGGAGAGCACGCTCGAAGAATGGGATCTGAGGGAGAGACATTGAGGGAGAGGAGCAAGGCGAATTGGGGAGGTGACGGGGGAGGGGGTGCAGGAGCAAAGAGCCAACTGTCGGCGGAGTCCTGGCCTGGCGGCTTCCCGCGGGCGACGACGTTCGCCCATTGATAGACCGCTTTGTACGCGCACAGACCTATTCATGCAATCGGACTGGCACGCTCTGGTAGCTAAAATACTCGCAAATCCTTCCTCGCCGTTCTTGCAGCTATACTTGAGCGAGGAGAGGGTCCAAGTCGCAGCGCAGGCTGGCTGCAGGGAACAAAAGTGCACATGCAGGTTTTGTTTATTGCCCCTTTGTTGTTTCAGGTCGAGCCCCGCCGCAAGCGGCCAGACCGACGCGCCTCCTTCGACGCTTGTCTGAGCTGAACATTTACCCACAAGAGGCTGACCTCTCGCAACAACTTCCTGACCCTCAACTCATACCACACCCTTCTCCCCGTCCCCTGTACTCAGAGCTGGTCTCTGCTCCCAATCCCACACTCGTTTACCTCACCCGCGCCACCCCACTCCCCTTCAACAGCAGTCTCCCGAATCACTCAACCTCGCCTTCTCCAGCAATGCTCCTGTCCTTCCTCCAGCTCGTCTTCCTCGGGCTCTCGCTCTTCTCGGTCGCCCAGGCCCACACGGCCTCGTACCTCGGCAACCAAGCTCGACACAAGTCGCTCGTCTCTCGCTCGCGAGCGCATCACTTTGTCTCGGCCAAGGACGTCGACGCTTCCATCCTCCCCCTCGAACCGGCCGTCGTCAAGAGGGTCGCACCCGTCCGGCGTGCGGTCAAGAGGAGCTGTGCCGCAGCCAGCTCTTCCTTCTCCTCCTCTGCTTCCGGAAGCGTCACGTCTAGCGCCGTCGCATCCGCTTCCTCGACGACCGCTGCCTCGGTCTCGCAGGGCAACGATGGCATCTCCACGGTCGAGGTCACCAGCACCTCAACTCGATACGAAACCATCTACTCTTCCCCCCCTGCCGCTGCCACCTCCAGCGTCTCGTCCGCTGCTAACAACAACCTGATCGTCAACACCGACAACGTCGCCTCCGCCTCGTCCATTGTCGCTGCCGTCACCTCGTCCGTCGTCAAGGCTACGACTACCTCCTCGTCTGCCGCTGCTGCCACTACCACCGCAGCTGTTTCGACCGTCGACCCTGATGGAGCTGGACCCTTCTCTGGAGATGCCACTTGGTTCGACACTGTGCGTCTCATTAAACCAACCTTTTGTCCAACCTTGTCTTTCCCTCTTGAGTGCCCTAGACTGACACTGGTACCTTTCTCTGTTTGATTTGCCTTTAGGGTCTTGGCGCTTGCGGATGGACCAACGTTGCCTCCGACCACATCGTCGCCGTCTCCCAGCTTCTGTTTGACTCCTGGCCGTTCGTCCCTCTTTTTGCCCCACCTCGCTCCCAATCTAGTCTCTAGGCACTGACGCTTCTCCGCTGCCTTCTTTCCGACAGAGGTTACGCCGGCACGAACCCCAACAACAACCCCATCTGCGGACAGGCGATCCGCGTCACGCTCCCTTCCGCAGGTACGACGATCGACGTGACCGTCGCCGACAGGTGTGAAGGCTGCGCCGAACGCGATCTCGACTTCACCTCGGGCGGGTTTGAGGATCTCGTCCCTGGAGGTCTGGACGTTGGAAGGATTGGGATGACTTGGGAGTGGATCTAAGAAGGGAGACGCTCTCCCTCCCTCCCTCCTAGCTCGCTCGCTTTCGATCTCTACATTCCCACTCTCCTCTCTTTGGCTGGGCTGGCCCCACAGAAAGCTTTCGTCTGCTCCAAAACGAAGAAGCGTACTTATACATATTTATGGTCAATTCCAACGAAGCGAAAGGACTACGGGCAAGCTGAGCTAGGTCGAAAGATGAGGATCCAGTTCCCACCTGGACCAGGCAGTCGGTCGACGAGTGAGAACCCGTTCTGTCGAGCAACGGGTTCAACGAAGCGTGAGACGTCGCGTAGGCCGAGGTGGGGTGAGAGGTCTTTGATGTGGTCATCGAACTGATCGTAGCAGATCCACAGGGAAGAGTTAGCTTCGAGCAGAGCGACGCTAATGAAGAAAAGGGTGCGGGTAGAGATAACGTACGGCCTTGTCGCCCTCGGAGAAGAACTCGTCGTTGTCGATGAAGGCTCCGTAGATTAAGATGAAGCCTCGGGTTGGCGAGAGAAGAGGCGGACGCTTGAGAGAGGAGAGTTGTTCAAAAAGCGAGATGGTGACTTGGGGAGGAGCGATGTGGAGCAGATTCTCTGATGAGGGAGAGTCAATGGGTTTGCAATCGAAGATCTGAGCGTCCCTGGTCTTGGAAAGGCACTCACGAATGACCACCCCGTCGAAAGGTCCATCCTGCAAACCTTCCCTGATGCGCGACCAGTCTTTCTCATCTAGGACGTTCAGCTGGAGTCCGTTGACGATGTTTGACTGGTTCTCGCAAGCCTGGTTCAGCCGGGCGACCAGGTGAGGTTCGCACTCGGTCGGTTGGAAGGTGATTCCAGGGTTGGCCTCTGCAAAGCACTAAGAGCGCAATCAACTCTTTAGCAAGCTGATCTTTTAGCAGAGCGAGGGAAGGGCTGGAGAGACGGACCTTGAGGTGCTCGCCCAGTCCACTGGCGACCTCGAGGACGCGCCGAGTTGAGGTCGAGGCGGTAGTCACGAGCGAGTCAAAGTACGGCTGAATGAGCTCGAGGATGGCGGCCTTGGTACGACCAGCGGACCCTGATCGATCAGACAAGAAGAACATAGTCAGCGTGCTGGAAGAAGAGTGTGGAGAGGCGGCCTTGCGCTGAAGGCAGCTGCGCAGCTGCCCTCGCAGATCCTCCGTTCGCCCATCGAGCATGCCTTCCCTTCCCCCTCAACGACACTCTCTCAACGACATCCTGCTCCTCTGACGAAGATCCACGCTGATGTCCAGCAGCCTCCTCACCTTCACTCGACCAGCAGATCGGGTACTGCTCTCCAGCACCTTGTTGCTGACCACCCGTGCTGAGCGTCTTCTTGGGGTCCGGCAGGCCGGGCAAAGACGACGGTGCCTGCGGAGGAGCGCTAAAGACCATGGTGGACTGTTTGTCGAAGAGTTCGTGTTTAAGAGGTGCTGGAGGACGACCTGGGAGCACTGCTGGGAGTCGGAGTGTGGTGATGGATCGAGGTCAACGAAGGTCGTCAGCTTTCGAGGACCGGAGTTGCGTCAATCGAGCTCCCTTCCGTCGTCCCTCCCTCTCCTGAAACCACGCCTCGATATGTACGCAAACCCGGTTCCTGACTCTGTACTTTGCTCCAGGACCTGACTTTGAGGTTGCGAGTGGTTCGGACGCTTCGTCCGCTCTGATGCGGCCGACCAGCAGCGATAGGGGCTATAAACCACGATGGGCACGAAAGCCCCGATTTAGAGCCTCCTTTTTTCGCACTTCGCCGTGGAAACACGCTTCATTTGGACCAAGAGCTCCTCCTGACCCCTCCTCTTTCCTGACCTTCACCCATACTCCCCTTCAAAAGTCAGAGAAAGGACTGTGATGTCCCCTCGCCCTTCTTCACCTCACAGCATGTCGCCCTCCTCGACACGCGTCTCGTCCCCCGCCAAATCCAAGCCGTCCGACTTGCCCTCCCCCCCTCCGCAATCGCCCACCGGCGAGGCCTCCGGACCCACTTTGTCCTCCCCTCGGACCCCATCGACGTCGCAGGAGAACGTCGCCACCCAAGAGAAGCCTATGCTGCAGGACCAGACCAACCTTCTGCCGTTCAAGCAGGTCGTCATCGTTTTTGCTGGTACGTTTCTCGTGTCCCCACTCCGGTCATGGCCTTCGATACCCTTGTCTCTGACGCGTCTAATCTCGATTCGGCCCTCTCCGTAGCCTTGTCGATAGCGCTGTTCGTGACGCTGCTCGACCAGACGATGGGTACGTCTCCTCCTACTCCTGGTCCGTGCTCCTCTTCGCTGACGTTCTGTCCTTCCTTCTGTCGCGCAGTATCGACGGCCCTTCCTACTATCGGAGAGAACTTTGGCGAGACGCAGAAGTCGACATGGGTAGCAACAAGTTACCTGTGAAGTACTCCCTTCCTTCTCTGCTTCTCAGACTCGCCACTGACGCATGTCTTCTTTGTCTCGGCGACCAGGTTGACCTCGACCGCCTTCCAACCGCTGTATGGTCGATTCTCGGATATTTTCGGCAGAAAGGTACGTCGCTTTTAATCTCCCGAATTGATGCAGAGGCTCATGCCCTGCAAGTGCTTGTTGGTTTCGATCAGTACACGCTCCTCTTCGCCCTGTCGATTTTTGTTGTGGGATCCCTGGGCTCTGCTCTATCCCAGACCATGATCCAGTTGATCGTTACTCGGGCCATCAGCGGGATGGTGCGTCCCACCCAACTCATCTCCTCTTGCCTACTCACGCTGACCTTTTGCTTTTGACTTTCAGGGCGGAGGTGCCATCATCACCCTAGTCATGATCATTGTCTCGGACGTAGTCTCACTGAAGGAGCGAGGCAAGTATCAAGGTGTGACGGGCACCATCGTTGTCCTCTCCAACTCCCTTGGACCTCTCATCGGTGCGCGCCCGAATTTTCTCTGTCAACTTGGAGGTCGAGTCGCTGACCAGCTGCTTCTCTACACAGGTGGTGCTTTCACGCAGAAGGCCAGTTGGCGATGGTACGTAGCGTGCCTGTTTCCTCGACTTGTCGCTATGTTCGCTGACCATCTGTCCTCCGCCCACAGGTGTTTCTGCGAGTCTCTCTGCGGTCCCTGCTACAAGTCTTGACCTGAAGGCTGACCCTATTTGCGTCGCACTCATCAGGGATCAACCTCCCCCTCGGCATCCTCAGCATCATCGTCGTTATCTTCTTCCTTCCGATCCGTCGCGTGACGGGCTCTTGGAAGGACAAGATCAAAAAGGTCGACTACCTCGGTGGGTTGCTCATCCTCGCTGGTGCGATCGCGTTACTCATTCCCATCTCCTGGTACGTTGCCCGTCTACCCGACCTGCTGAGTCGTCTTACGACGTACTGAGAGTTCCAAATTCGCAGGGGAGGAACGGAGCATGCATGGGGGTCCGCTGCTGTCATCGTCGTTCGTCCATCCTTTCCCATTCTTTCCTCGGAAGCCCATTGATCTGACGGATGTCCTTGAATCCATGTCCACACGTCACAGCCGCTCGTGATCGCCTTCCTCATCTTTGCAGCATTCGTATTTGTCGAGACCAAGGTCGCTCTTCGTGCGTCCCGATTGAACCTGCTTTGCTCGTCCACGAACAAGTATCTGACAAGCGCCTTTTGTACCCTAGCCATTGTCCCGATGCACATCTTCAAGATCATCACTGTTTGCGGAGTCATCTTCTCCACGATGCTCTCGGGTTGCATCTGTCCGTGCATATCTACTCCTTCTCTTTGCCGTCGACTTCGCTGACAGGTTTCATTCTCCCAACCTCGACAGTCTACATCCAGCTCTTCTACCTTCCTCAGTTCTTCCAAGTTGTCCTCGGAACCTCGACCCTTCGATCGGGTGTCCTTCTACTGGCCCTCATCATCCCTCAAACGTTTGCTTCGTTCGCAAGCGGATGGCTCGTCAGTGCGCTGGGCGAGTACCGATATAACCTCATGGTCGGCTTTACGATCTGGACCGTCGGCGTCGGACTGCTCAGCACGCTCGACGTCAACTCCGGCTTGGGCAAGATCGTCGGTTACCAAGTTTTGACCGGTATTGGAGCGGGAGGGACGTTTCAGGCCGGTATCGTTGCCATCCAAGCGGCCGTACCGAGAGACCAGATGGCGGTCGTCACGGCGATGAGGAAGTGAGCCCTCCCCCCCCTTCTTCCCATTCCAAATCGAAGTATCAAACTTACTGACACGCATTTCTTGATTCCGCCCTCGCTCCAGCTTTGTTCGACTCCTCGGAGGTACCATCTCGCTTGCCGTCGGTCAAGCCTTGCTCAACAATGCCGTCCAGTACGTCCCTTGCTCTCATCGTCCACCAATCAACCTCCCCAGACATGCTGAACTACAAGCGTTTCCGTGACCCCTCTCCTTCCCTCTCAGAAATTTCCTCATCTCCTCAAACGTCTTCACGACAGAGCAGATAAAGACCATCACCTCGGCCCCAACTCAATTGCGCAAGAACGGCCAGTTTTCAACATCCGAGCTGGAGGTCATCATCCAGGCTTACACGAGGGGTATCTCGCACGTTTGGTACTGGTGCATTCCCTGTGCTGGATTGTCGTTGTTCTTGGTTATCTTCTGCATTAAACATCGTGCGTCTTTCCTCCTCAATTTTCTCTCCTCCTCTGCCTCCTCTGTCGCCTGAGCAAAGGAACTGACGTACTCTTGACTTGATGGTGGGTGACAGACTCGCTCACGAGAGAAGACGACGGAGCGCAGAAGGAAGCTGCCAAAGAGTGGGCTGCGAGGCACAAGTTGACCAAGGAACAGCGGCACGCGCTCGACCTCGAGAAGGGACTCGCTACTCCAGGAACGACGACGCCTGGAGGAGGACCGAATATGGACGGGTTCATCACGCCTGGTCAGACCGTTCCTGGGTTGAGTGGAAAGGAGAGGAGGAGTTTGGAGAGGGCTGTTGAGCGTGGACGAGAGGAGGATTTGGGCAGGCGGTTGGAAGAGGAGTACGTGGACGGGGCGAAGAAGAGGAAGGAGGAGAAGCTTTGAAAGGGGGAGAGGGTCGATCTTTCAGTAGAGGAAAACCTCATGTCTTGTTCACTCTTCATACGTATTCGTTGTATCCATCCTGCTCGTCACCCTCTTTCTCCTAGTGCAGTAGTTCGAAAGACGATCTGTGCTGCGCGCACGACTCTGCTCAGAGGGGAAGAAAAACTCGCCTTCGTACATCGACAAATATGCTCACCTCGCTCGACGAGATGCCCTGGGCTCTGTCAGTCTCTAGAGATTTCTTGCCTGTTTGTCCATAGTGATTTTTTCATGTGGTCTGGCTCTACGTCTGGTTGGACCAGATCGCGCGCGACTACTGCTGGCGGTAGCGCTGTCGACAAGTACCTCTTCATGCACACCCCCGCCAAAGGGCACAAGGAACAAGTCGTCACCTTCGAAGCTGTCTCTGTACGATGTTGCATACTGTCTTGACAAAAGAGAGCATGAATCTGGGGTCGTCAAGTGGCAGCTCGATACGTCGCTGCTCGCCGCCGTGTCGTTTGCTGTTCTTTTCACCCCTGAGGCCTTCGCTCCCCTGCCCTCCATCGCTCGCTACCCAAGACAACCCACTCCTCAGGCAAAGCAGCAGCAGCACATTCAGGATCCTGCATCAGGAGTAGGAAACAGCAACACTCAGACCCTCCCCAGCCCGCTTTTCGTCTGCTCGAAGCGACCCCTGCCTTCCTCGCCCTCCTCCTCCTCAAGGCCCTCTGCACCTCCCCCTATCGCCCGTCCCTTCCTCTACCATCGCACAACCGACGACTTCGACTCTGGCCAATCCTCTGTCAAGCTGCAGCGACGCTCCCACCTCCCGTCCCACTCTGCCGAGATGTCGCACCTGTTTGGTCGGGCACCCAACGGCCTCCATCATCACAAGGCTCGACGGTCACCCCTCCCCTTCAACCACGGCTCGTCTGCCCTGAACGAAAAGCTCTCGCTCGACGGCGAAGGGTCCGACTCACATACGCTCCTCTTCGTCCCCTTGCCGTTCTCGAACCCGCGTCGAAAGGTTCGCCTGTCGATCCCCATACCGTCAAGGGTTGGTCGTCGGTTGCTCAGACCTCGGTCGCTGCTCGTCCTCCTGGGTGGACTTGTGCTGCTCATCTGGCTCCTGGGCAAAAGCAGGAAGAAGCAAGGAGACGGGACGAAGAAGGTTGTCTGGCAGAACCCGTTCACGCCGTCGACGAGCGTCTTTTCGAAGGAGGAGATCAAGAGCGTTTGGGAGTGGGAGGTGATGAGCGGGCATCACCCTAGCGCAAGAAAGTGTACGTCAATCCCCTCCTTGGCCTGTTGCGACAGCCTCGTTCTCGACGGGTCTCTTGCCACGTATCGAGAGACCTCTTTCTTACTCCTCTTCTCACCTGGTTGTCTCCTGCTCGCTTCGCAGTCTCCCAGATGCCTCTGCCCAACGGTTACCTCAACCCAGCTCTTCCATACTCTCCTCCATCATCTCGCTTCCTCGACCCTTCGGCATCAACAGAGGCGGCCAACCTGACTGGTTCCGGACCGACACGGCTCTACGTTGATCTCTCGACCCCTCGCAATCCTCGAGAGCAGACGGCTCTTGGTTTCCCTCGACGGCCCGCTCAAGGGAGTGCGGCCGACCTCGACATCCTGTTCAGCCACTGCGATTTCCCTACTAACGTGAGGCCCTACCACAGCTCACTCTTTCTTCCTGGCTCTCCAGGCTGACCCCGCTGTGCCCCCTTGCTTGCAGTACGTCCGAGACTGTCTCGAGGTTCTTCGTGTCGGAGGGCAGCTCGACAATGGTCGTCGAATTAAGCGCGGAGACCTCTCGCCCTGGTCGTACGTCTACACCGAGGACTTTTCGTCCCTTCCCGAGCCGTCGGACGAGGAGGCGGGTCAGCGAGCTCAACTGGTCCTCGGCATCAAGCCCCTCGATACGTCCCCGAAAACCAACCTCGACAAGCCTCACCTCTCTCTCCCTCCTCCGTACCCTCCCCGACCGCCCACGCCAACCGTTGACCAGCCTTGCGACCCTAACCGACCTCGCCTGTTCCACATCTTCTGGGCTGGACCGTTCACGGACAAGCCCTACATGGCCATCATGTCGTTCCTCTACACCCAGAACCTAGGCCTCGACACGCCCATTTCGGACTGGTCAACGTCCAACGACCCTCCCGTTTGCCGACCTCAGTTCCTCGTTTGGATCAACCCAGGTCACGCAGCTTCGGTCCCTAACCCGAGCGCGAAGCGAGAGATGTACGAGGCCCTGGCTACGAACCCCTGGTCGGCTCCTTTCCTCCACCCGAGGTTCAGGGACGTCATCAAGTTCAAGATGTGGAACACGACTGAGCAGCTTGACGGCGTGCCTGAGCTGAGGGATCGGTGGAGGACGATGCCGATCCTCAACTCTGGAGGGACCAACGTTACGCCGCCCGACAAGAAGGAGACTGACGAGGAGGAGGAGTTGGAGGAGGCCCTGTCGGACGAAGAGTTGCTCAAGGGGGTCGTGGCTGATCTGGCGGACGCTCAAGGAGCGGGCAAGCCCTACCCTGCTCATCCGGCCAAGCAGTCGCAGAAGGTATCCCTCGGCGCAAAGGAGGAGGACTACGACAAGCTCTCGACCGTTTTGTCCGACATGGTCCGGTTTGTCCTGCTCCACCGATTTGGCGGAGTCTACCTCGACGCCGACACGCTCCTCCTTCGCGACTGGGAAGAGCTCTGGAACTGGCGTGGTGCATGGGCGTACAGGTGGTCGCACCACGACAAGTACAACACGGCGTTGATCAAGCTCCACAAAGGATCTGCTTTGACGAGCTTCATCTTCAAGACTGCGCTCGAGAACGGGATGGACTTCCACCCCATGACCATCTCGCGCTACCTCGCCGACGCGGGACTCGACCCGCTCTTGTACAGGATCCCGGACGCCATCCTCGACTCGGCCTGGATTAACATGGAGAACTATCAGAGGGATAGACCACCTTTCCCCCACTTTGACGAGTGCGTCTTCTCAACCCCTCTCCCTCTTTTACTCCCTTCTTTGCCTCTTCTGACGCTGGTTGGGTTTTTGGTCACGTCTTTCTCTGCAGGTTCAAAGAGTTCTTCGTCGGGAGTCGAAAGACGACGGCTGCTCCCCAGCCCGCTGGATACGACTCGTTCTTCCGGGGAGCCTTCGCTTACCACTGGCACAATAACTGGTACGTTTCCTCCCCTTTCCCCACCTTTTCTGTTCCTTCCTTCCATCCCCCCTTCGAGCTTCTTGCCGCTTGGGACGAGACTGACGAAAAAGCCTTCTCGTTGTCTATAGGTGGTACCCCTTCGACCCCTCCCGAAACTGGCCCGACCTCGGCCCCCGCTTCTCGCGCGGAGAGAAGCTCTTGCGAGAAGCAATCGCAGCTGCCAAAAAGCCTTTCCAGGTCGCGGTGGACGACGGACCGGTCGATACTGCCGCTCTGGCTGCTAAGGAGCCCTCCTCACGAGGCCCGGGCGGGTTGGTAGAGAAGGAGAAGGAGGAGGATGGGGTGGAGGATGACGAGAGGGATTTGAGTTGGAGTACGGTTTTGAAGAGGACTATGGAGGGCTTTGTGCGAGGCGAGAGACCAAATCAGTATGGAGAATGGATCAGCTGGGTGCGTTCTTCTCGAGCTTCTCCTCCTTACACTTCTATCTCGAGGTCTCTGCACTGACTCTTTGCGGATGTTTGGCTTGATTTTTCTTCTCCCTACAGGATTGAACACCTCTCTCACCCAAACTCCAAACGGCGCTTCCTCTGCTTTTTTCGTACTTTTCCCCCTAGTTCCTGCGCACCCAAACGCTCTGTTATCGAGTCTATCAAACCCGCCTCTCAGCTTCCGTGTGTTCCCTTCTGCTTTCAAGATTTGCTTTTTCCTTCCTTTCTCTGCTCCTAGACGATCCGATCCCCCCTCTCCCCCAAGCACCGACCTATCGACAGTGCTTGACCATGCCCCATCTTTCGATACCTTCTCTCGCCCAAGCATCCCCCCCCCCCTTCCCTTCTCTCTCGCTTACTTCTACTTCACCCCAAAAACCGACCCCCTTCTTGCTTCTTTACTTCGCCTCTTCTTCAAACCTCCCTCAAACCATGAACATTTTCTTCCCCCCCCCCTTTCTCCTTTTCTTTTATTCTTTCACTGCTTTTCTTTACTTGTTTGCATGAGCTTTTTGCAGGCTTGCTTGTCTTGCGTGCGCGGAGGGGGGAAGGTGGGTGGAGGGCAATGGGGAGTTCTTGATCTCGCGTGGTAGGTAAAGGGAGGGAAGTGGGGTACAAAAGACAGAGCAGGAGGAAGGGAAAAGAAGGAATAAGACCGGGTGGGGGCGAGAGGAGAGAGGGTTACTTGATGAACCTGTTGTGTGTACAAGCAAGCGCAAAGGGGATCAATTTCCCTCTTTCCCTCGAAAAAGGGGATACGGAGGGAGAGATGCGAAGAGAAAAGAGAGGATTAAACTGACTTTCCCATAAACTTCCGATGGAAGTCCGTCCGGAGCAGGTCGTTGACAAACTCCTTCTTTTGGTTCTTGTCTTCGGTTCCGACGGCTTGGTTTTTGAAGATCAAGTCTGTGTATTCCCATCGACACGCCGCATAGAGGATTCAGTCAATTGCGATTGACGTGGGGGCAGCACAAGAGCGGCGGAGAGCAAAGAGGGGCGGTGGTAAGACAGAGAGAGGGAAAGGACGGGAAAAGTAGGAGGAGGAGGAGGAGGAGGAGGAGGAGGAGGAAAAGAACGTACCGTCATCCCAACGTCTCTTGACCGTAAACCCGCTGACGGACGTCCCTACTTCCGAAGCTCCAGATCCAGACTGACCAAGAGCAGCAGCGAGGTTCAAGAGAGGGTTGCCGGTTGCGATCTCTGCTTCTCTGTCCACGGCGGTTAGGGAGGCTTGTTCGGCTTCCTGTTCACCGCGCGCAAACAATCAGAGAACATCGAGAAGATGTTGTCAGAGAGAAGACAAGGGGAAAGAAAGGAGGGAAGGAGAGAAAAGGAAAAGAGGAAAGAAGGAGGGTAAAGGAGAAAAGGAAAGTGGACGAACAAGCCGTTCCTTCTCCTCTGCTCGCTCTCGCTTGATCTTCTCCAACTCGCGAAGGAGCTCGGCCGTGTCGTCCTCATCGTCTGACGAGTCATCATCTGAGTCGTCGTCGTCGTTGGCGGACCCGTCATCCCTGAACATGGCAAAAGGCCGGGGGGGGGGAGAGGGTCAGATGCGAAGTGGTTTGGAAACCTCGAGCAACGCGCCGGACGGCAGCGAGGGGTCTCAAGGAGAGGAGAGTAAGAAAGAGCAAGAAGGAACACGTACGAAGTAGCCTTCCCCTTTCCTTTATCCTGCTTCTCCCCCTCCACCTCCTCTTCCTCGTCGTCGTCGTCGTCGTCGCGGTCCAGAGCAACAGCTTCCTCAAGGATCTTCCTCCTCTTCTTACTCTCTTCATCCTCCTCCTTCTCCCCACCTTCAATCAACCCCACCGCACCAGGGAGCACCAGCTCAGGTAGCGCAGGCAGACCCTGAGCCTTTCTCTTCCGATCCAGAGCCGCTCGTTCAGCAATGAGGAGTTGCGTCTTGAGGTCCGTCCGAGCAACGTCGGTAGTGGACGTCTGACCCGGTTGACGGAATTTGAGCTTGGTGTGAGCGGCCAGGTCTTTATTGGAGTATTGGCGTGAGCCGCCTTTGATCTCCCTTCCTTGGGCGGGGTCTGCAGAGAGACGGGATGGGGTGGGTCAGTGGTTGGAGGAAGAGACCAAGCAGGAAGCGAGGGGGACGGACTCCATGTAGGTCTCTTTATCGAGCGTGATCAAGAAGCAAGAAGTCAGTCAGCGCGTGGGCTTGCTTGTAGGAACACGGGGACGTACGTGAGCCTGCGACATCTGTGGATGGTTGGTTGCTGATGGATGGACTGTATGCACTTCGGAGGAGAGAGGGGAGTTATGCATCTACACAGGCTGACAGGTCAGCGGGGTCTATGCATTTGTAAGGGTTCAAGGCCAGAGGGGGGAAAAGTCAATCTCGCTGTCTCTCCTCTTGCTCTCTACCGCATACAGTCTCATCTTTCTGGTAACGTTCCCGTCAACAGCATACACGCAGTATGGACAGGACACTGAATTCTCTTCTTTTTCTGCAGCCTACAATGTCCAACTCTGAGCTCTCCTACATCATGATCAGTCCGTCCCCCGCTTCTGCTTCCCTTCCCTCCGAACTAAAGGGTCTGACCTTCGCTCGCTCGCGTGACAGAGCCCGACGGTGTCCAGCGAGGACTCGTTGGAGAGATCATTGGTCGATTCGAGAAGCGGGGATACAAGCTCGTGCGTTTCTGCGTTTCGCTCTTTTCACTTGGGCAAGGAAGGGTGGGGAGAGGTTGGACCTCCTCATCTCGCTCTCGCTCGAGCCCTTCCTTTGACCTTTTGAATTCTCAGGCAAGGATCTAACGGAGTCCTCTTTTCATTCTTTTTTGACAGGTCGCTCTCAAGCTCGCCTCCCCCACTGAGGGTGCGTTTCCTCTCTGTGTGGGCTATGTGGACCAAAGCTGATTCCCCCTTCCTCACTCCCACGTTTCCCCTCCCCTTGCGTCGTTACGTTTTCTAGAGCACCTCGGCAAGCACTACGCCGACCTGGCCGAGAAGCCCTTCTTCCCCAAGTTGGTCAAGTGGATGGCCTCGGCCGGACCTGTCGTCTGCATGGTCTGGCAGGGTAAGGACGTCGTCAAGACTGGACGAGTCATGCTCGGAGGTATGTGTTTCTCCTCTCTTTCCCCTTTCCCCTGCTTCCCCCCCCCCCTCCCCTTCTCCTTTCCGGTCGAAACTAACATCCGCATGGGCGTTTGTTTGATTGTGACAAGCTACCAACCCCCTCGCCTCCGTCCCCGGAACGATCCGAGGCGACTTCGCGATCGACATGGGTCGAAACGTCTGCCACGGTTCCGACTCCGTTGAGAACGCTCTCAAGGAGATTGCCCTTTGGTTCCCTGAGGGTCTGGCTCAGTACACTTCGGTTGCCGAGTCTGCCATTTACGAGTAAATCTCTCTTTCCTTCTCTAATTGAGGTTGGTTGGATCGCATGCCCCGGTCTTCCTGAAAAGTCTCACACCGCCGGGTTTGAGCTTGCTTGCGTTCTGGACGTCTAAGTGAAGTACATGCTTGAGTAACAAGAAAGCAATACGGACGTGCACCTGATGAACCGAAAAGCGAGGAAACTCCCTTCCCTCAACCCACCCCCTCCCCCCCCCTCCCCTCCCCATGCCCACACACGCAGCACTCCAAAGACATTACCATCAGCGCAAACGATGCTCGCTCTAGAAAGCTCCCACCCCTCCGTCCAAAACCCACTGTACCAACTCCCTGACTCTCCTAGTCCCTGCATCGCTCCTCCAAAACCCAAGTTCCATCCTCTTCGACTCCACCTCCTCTGGACGCTCAGGCGCGAGCGGGGGGGAAGTTCGGTAGTACACTTCGAACGTCGCTGTTTTGGTTGGGACGAGGGTAGGAAGGGGAGAGGGTGGACGAGGGGGTTTGACTTGAAGTCCTTTGTTTTTTCACACCCATACGCATCAAGCAATCAAAGTCAGATCAGAGAAACCCTTTCTTTCGAGAAAAGGGAAGGAGGAGAAAGGTGAAAAGGAGGGGAAAAAAACGTACGAGAGAAAAGTACAACGTCACCCTTTCTCAACTCGCTCCCTCCGCACCACCCACTGGCCAACTCCAACCCCCAACAAACCAACTTTCCCTCTCGAGAGCCATCCCAAACCCCTATCTCTCCAAGCGTCAGAAACTCGCCCGCTTTAGAAGTTAGAGACTTCAGGGAGAGAGTCGTTACTACCGCCAGGAAATTAATGGGCGAGGGAGCCGAGGGGGAATACACGAGAGGGAGAGGGGACAGGAGGGAAGTGTTGAGGTACCGAGCGGGGAGAGCGTTGAGGGGTGGGTGGGAAAGAGGGTGAGAAGCAGCTTGGGTAGGGAGGAAGGAGGTCGAATTCCCTCCCGAGGTCGAAGAGGACGTTGAGGAGAGGGTGATGTGAAAAGAAGAGTCGAGTGGAGTCGGTTGATGGTCTGAGTGCGAGAAAGATTGAGAGTCGTTGAAGGACGCGTCTGATCAGAGGGTCGGAGAAGAGCAGCTTAGAAGACGTTTCCAGTGTCTCCAAGGACGAAAGAGCGAACGAGGGAAGAAAAAAAAAGGAACGAGCGAATGAACTGACTTTCCTCCTCCCTTCCTGATGAACGTCTTTTCCAACTCCTCCTTTCTCCCTCCTCTTCTTTTACCTCCAGCTCCTGCCCCGTGAGATCGAGATCGAAAGTCAAAGCGTTCGTATACCCCTCTTCTCCCTGAGTCGTGTTGGACATGAGGTCGGCCTCTTCAGGGGTTGCTGTTGTTTTGGAAGAGGAGGGTGGACGACGAACGAAAGCGGGGGAGGGAAAGGGGATGTTAAAACGATTTCGAGATGCTGTGCGTCCGTTTGAGAGACGTTGCCAGAGTAGAGGAGAGAGAGAAGGGGGGGGGGAATGATCAAAAGGAGTTCTTGTCAGTGTCAAAAGACAAAAGAGACGAGCAAACGCCCTTTAGAGACGAAAAACTCACTCGACGTGGAGAACGACGACCGTTTACCCAACGCTCCCTTCCCCTGTTCGAAAAACTCTCCCCCCTTTTCAAAGTTAACCATCTCCCCATCGGAAGAAGAGGGCAAGTCCTCCCTCGAGATCTCCATCAAGGCAGAGTCCGCGTCTTCTTGCCCTTCCTCCTCATCTTCATCCTCCTTCTCCTCGTCCCCCTTCATCTCGTCCTCCTTCATTTCAGGTTTATCACCTGACCGGTTAAGTGGTGTCGATCTTTCCCGAGGGGGAGGGAATGAGGTGCGCGAGAGTTTTGAAACAGACGGAGATGGTAGGAGGTCGAGGTTGGTCGAGGATCGTCCTTTTGGACGAGGGGAGTTGTCAGCGGGTGATAAAGGGGGGTTGTCGGAAGCGTGAGGGTGAGGGTGAGAGAGGGAAAGGGAGAGCCAGTCAAGCGTGGAAGTCGGTTCGATCCGAAGAGAGGTCGCATTCGATTTGACCAGTCTGGGGTCGGTGGATGTTGCTAGACGTGGCTGTTTAGCCTGGGTTGTAGGTAGGCGAGAATGAAGAGGAGGAGGGTGGGGTGCTGCGCTCTCGTCAAGCGGAGTCTTCGAAGGCCGCGAGTCGGGCGAACGAGCGAGGGGGAAGGCGGTGGTTGACCCTTGAGAGTCCTCTCGTGCACTCGTCAGGCCTGCGAAGCGAGGGGAGGGTGAAGGTCTAGGAGGGGGATGGTCGAGAGCAGAGGAAGTGGATTTCGACCCTCTCAGAGGCGGAAGAGCGCGCTGAGAGGGCTGGGAGGGGTATTCGAACGAGTACGACCCTCCCACCCTACTTGACCCTTCGGTAGACTGTGTCGATACCCTGCCTGCTGTTGGGGAGGCTGATGCGGGGGGTAGGATGGCAGGCTCGAGGACGGGGGTGGTTGAGCACTCTATCGGAGCGAGGACGGAGGCGGAGTTGGATGAGGATGACGGCGAGGAGAGCCAGAGGAGGGCGTCCTGTCGTGAGGGTGCGTCCAGATAGACAATGTAGGATGACGACGGAGACAGCACCCTCGAGGACCAGTGCATTCCTTGTCGCTGCCTGCTGTCGATCCTGGTTACGGGTTGAGGTTCGGCGGAGACAGCAGCAGGCACGCGTTCAAGCAGGGGTTTCCCAAACCGAATCCCAGACTGGGCCTTCGATCCCCGTCTGGAATTAAAACCCCAAATTCAGAGGACCTGACTGGGGGCTGCCCGCCCGCGCCGCCAGAGCTCGTCGTCCGACGAACAGCAACCATCAACAGCAAGCAACGATGGCGTCCCTCCTGGCAGCATACGCATCCTCAGACGAAGGATCCCCTCCTCCATCATCAACAACAGCAGTCCATTATGATGACTCGGACGACGACAAGGACCTCCTGAAGCAGGCCCAGTCGGACGCCTTCAACTTCGCAGGCCTGACCTCCTCTGCTGGCCCGTCGACTGATTCTAGGAGGGAGCTTGCAGTCATGGCTTCCGCACCTGAAGTCTTGTCCGAGGTGCGTTGCTCCCTCTTTCCTGGCTTTGACGCATTTCTTTGAGGGAGATCACAGGGTGGACACTGACCCCAATGCCCCTCCCTCTCTGCTCGCGCTCGCATCGAGCAGGACGTCAACAACCAAACCTCGCTCATCATGCGTCCAACAGACAAGGTCATGAACGTCAACATCTCCTACGCAGATGTATGTCCTCTCCCCCCCCCCCCTTTCGTTCCCCTCCCTCCTCTCCTCCTCTCCCTATCTTCTCTTCTCGCGAGAGGGCGGTTCCTGACCTCGCGTTTGCTACCCTCTCTTGCGGGCTCTTGTAGATGTCCAAGCCCGTCTTGGGACCTGAGAATCCATGGGATACGGGCGTCAAAGGGATGAACACGATTGCCGGTCCGTTCCTTTTCTTCGTCTCCTTCGGATCTCGGGGGTTGGGGTGAACGACATCTCGGCGAGAAGAAGCACATGAATAAGGCTGACCGTGGGCTCCTTTCCTTCTTCGACAACCCCACCATCTTGGGTTGAATGACGATCCATTCGCAGGTCACGTCGAAGAACATTCCATGGACGCGCATTCGTTCCGAACTCAGCAAAAGTCGTTTACCTACCTAGGCTACGCGGCCGACCCTTCCGCACCCTCCGGCTCGACCCATCTCGTCGGCGACCTCTCTTCAGCCCTCGAAAAGGACTTTGCCAACGTCGACAACGTCAAGGTTACCAAGTCTCAGAAGAAGGCTGCTAAGAGGAAACGGGCTGCGGGGGGAGATCTGGAGACTGTTGAGGGGGAGGGGGCGTATGAAGGACCTTGGGCTGGTTATAAGGTGGAGGAGGAGGTTGGGGAGGAGAGTGAGAACGAGGAGGACAAGGAATCCTGGCGGGTGGAGAAGAAGCGTCGGGATGAGGAGGCTGAGAAGGCCAAGGAGAAGAGGAAGGTCGGCGGCGAAGAAAAGTCGATATTCCACGGAAAGAGCTTGACCGACTACGCTGGACGGACGTACATGCACGTCCCTACCGACAAGGGCGTCTCCCTCTCGGCCGATGCTCCTCCTCCCGACAGTTTCTTGCCAAAGGAATGCATCCACACCTTCGTCGGTCACAAGAAGGGCGTCTCGTCTATGAAACTCTTCCCGGGGTCCGGTCACCTTCTCCTGACGGGTTCGATGGATACGACGGTCAAGCTCTGGGATGTCTACAACGAGGGCAATTGTCTTCGAACCTTCATGGGCCACGGCCAAGCAGTCAAGGACGTAGCGTTCAACAACTCCGGTACTCGCTTCCTGACGGCTTCGTACGACCGACAGGTTAAACTTTGGGATACGGAGAGTGGAGCTTGTTTGAGGGCGTTCACTACGGGGAAGAGACCTCATGTCGTCAAGTTTCACCCGGATGAGGATAAGCAAAATACTTTTTTGGTTGGAATGCAGGATAAGAAGATCATCCAGGTGTGTTTTCTTTTCTCCTCCCCCCCCCCCCTTCTCTCTCTCTCTCTCTCTCTCTCTCTTGTCTTCACGCTCTCCGCTTCATCGACTGATAACCACCCCCCCCCCCTCCCCGCTGTTTGATGTTTGACTAGTTCGACACCGACTCGGGCTCGATCACACAAGAGTACGACATGCACCTCGGTCCGGTCAACACCATCACCTTCGTCGACGACAACAGGCGGTTCGTTACGACGTCGGACGACAAATCCATCCGAGCTTGGGACTTCGACGTGCCTGTCAACATCAAGAGCATTGCCGAGCCGGATATGCATTCGATTCCTGCTATTACGTTGCATCCGAATGGTATGTCCCTCCTCCTCTTCCTCCTCCTCCTCTCTTTCCCCTTCCTCTTCCCCTTTCCCCTTTCCCTTTTTTCCTCTCTCTCGCTGCAGGAGAAAGCTCTTGCTCGTTTCAAACCTGAGGGACGGTGGACTGACCCCCCCTCCTTGCTCGCTACCTCTTCTCTCGCCCCTCCAGGCAAGGCCTTCGCTGGTCAGTCGCTCGACAACCAGATCCTCATCTGGTCGACGGACGGGTTCCGCCAGAACCGTGCGTTTTTGTGTTTCTCTTGTCTTTTCTTTCTTCTTCCTCCTTCCCTCACCTGCTGACCTTCCATCTTTTGATCTACGGGTGGCTTTTTTTTGTTGATCAATCAAACCAGGCAAGAAACGGTTTGCCGGCCACACGACAGCTGGTTACGCCTGTTCAATCGGTTTCTCCCCCGACGGGAGGTACATCTCTTCCGGCGACGCATCCGGAAACGTCGTCTTCTGGGACTACGCGAAAGGGAAACTCATCAAGCGACTGAAAGCCCACAAGGAGGTTGTCATTGATCATCTTTGGTTGCCTCATGAGAGTTCAAAGTTGTTGACTGCTAGTTGGGATGGGTTGGTTAAACTTTGGGATTGAGGGACGGGCTCTCTACCCCGTTCTCAGGAGGGGGGAGAGGAGGGGAGGAAGAGGCGAGGAGGGGCGTTGGATGATGAACACTTTTGCTTTGTACGAACTTTCGTTTCTCCTCGAGCGTTCTCCTTTGCGCTGAAATAAATTAGCAAGAGAGCAAAGTGAGAGGTGGGGTTGCGCTTGGGATAAGAAGGACGAGGGGCCGAAGGAGAACGAGGGAGAGGAAAGCCAGACGAGAGGAGAAGGAGAAAAGGGCATGGGTTTCGCGAGAGGTGGAAAAGCGGGCGAGAGAAACAAGTCGGAATAGACGGAATCTGCGATGGAGAAGACTGTCCAATGAATGGCGTTGATGAAGACGTCGAGAGAGGCGGCGACAATCCCAGCGGGGAGGCCAGTCGAAGAGCTATCCGATGGAGAGCTGGAGGACGAGGAAGGAGAAGGGAAGGGCGAAGTAGAGAGCGGAAGCATGCTTCGAGCGAGGAGCGCTAGTGGCGAGGGTCGTCATCTTGGCTGCGGTTGTCGACGTCTGTGGAGGAGGAGGGTTAGAGCTTGGTGAGAGGTAGGGAGGGGGAAGAGAGGTCACTTCAGCGTGTCTTTATACTGTGAGGGCAGGGGACGGGAAGTCTAACGAGCAAACGAGCCGTCGGACGGCAAGATAGAGTTCTGTTGAGCCCGCGAGCAGGCAGTCCACCCTTCTTCTAAGCTGTGTCCAGCACAGTCAGCTAATTCTAGAGCTCGCAGCAGTCAGTATGGCTTCCGAAGGTCAGATCACTCAGAGGAGAGGGTGAGCGTCGAGTGCCACTTGAGAGTGTGGAGGGCTTTGTGCGTACTCCTCCTTCCAAATTTCAAACTCCGCCGGCCTGAGCTGGCTGGTTGCCTTTCCCACGCTCGCCGTTCACTGCACTCCGTCCAGGATCCAAGAAACGATGGCAGACCAGGCGCGTCCATCCTCAAGCCATACTTTCACGGATCTTAGGCTGACCTGCTTCTGACTGTCGCATCGCAGAACGACGGACTCGACTTGCTCCTCAACGCCATCTCGTCAGGCTCGGCTGTCCCTGCGCCGTCGTCGTCGAACCGACTCTCGTCCGCAGCGCCGTCCGACGCCTCGCGCCCGCCTGTTACTCAATCTCGACCAGCAGCAAAGGCGGTTGGATCGTCTCCTCCGCCCGACCTTCCTCTCAATCAGGTTGAGCTCTACCCTCACCACCCTTCGTCCTTCTACCCGTCCCACGAAGGGCTCTCACTCGACGATGCCAATCAGGAAGGGACGACGCTGGAAGAACAGCATCTGGCACTACAGGAGCTGCTAGAGCAATATCGAGCTCAGCCCGCAGACGTTGAAGGACAGGAGGAGGATGGAGAGCTCGGAGAGAAGGAGAGGATGGGACAGGTTGGGGTCGGGAGGATACCGGAGGAAGATGGCTTGCTGGTCTTGGACGCGTCGACCTCGAACGGAGTACGTCCCCTTTTCACATTAACCTCCTCTGGGGGCTTGGAGACTGACGCTCTCTTCCCTCTGAACGTCGCTCAGAAACGGAAGGCGGATGGTCCTCTGCCAAACCCTGCAAGTTACTCGTACGACCATGTGCGGGCTGAGCTCAACGCCATTGTAAAGGATGGATTCGGGTCGGGCAGGTTGACGAAGTTGGAGTGCTCTCATCCGATCGGTACGTCTCTCTCATCTCCCTCCACTGTACCGCTACTCAAAAGCAGACGTGCTGACGACCGTTGTGGAATGGACGTTCTGACGAAACAGCTGCTCAGAAGAGTTATGGAAAGGAGAAACGGTTCATCACTCCCTCACCACTCGTTTCGATCGCCCTTTCACCCTCCCCTTCACCCACGTTACATTCCTACCTATCCCTCTCTACTACTCTTCAGCCTCCTCTCCGGACAGAACAACGCAAACTCGTCGCATTGTCGTATGACCTTGACGGATGGTGGAGGAGTTCAGAGTCGTTTGACGGGATTTACGTGGGTACGCCTGAAGGATCCAAAAATAAGAAGGCTGCGGGAGGTGGAGAGGACGAAGAGGGAGAGGGAGAGAATGCAGGAGTGACGAAAGGGAAGGGTCTTGCGGGAGGCGGAGGAGAGAAGGTCAGGAGTGAGTTCGAGTTGGTTTTGGAGGTCAGGGAGGAGGTAAGAAATGGAGATGGGAGAGAATCCAGTCTAAAGAAGGAGTGGGAGAGAGGCTCGGTTGTCAAACGTGGGAAAGTCAGTCTTCTCTTTGTTCATCCGTTCCGCTGGCGTTTAGACTGACTTTGTTGTGCCGCTTCCTCTCGAACAGACCGCTCCTGCCGCTCGACCTGATCCGCTCCACTCCGCACCCTTCTTCGCCGCCACGTCCTCGTCGGTCCACATCCGGTCCAAGCCGCCCAAAAGGTCCAAAACGGGCAAGCATCGCGCTCCGTCGGCCGTTGCTTCCTTGCCCGCCTCGAGCAAGGTCTTCGTTCATTCGCGGATCAACAAGCAGACGTCCCGCCAGGGTTCGCTCGGCATCTCAAATGGTCGACTGGAGATTCTGGGAGGAGCTTGGACCGAGTGGCGGATCGAACGGACGCCGAGGGAAGGAGATGACGTTGGAGTTGGGGCCGTTGGAGGAGGAGCGGGTTCCAAAGGTGACTGGATCTGGTACGGCGATCGCGTCTCGTTTGTCCACCTCGAAACGGGCTGGAGAACCGAAGAGGTTCTCGTCTGTCGACTCGAAGGAAAGTTGGTCGTCTGGGACGAGCACCCCGGACACGTCTTTCTCGACCCAACTGCGCCCGGCTTCAAGATGCCCACGACCGGCATTCGAAAGGAGGACTTTGCCCCTCCTCGAGACGGAGGGACGGTCGGTCAGCTGGCCAAGGTCGTCTTCCTCAGGCCGGATCAGAGTCAGGGGAGGTGGTACCTGAGCTGCTCGCCGACGTTGGGGCCGGGGAGTGCGGGTCCGCAGGGAGGGAACAAGGTTGTTGGTTTCGTGAGGCTCGCTGAGGACAGTCCTGGGAAGGACAAGGCGGACGACTTTGCTATCTTTACCATTGGAGGAGTTGGTGGGTTCCTTTCTCAACCAGTCTCCTTATCAGGATCTGGGCTGACTGGTTCTCTCTGTACACGTCGGGTCGGTCAGCCAACTTTAAGTTGACTCACTTTGAGCTGTCTACGCCCCCGTCGTCCACCTTCTCGCCCCTCCCTCTGCCGATACTCATCCCGTCGACAACGGCCATCATCTCCGGTATTGGAATCCTCGAAATGCGACTCCGACACCTGCAGGACGAGCTCTACGTCAACGAGACGTGTGAGATTTGGATAGGCGGCATGGGTCCTCTCCCGGCGAGTGTCGTTCGGGAGTTTGGAGAGGGCGAACTCGTAGTCGCTGTTCAACTGCCAGAAGTGCACGAGGTTCAGACGTACCTCGCCTCTCTTGGGTTCGAGGATGAAGGAGGAGGAGGAGAAGTCGAGGGACCGTACGGAGAGACTGGACCGGAGACGATTGATCATGATCACCAACAGCGACCGTCGACGTCTTCAACCATGCTGGAACCGTCCAACATTGAACCTCCTTCGTTGACGCACGACTCTTCATCGCTGGAGATCAACAACAACAAGAGTGCGGACGGTCAGAACCAGGAGCTCATCGATCCTTCACTTCAACCTCCCGACTTTTCGCCCCACCCTCCTCCCCCGCCTGACCTTCCGACCACGACACCCGAGGGTGACCAGCAGGGATCGACGAGCTTGGAAAGGACATCGATGGAGGGTGGTATAGGCGGTTCAGCTCCTTTGCCTGTTCTTACGCCTGGGTTGGGGGAAGGTCAGGTGGGCCATGCGCTACCGGTTTTGCTGGTGCGAAAGTCAAGAGGGGACGGAGTGGTTTGTTCTTCTTCTTCTATCTCTCTCTCCCTGCTTGAATTTTGGCCCTGACTGACTCGCGTGCGATCCCTCTTTGGTAAAACCTAGTTTTCGGGCGCGTACGTGAGAGTTGTTTCTGGGGGGTTGGTCGTCGATGCCCCCTGAGCGATCTCGGCAGCGGTTTGGGTAGGGGGATATGTCTTTGTAGAAGAATGGATTTTTTTTGCGCTTTTCGTTCCCGTTTCATTGTCGTTGTTTGCTTCTTCATTTGCGGCTGTGGACGACGATCCCTACTCTCTTCTCTCTTACGCAGACGAGGGTGCTTCTTGGAAAGGTGAACGTGAAACGAGCAAGAACACCATCGTACAACAGACCGACCCACAAAAAAGCGACAGCGACAAGGAGGAGGGTGTTTGCTCAGACAGTCACTTCAACCGTCCTACCCTCCACTTCCACCGTCCTCCTCTCCTCATCTTGTTCCTCAGGTGCATAACCCGTAGCCAACCCCCAACCCCTAACCAACGCCCTCCCCCGTCCCTCTTCACCCAGACTCCCATCGGTAGCATACCCGTCCCTAATAGGAATCTGAAGCACGTTCAACCGAGAAGTGACGACTAGGAGAGAGTTGGTGTGGACTTCTGTCCAGTCTGAGCGTTCGAACGTTAGGGGTTCGGAGCAGATTAGGACTACTTGGTCTGGCGGGGTTGAGGAGGGAGGAATGTGGTATAGCGAGGGGGTGTCGGGGTCGGCCGTCTTCAGTACAGCGCGCCAAATAATATGAAATTGTTTGCCGAGTGAGTGAGCATCATCGGGGAGAAAGGTGAGTGAGAGTGAGGGAGACTGGGGATGGGGAAAGAGGGCAAGGAAGGGAAAACGTACGAAAGAGGCTCCAGAGGAGAAAAAGAGGGAGGCCGCCTCTTGGGTCTTTGAAGAGATGTACCTGCAGTGAGCGAAGCGCTTTGGGTCAGTTCCACAGCGGGAGGAAGAACCCTTAAGGCCTGAAGAACCCAAAGGGAAGAAGAGGGAAGGAAGAGGGAGTGGGCGAGTGGGAAGAAGGGAAAACGTACCGACTTGCAACCACACTCTCCCCATCCGTCACACAAAAGTTCATCAAACTCGGTTCGGCCCCAACTTCTTCCGTCCAAACGTTAATCTGCTCAATAGTCCTCAACATGCCCTCTTTCAAAACTTCCCAACCCACCACATCTCCCTTGAGTGCTGAAGGAGGAAGGAGGGAGAGGAAGAGCGCAAAACACCATTCGCTGTCTGTTGAGCCTTGGGGGAAGAGGAAGAGAGGTTCGGGAAGAGAGTTTTGAAGGCGACGTTTGATTAGGGAGAAGGAGGAGATGCCGCCGTTGTGCATCCACTTTTCGGTCGAATTCGTCATGATCGTGGAAAGGAGGAGGGGAAGGGGAAGGGAAAAGGGGGGGGGGGGGTGGAGTCAGTTTCAAGCCCCGACGCTCCTACCCTGGATCTTGACCAGGCGCAACGAGTCTTAATGACAGGGAAGGGAAGAAAAAACGTACGGTGAACCGACCAAAACTCCACGGATGGCAATTCTGCTCGCTCAACGCTCCCGACGTGCTCGCTCGCACATGGGCGCTATCCAGCGACATCACGCAGACAAAGAAGAGGGGTGCGAACATCAGGTATCAAAATCCAGTCGTCTGTTGACTAGGAAGGGAAGGGAAAGGGAGGGAAAACGCACAAGATCAAAGGCGACCGGACTTTATCTGCCAGCCTCCTCAGGTTCTCATTGTTCCAAGCCTTAAACCCAACCCAAATCCCGACGATAGCTTCTTTAGCTTCCTCTTCCTCTTCCAACAAGGGAGCACAAAGCGGGACTGAAAGGGGGGAAAGGGGACGCACGGGAGTGATGGCGTTGAATACGCAAGGACTGACTTCTTCCTTCCTCTTACCCTTTCCACCTGGGCTCTCGCCAGAATCTAGGTCTTCAGCGAGCTGGGTTGAAGGGAGGTCGTACCAGGCACAACCGAAGCCGTCTCCGTTCTTTTCCACCCACCCGTCACGAGGCGAGGGTTGAGGAGTCAGCGAGCAGCGGACGGGTAAGAGAGAGAGCTTGAGCCAGGGGGAAGGGAGAGGGGGTGGGGGGAGGGAGAAAGGGGGCAACGTACAATCGGTCCTCGAGTGAGGTCGAGTCGTAGCTTACTGGCAAAGGCTTGGTTGATGATTGAGTGGGCTCTGATCCGTTTCGAATTGTGGGGGAGAGGGAGAGAGGTGTCAGGAGCGAGCTTTGGGGGGCATGACGAGCTCAGAGTGCTGGAAGGAGGGGACCGACGGTCGAGTGAGGAGCTGTGCGAGCAAGACCAGATAGAGCAGGAAGGTCAGACTCACTCGGAGGATTACAAGTGTCCGTTGGCAAGAAGCAGAGGAGGGCTTTGGGGGGGGGGCGCGAGGGGGACGTACGTGTGAGAGCAGGATCGGGTCCTGGCCTGTGTGTGGGCGAGAAGGGCGGCGGAGGGTGGTCAGGTGTGCGGTCGGCTGAGCTGCAGTAGGATAAGACGGACCCTTGTAGACGACCTGGAGAAGAGAGAGAGGATGTCAGTGACTGCGTGTATGCAGAAAGAAGAAGAAGACGGCGAGAGAGACGGACGAGACGACACATGCTCGTTGAAGGAGAGAGAGGGCGGAGTCGCAAGCAGACCGCATACATACAGTCCAGCTCCTCAGCAGAGTAACCACTCCCTCGTACCACTCGATCTTCATCCAGCTGCCATCACGGGACTGGTACTGCTCGCTATCGTATCTGTCTCGGAGGGAGGTGCGGTCCATATATGCGCATTTTGGGCTGGACCAATGACTCCGCCAGCAGCAGGTCGATGGGGATCTCTACCTCACGGACTCCATTGACTGACCCCCGGAGGACTGACAGGTCTGACGCGTCGCCTTTTCTACAACTGACCTCTATTGACTACACGAGCTCTGACACCTTCCAAGAGAGCGCGCTCCTTCGGCTCGACCTGTTTGTCCCCCCTTCTCTCTCCAAGCCTAACCACTGCGCATACACTCCCCCTCCTCCTCCCCCATTAACCCCCTCTGCTCTGACCTCAGTGATGTCCCTCCTTATCCCGCCAGGAACGCGACTCCTCGACCCCCCTCCTCTTTTGCCTACCTCCACCCTCAAGCTCCTCTCGCGTAAGGACGGCATCAAGGGGGAGATCGTCCTCCAACCTCAACCCTCTTCTGACCCTTCCGACCCGCTGAACTGGCCTCAGCTCAAGAAAGAGGTTAGTCAGGTGAAGTTAACCGTTCCCATCTCGTTCTTTGATTGCCCCTTTCCCCTCCTCTTGCTCCTCCTCCTCGTGTTGTCAACTGACCTGCAGCTCAAACCAATCTCCTATGCGAACACACGCGAACTGAATATACAGGTATTCTTCGCCACCCTCTTACTAGCAACTGCAACACTCGCTGTCATCTCGCCTTTCTTCATACCCGCTTTCGGTCAGATCGCGGATGAGTTTGGAGTTCCCGTGGGCAGGATTTCGAGATTGAACGGTACGTTCTTCTTCTCTTACTCCTCCTCCTAATTCTCAAGGCGAGAACGAGAGTCAGAGAGGAAGAGAGAGAGAGGGAGGCTGATGAGATTCTTTTGTTTGCGTTTGGGGGGGGAAGGGATCTGTGTCTTCTTCTACGTACGTCTCCCCCCGCCCCCCCTCTCCCTGTCTCTCTTTCTTTCTGAAGGTGTTCTAAAATTGATCAATAAGGGGAGGGGGAAACAGGGCTTGTCAAGCTTCCTCGGAATCGTCCTCTCAAAGTTCACCGGTCGACGGCTTACGTTGATTGGAACGTTGGTGTTGGAGGTTGCGGGTCTGGGTTGGGGCGCTAATGGTATCGTTTTTCCTCTTCATCATCTGCGCCTTTCTGTTTCGACGATGATGGTGACTGATGAGTTTCTGATGGTGTGGGGTGTTTTGTTTGAAAGCGAGGAGTTACAAAGCAATGTTGGGCGCGAGGGTGTTGCAAGGGCTTGGAGTAGGGGCGTTTGCGTGAGTTTTTCATTTTTCTCTCCTGTCGGTCACTTTGCTTGCTCGGTTGAGAAGAGAACTCTGATCGGTCTTCTGTCTTTCTTGGGAGGGAGACAGGTCGATGGGGAACTCGTTGATTGGGGATGTCTTCTTTCTGCATGAGATCGGCTGGAGGACGGGGGTTTGGCAACTTGCGTACGTCCCCCCCCCCCTCTCTCCCCCCACCCCTTCCCGCCTCTTGCTCTTCCGCTTCTCCTTTCGTCGAAGTGTGAGGGCTAGTGAAGAAGCTGACAGACCTCGGATGGTGGGGGATGCGGTACAGCTGGGTGGGAGCGACATCGGTCACTCCTCTCGTTTCGGGCAGAATCATCACCCTCTCAAGCTGGCGAACGGGCTTCTACGGGTTGATGGGATTGACGGGCGCATGCTTGGTTCTCGTCTGGTTCGGCATGCCCGAGTCTACTTTCTCTCGAGAGTCTACCAACTCGTCGGGTGTCGTAGACGGGTTCAGGGAGGAAGCAGAGGAAGGAGGGTGTTCGAACGAGTCTCCTGACTTTGATGGGAAGGAAGGTCAGAAAGATGTACGACCCCCTGGGGGAAGAGGAAGGATGGACTGGGGAACAATCGGGGTCACGATGGCCAGACCGTTCGCTATCATGTTCACACCCAACGTCTGTTGGGGGTGTATCACTTACGCTTGGTTGTTCACCAATCAAGTTTTGTTCGGTTTCGTCCTTCTCTCCTTCCCCGTTCCCCTCTGAGAGTGCGAGTTGGGGAGCTAATGCTGGAACCTTTTTCTTTTGCGCGGTTCTTCTTCAGGAGCGGTCTACAGTCAGCTTTTCGGAGGAGATCCGTACAATCTTGACATTTCGGCTGTCGTGAGTGTTTCCTTGCTTTGCCTCGCGACGAGCAAAAAACGTCAAATGCTGAAAACCCAGCTCTCTTCGATTCTTCTTCGGCAGGGCAAGATTAGCGGAGTAGCACCGCTCGTTGGCTCTCTCCTTGCTTGTCTACTGGCTGGACCTTTGGCGGATCTCTCGGCGAGAGTAATGGCAAGACGGAATAAAGGGTGGTTCGAACCTGAATTCTGCAAGTCTCCTCGCTTCTCTCCTTCTACCATCCCTTCGACTGTTGACGGTAACAAAGACTGACGGCGTTCGATAAATGGGGACGATAGATCTGGTTCTGATGCTTCCCAGCGCAGGGTTTACTTTGGCGGGTCTGCTAGGCTGGGGCTTCTCGGTGGACGACGATCGTCCAGTCGTCCTTTCTGCTTTCTGCATCGGGGTGACGTACTTTGGTTTGACGTTGTGAGTTCTCCCCCTCCCCCTCCTTTTGTTGTTTGCGTGGCTGGAAAGAAAGTATGGCTGAATGGTCCGGACGATTTGGGAGGATGAATTTGCAGTGGCTACGTAGGGACGATCCTTTACTCGACAAGCTGCTTTCCTGCGCGAGGAGGGGATGCATTCGGAGTCGTCATGCTCGTCAAAAGCAGTCTAGGTTCGATTCCCTCTTGCCTGCTTTGCCCTTCCGTCAGACTCGCTTTCTGACTGACCTCCTTTGCGTTGGGTAGCGTTCGGGTGTACGTTCATCGTCAACGACTGGCTTGACAAAGCTGGACCGGTTAGGTTCTTCAGTCTGATAGGCTCTGTCTCGACTGGGCTGGGCTTGTTGGGCGTGCCGATGTTAATCTTTGGGAAGCGCCTTCGGAGGTGGTCGAGTGAGAGTAGAGTGTTGGGATGGACGACTCGATGAGGAGTAACCCAGGCAAACAGGGCGCTCATCGATAGAACCAACTCTTTCGTTACTCAAAGCCATTCCAACCGTTTCAGCTTCTCTCTAGCAAAGGATCTCTCTTGCAAAGGAGAAAGACCAGATTGGAAGAAGTACTTCATTCATTTCCGAAACGCTACGAAAGTTGTCTAGTTATCAAAGGGGTACTCGAACGAAGACGGCGGCTCTCGCTCAGGTCCATCCTCAACAACCGCACCCGCCCCCCCGATCTCAACATCTCCCCCTGTTGCAAAAGCAGGCACTACAGCAGCAGAAACGACCGCATCCAAGCTCTTCTCCAACTCGATGAACTCCTGTTCGCCCTCGAACGAACCAGCAACGGGGTTCTCGACGACGATGACGATTCCAGCTGCTCCTGCTCCCGTTCGACCAGCAGCGCCTTTGGCCTTTCGACCAAAGTCGGACTTGATGGGGACGTAGCGGGCGTTGGGAGCGAACGAAATGACCGACGCTTGAGAGGGAGTGACTCGGCTCATGTTGGGCAACGTCTCGGACGAAGGCTCAGACTTGGTCTTCTTGGTTGTCGTCGTCGTCGTCGTCGTCGTGAGATCAGTAGGCTTGTCCGAAGAGGGAGCAGCGTCGGTCGAAGAGAGAAGGGCAGTCTTCTCGTCGACGTCCTCGTCCATCTTGTCTTCGACCGGGACGGCATCCGTCTTGACCTCTTCAGGCTTGTCGTCCTGCGTTACAAAGACGAAAGCAAGCCAGTCAGACCAGAGGACGAGGGCGAGTAATGAGAGAGCAAGCGGAAAAAGAACGCACCGTATCCATAGCCTCGCCTTCCTTCTCCTTCTTCTTCTCCTGCGCTCGAGCGTTGGCCTTGGCCGTCGTCGACAAGACCGCCGTGGCGACCGCCTTGGCCTCCTCCTTCTCCTTGACCTTGGGTGGCGGAGGGTAGGCGTAAAGCGACGGCTTGGCCTTGGAGACAAAGTCAAACTTGGGAATCTGCAAGGAGAGTTCAATCCGAAATCTTCAGCAAGCCGATCTTGCAAAAGGAGGAGGGGGGGGGGCTAAGGGAAGACGCACCTTGAGGTCCTTGTCGAGTCCGATCAACGCAGTAGGTGCGAACCCAAGACTCAAGCAGTGAGCCAAAGGGAACCAGTACCAGAACTGGCAGAAGAGGGCCATTCCAACGACCGCGTTGAGGTTCTTGAGTCCGTTTCGTCCGACCAGAGAGACCGTCACGTTTCGACCTCCGGCGTCAATGATACCCTGAGCGAGCGCAGCACCAAACTTTGCCATCGAGTCCTCGTGCTTGTCACCGATGACCGAGGCAAACTTTGCTCGGACGGAGGTGACTGTTGGGTTCTGGGCGGCGGACTGCTGGATGAGGACCATCGAGAGCGAGATGAGGGCTCCCTGGCGGACAAAGTCGACCGGGTCCTTGCTGAGGGGCTCGAGCAGCTCGACAGCCTCCTGTACGGGGGGGGGGGGGGGGGGGGACAGCGGCGGGCGGGAACAAGACCAAAGGGGCCCGGGGGCCCCGTGGGGG